>KZ308924.1:231491-266890 GCA_000376725.2 Ladona fulva | reverse complement strand
TCACTCCGCCATGATGGATTTGCCTGTAGTTCTGTCATTTGCTCACCAGATACCCCAGGGATCGAGGAGTTGAGTCTCTTGCGATTTCAAGGAAATTTCTCGCGCGAAGGACAAACCAGGAGTATGCGTTTTCTATGAATATTCGGAATTCCCAAACCCCTACAATCTTACGGGCGCGCGGAGTGAAACAGGGGTGCTAGGGTCGGACGGTATCGACGTCGTATATTGCCGTTTTAAGTAACTTTGGGGGCGGTATTAGGTCAATTCGGCGTAAGCAAGCACCGATTTCGCGGGAAAATAGCGGTAAATCAACATTTTTAGCAACGGAAGTCTGTTCCGGTGACATGTTGGATGATAAAAAAATGGAAAAAACCGACTGTTATTTATCTATTGTTCAATTTCTTTTTTTGCATTCCTCTGAAGTGGTTCTCCTCACGTTACCTGTTCGACGATTTAATATCGGATATGGATAAGCAGATTATTTTCTTTAAAACATTTTGCATATCGACAAAATAAGAGTTCCAATATAAAAAACACTTACCCTTATGCCGCGAGGCGGTAAATTGGCATCTTACTGACTTCCTCGTTTTCGGGTTTCTCAGCTTCCCGTAACACCGCCAAAGATGTTTTTTGTCGTTGTAGTGGAGGATATTCCCACAACGAGGACACGTCTGCCCATTCTTCGGTAACAGGCAACCGTGTTTCTCTAAGAAATCGAAAGCTGTCGATGGAGAAATATATTTCACCAACGCAGATCGAAGTGTAAAACAGCAGTCACAGCGTCGCACTCCATAGGAACCACGCGTCAGAAAAACTGGACGTGAAATGACAAAATATTCCCTATTTGCAACGAAGACAGCGCCTAAAACGTCATGACCGTCCCATTGTGCTTAGGGTTTTTCCACGTGGAAGGGGTTTTATGACTACTTACACATCCTCCCGCAACGTATACCGTTACTGTGCAGCTACAGAGCCCTGACACGCGCCGGAAATAATTCCGTTTGGAACGACGTGACCGAGGAAAGAGCTGTACATACGTAAAGAAAGTGACACTAATTTAAATATTTTATATAATTTAAAAAAACAAAGGAACACAACGTCAGATAAACCAACCCGACCCAGACCGCAGAAAAAAAGGCGATTTAGACGATCAATAACATCGACACGTCGAAATGTTGTAGAGAATGTAAGAGATTATTGTTTAAAAAAACCAAAGAATGCCACACAACCCCAACCCGACCCAGACCGCAGAAAAAAAAGGCGATATAGACGGGAAATAACCGCGACACGTCAAAATGTTGTAGAGAATGTAAGAGATTGTTGTTTAAAAAAACCAAAGGAAGCCACACAAACCCAACCCTACCCAACTCAACCCAGACCGCAGAAAAAAAGACGGTATAGACGGGAAATAACCGCGACACGTCAAAATGTAGTAGAGAATCTCTATTAATATTTACCAAAAAGGCGATTGAGACCTTGAAAAGCAGGAATAGCCGAAAATATGCAACCGAAAATAACGAAAGAAAAGTAAAATATGGGAAGGTTTTTTCACATTTTTTGATCATTCAACATCTCACCGGAACAGTCTTCCGTTNTTGGCTTCTGAGCCATGGAATATATTTATTTCTAATTTCTGGGAAAAATATAATCCAAGTGAAAGTGTAAATGCCGATGAGCAACTTTATTCTAAGTCCAGATATCCATTCATTCAGTATATGCCTAATAAACCAGACAAATTTGACATAAAGATTTGGATGTTGGCCAATGCCAAAACTAAGTACTTTTTGAATGCATTTTCATATTGTGGAAATAATGAAGATAGCATCCATGTTAACAATGAGATCTTTACAACTAAAACCTGTCGGAACAAGCTTGGACTCATTCTTACGAATCAACTAGCGAAGAAAAATAAAAATGTCTCTTTACTAAGCACAATGCATTCTGATGTAAGTAATTCAGAAACAGATAAAATAAAATTCCATACTCTTGTTTTATAACAAAAATAAAGTGGGAGTTGATATATTAGATAGCATGTGTAGAATTTAATCCACTCGCTTAGGGACGAGAAGATGGCCTGTCCATGTTTTTTGTAATATTTTAGAGCTTCCATCCATAAACAGTTAGGTGTTGCTCAAAGAACTAACAAATAGTAAATACAGCAGAAAATAATATATTCAAAGAACGGTAGAAGAACCAGTGGGACTACTGGTTGAGGGACTGATTGGTGGGGATACTGACTGAGGCAAAATCCTCATATTCCCACGAAATGCATGCCTTACAACACCAAAAGGCAGAAAAGGATATATAGCCAGATTTTTAAAAAGAATTGTAAAAACAAATCAACAAATGTATATCCTCATTGTAATAAAATTACTTGTGGAAATTATTCGGAAAAATAAAATCATTTCCATATTTGTAAATTTGAATTTAACATAAATTTGTCTGTACAAATTGTGATTTTATATACATTTGTTATTTCAAAATACTTTTGTAATATTATCATTTGCCAAATAAAAGGATTTTTTAACATAATAACATGCAATTTTCTGACAGGTGTTTTCATTTCCAAACCTGTGACGCTTGAGCATATTTGACCGCTGAAGAAGATCAAAATAAATTATTTAAATTATTAACAATTAATGCAAAATAACATTAATTGTTAAGTATGTAAAGATAAAATATTGAAAAGGTCATGTGTTGAAAAATAATAAAGTATGGGAGGAAAAGGTGACTCTTAGATGCTGAGAAAACATTATGGGTTAAAATGACCTCTTTCCATTCTTCTAGGTAGTGCAAAACTCCCATCCTCTTAGTGTTAAGAACATATGTTGCCAAATTCCAAAAATACTTTTGATGCACTTCCTGAATAAGGTTTATGGAATCCTTACACAGTAACAGCTGTGACAGTCCACTTTGGAGGCCTTAGTTCAGTATTGCTAGAAAGGAAAACATTTATAATAAGGTTAAGATATACATATAAAAGAAATACACATAAATACAAAATACGATTACAAAATAAATTATTAAAATATAAGGGAAACAACATTGTAAGAGTATAAAAGTACAATTTGGTATGATTGACATTAGTATTTCCAGCTGAAACTACTCAATATACGTACATAGAATTAAATATTTTACAACAAATGATTAATTAGATTAATGTACAAGGGGAATTTAAAAGAAATACATGAAGATTCTTAAAGTATGTAATAAATGTAATTAAACGAATTTATATCTATACAATTTCAATTTTCCTTTCAAAGTTATAAGGTTATCATTGTATGTGTCAACTTCATCACATAATATTTATTTATTTATTCCATGGGATTTACCTATTTTGATAGAAAGTAAGGGTAATATGGCACAGCAGAGACTTCAAATGTAATTTATAGTAATCCAATAACATTTGAAAGAATTGCATATCACAAGTAGGACAAGAATGTATAGTCATACCATTTCAAGGAGGTTGACCCCTAGATTATCACGATTTATATAGATGAAATAATAATGATAAACAGTGATGGGAAAAGTACTTAAAAAATGTAATCGGGCTCAATTACAATAACACTGTCAAATTTGTAATGAATTACAATTACAAATTACTCTTTGAAAAAGTAATCAGTAGGATTACAATTACAATTACTTTTTATTTTGCTCCTATAAATGACGCAATCACAGTCAATATTTTCTCAAACAGGGAGTACTAACTTGCAAACCAACATTTTATTATTCTTTAATGCCATAGCATTTACACCTGTCGATGAGGATGTATTCTAAAATCAACATCATGCAAATAAATAAAAAAACACTCACAATATAATGAATAAGTATATTTAAGGTAAACAAATTTTTAAATATTTGAATTTACTTTGCAAAACAATTGCATTTTAAAATTTTCATCTGAAAGTTTGCCCCTCTTTGGTGGCAAAATATCTTTGCTCACACTAAAAAGCCGCTCCACAGGAGCACTGGATGGCAGGGAAGCGTTTGCTTTGATGAATGCTCTTTTTAGAATTGGAAGTTGGTGAAGTGACTCTATTTCAGTTGAAGTACAAAGCAAGTACTGATTTACTTCATCAGAAGCTGGGGAAACTTCCCCCCTTTTGACAACATTAAAAAAATTAGCTTCATCATCACTTGTGTCACAGGAGTCATTTTTTTCGAGAGGAGCCTCTTCATTTGACCCAAGTTCTTCTTTAAAAGTACGCAAAGCCTCTTCCTTTTCCTGTCCCTCAAGCCACGTGAACTTTAAGGAAGGTATCAGCCCTGCTGCAATGGTTAATTTCTTTTCATTTAGCACGTTGCCAAATCTTGTTTCAACTCCCTGAAGCAACGCCCTTGCCAGTGGCCTACAGTACACAAGAGCACTGTCAGTGGCTCTCTTATTGAGTTCACGTAGTAATCCCTTGATGGTTGGCTGAAGAAACCCAATGAACATATTCTTCTCTGCTTGCAAAATTGTCAGGGCAACAGCTAATGGCTTCATTACCTGAAACCAAAGCAAAAACTATTGAAACTCAGATTCTGCAGGGATGATATGTACTACATTTTGTATACTGCATGAAAGTGGTCAGGTAGCAATTAATATTTAAGCGATGCTTAAATATTAATTGCTACCTGACCACTTTCCACCACTTAAATGAAAATCCAAATTTTTATTGAAAATCTTAATATGATATTGGTAATAGAAAAGGTAGAAACTTGTGTTTCAATGAAAGAAAGACCGTTTCGTACATTCAACATTCCCCAAAACTAAACTTACTCAGTACTGTAAGAAAAAAAAGCTCCAAAGCAATCGAAACTTGTGCCTTTTATTTTATAATTTTATTACGCTTCCCTGCCATCCAGTGCTCCTGTGGAGTGGCTTTTTAGTGTGAGCAAAGATATTTTGCCACCAAAGAGGGGCAAACTATCAGATGAAAATTTTAAAATGCAATTGTATTGCAAAGTAAATTCAAATATTAATTCTATGAAAATATTTTGTTTTTGATCCCTTCGGCTAAGGATTACTGGCTATAACGACCTCATTTTCCTGGTGCACTTTCCAACGCTTTTAATACTTAAATCATGCAATTAATTTACATTAATTACAAAAATATATCAATACAGTACGTCAGGAAATATACAATCCATACTGAAAGAATTAAATCATGCTTACCGTGATATGTTTCCTAAGATTCGACGCGGTGCTCCACGCAGACCTCAAGACTTTGTTTCCGAAACATATCTTGCACTTCACTGTCATGTTGTCCGTATCTTGAGTTCCCGATAACGCAAAGTAATTCTGAAGGTATGGGAAGGGAAAAGGCCTTTCCTCCACTACGGTGTTCATGGCTGATGTCTTGACTTGATTCTTCTCCTCGTACACACCTACAGCGATGGTTTCCTCCGTTCACCACGTCCGCCGATGACATGAGAAGGTTTACGTACAAGCCGGTTGTATTTGTATTGCCAAACTTATATCGCATAACCCACGCAATGTAACTACATTGTAGCATTTATATTTTTACCCAAATTCACGTATCGTTTGACCCTTCTAAAGTTCTCGAAAGCAACTCCTGGCGGGAAGTCACCCCTCCCCTCCGTGAAATAGGGAACCAAAACTCTACTCAGCAAGCCGAGGACGCAGAAACAGAATTGCATAACCCGCGCCATATAGCTACACTGTAGCATTTACATTTTTACCCATATTCAGATATCGTCTGGCCCTTCTCAGGTTCTCGGAAGCAACTCCGCTCCTAGGCGGGGAGTCGCCCCTCCCCTCCCAAGAGAAGAGAAATTCGGCTCCAGGGTGAACAATGTAGTTAGAACTGCCTCTCGATGCGTTCAGCGCGCCAGGAATTCAAATTTTCAATTTCGATTACTCAAATGTAACGATTACTCGCACGAGCTTTGAAGTAGATTACCAGTAAAAATTACTTTTTAAAAAATGTATCGATTACAAGTAAAAAATAACCAAAATGTAATCGTTACAAGTAATTCGATTACTTGTACTTCGTTACATCACATAAGTTACATAATAAACACACTACCGTATTATATATATATGCAAATACGTTGAAATTTTGTTTTCTAGCAACGCCGGAGGGGAGTACATACGTGACTTGATAATTAATTTTGATTTAAATTGCCTGGCATTCGCCCAAAAACAGGCAGGAAATACCTCCCTTAGACAATACATGTAATGTATTAAGTTATGCAATAAAAAGTTAGCATATTTAACATATTCATTGAAGTTATTTATTCACGAAGTAGATATTCCCATAACCCTTCCCAACAATATCCTCAACGTGCCTACTACATTTAAGACTTTCAGTTAACTTGACTGCTAGATATTTGCATTCAGATAAGGTAGACTTCGAAGCCAATGCAAATATTCAGGCTTCCTTCTTAGCGGTAATTTATCACTCAACATACTGATTAGAGCTGTGTCGTTCAAGAGTGAATCGTTCTTTATGAACGATTCATTGGAATGAACCGAATGAATCGAATCACGTCATTCGTTCCATTGGTTCACGAAGAATCAACAGAATCAGTAAATCGCTTGAATCAGTATATGGCGGACAAGCGTTAATGCAAAACTCTCGCCTCTCTTGGGTTTTCGCTGAAAATTAAGTTTCTTCTGTGCAATTTCCAGAAAGTATTTGCTCAGATATTCTAAACCAGTTGGTATGTTTCCAATTCAGATCGATATTTCTAATGATATGGACATATTTTCTTCATTATTTATTACACGAAGTTCGGTCCTGTGAAGCATATTTTCAGTCGTCATATATGTCACAAATGTGATAATTAGTTTGACGTTGGCAGTGAAATAAATCTATTTAGATTAAACCTGGTGATTGATAAGTGCACTTAATCATTATTGCTGAAAACAATACGTGGTGGAGAATTTTTACCAACTTGGCTGAATTCAGTACAAAAATTACAGAAAGGACAACCTCTCGTTCTGTATACGACAGGGGTTACCCATTTTCACGGAATGCAACGATGATACGAGGAAATATGTTTCGTATCAACGAATGGTATGCAAAAGGGACACAATATGCAGAAAGGATACTACTAGTAGTGGATAGCTTAGCATTTAGGCTAACTACACCAAATCTACGAGAGGTTACAACTTCTAAAATAAATATCCGACATTATTCGCCGAATTTTGGACTGAAACGCCGGACTTTCTTATTCCTAAAGAGAGGGCACGTCCGAAAGAAGGGCGGACGCCTGGTAACCTTCGCTTTAGATTTCTACCCCGCCAGTGGAGTGTGGCATGGGGTGCANGACCGTTTCGTACATTCAACATTCCCCAAAACTAAACTTACTCAGTACTGCAAGAAAAAAAGCTCCAAAGCAATCGAAACTTGTGCCACTATACAACATCAGTAATTTAAATTGGAAGGACGGATTCAAACATTTTAATATGTATGTCTAAATTTTACCACGAAATTCACCTCATGGTGTGTGGAAGGGGAATTGTGGCAACACCCATGGAGTTATGGAAGAGTAAAAGGGAGTCTATAAAGTTTAAAAGGGTATGTAGTAAATATGTGACAGAGAATACAATTTCATCGAGAGCACTGTGGGAAATTTTGTGGAATTTGGCAAGGGAGACTTTTATCAAGGAAGAGGATGGGGGTAATTTCTGGCAGCAGATTCTGGTGGTACTATTAATTATTATGACCAATGTCATTGATTTTTAGTTTTATTATTGCAAGTAGGCATATTTTTTGGATTACTATCAGTTATAATATGACTTACCGCTATGTATTCCTTCGGGAATGCTAATTCCGCAGGCCGAAATCTCGGCAACCCAAGGGCATCGATTAAGTTTGTCAGCTCATCCAACCCATTTCGCTCTACTGCATCCAACAGACATTTGATGCTATTATATACGCTGTTCCATCTTGTCACAGATGGTGTAACTAATAGTCTGCTAAAGGTTGCCCTTATGGAATCAGCTGCCACTGTACTTCTCTGCTTGTTTCATAATGCCTGACAATGAGCAAAAGTGGATCTTGCTAATCTTTTGAAGGCTGGATCATTTTCTGCATTTTGACTGTCCTGTACATAAGAAAAGAATAAAACTAGATAAAAGGGAAACCATATCTTCCAAATGAAGCTATTGATTCTACTATTTAGAATTTGGCCAAAACATTGAAAATGCTCTCAATGATAAGGGGAATATCAATGCTAAAAACTAAATTTCAAAGAGATTGTGATTCTATTACAATATTTCTCTATATGACACAATCCTNATTATATACGCTGTTCCATCTTGTCACAGATGGTGTAACTAATAGTCTGCTAAAGGTTGCCCTTATGGAATCAGCTGCCACTGTACTTCTCTGCTTGTTTCAAAATGCCTGACAATGAGCAAAAGAGGATATTGCTAATCTTTTGAAGGCTGGATCATCTTCTGCATTTTGACTGTCATGTACATAAGAAAAGAATAAAACTAGATAAAAGGGAAACCATATCTTCCAAATGAAGCTATTGATTCTACTATTTAGAACTTGGCCAAAACATTGAAAATGCTCTCAATGATAAGAGGAATATCAATGCTAAAAACTAAATTTCAAAGAGATTGTGATTCTATTACAATATTTCTCTATATGACACAATCCTTACGAGGACATTCAAATATTACCAAAGAAAAACAATTTTCACCTTAACAGCCACCAAGTTAAGGGTATGTGCTGCACAGCGTTGGTGGGGTGGCAACACATAATGGAATTCGTTTAATGCCTCTTGAATTAAGTGGTTCCACCTCCACAAATTTAAGGTCTTCATCTTCATCTTCTAAGTCAGACTGCACCCCAAACATCCTATATAAATATATTAAAATATTTGTATTTGAAGCAGAAAATCATTTGTTCAATAATAATCCCACATTGTTTTCAATTCAGATGGAATGAAATTGAAAATGCAAGTAAATAGTAACTAGAATATTTAGACTCACGAGAATGCCTTTACAAAATTTGAACCATTGTCTGTGACATAAGCAACCACCTTATTTTGGGTTGCATATTCTCTGATGACTCGATCAATGGTTGCAGCCAAGACGTCAAAAGTATGCCTCCCCACAATCCTTTCCACTGTCAACATGGCAGATCTTCTTGCCAAAGTCTTTTCGTCTATCCAGTGCACTGTAATTCCCATAAATGATTTGTTGAAGTGGCTCCAACAATCAGCCGTGATGGCAGCAGCAGAGGCAAGAGCCAATTCTCCCACAAGCCTTTTTTTAAGGGCTCCATAACGCTCTGCTAGGCGTGAGATTAAGGTCTTCCTACACATCACACTGCGGCTTGAAGCTAACCCTTTAATTAAGTTAATGAAAGACTCCTCCTCAACCACAGAAAACGGCTGTCCCGTATTTATAACAAAATCCAATATCAGTGTATCGACTACTCCCTGGCTAACAGACGAGCTGCCCTTCAATGAACAGGAGAGAAGAGCTTGTCGTTTTGCAGTATGAGATTCAGAGTGGTCACCATCTACTTTACGTTTTTTGTTTTCTTGATATAACTTATCCATTTCACCAATTTTTGCAGGGTGAACTCTCTGAAATCAAAATGCAATAATTTTTTTATTTTATGATTTTATTACGCTTCCCTGCCATCCAGTGCTCCTGTGGAGTGGCTTTTTAGTGTGAGCAAAGATATTTTGCCACCAAAGAGGGGCAAACTATCAGATGAAAATTTTAAAATGCAATTGTATTGCAAAGTAAATTCAAATATTAATTCTATGAAAATATTTTGTTTTTGATCCCTTCGGCTAAGGATTACTGGCTATAACGACCTCATTTTCCTGGTGCACTTTCCAACGCTTTTAATACTTAAATCATGCAATTAATTTACATTAATTACAAAAATATATCAATACAGTACGTCAGGAAATATACAATCCATACTGAAAGAATTAAATCGTGCTTACCGTGATATGTTTCCTAAGATTCGACGCGGTGCTCCACGCAGACCTCAAGACTTTGTTTCCGAAACATATCTTGCACTTCACTGTCATGTTGTCCGTATCTTGAGTTCCCGATAACGCAAAGTAATTCTGAAGGTATGGGAAGGGAAAAGGCCTTTCCTCCACTACGGTGTTCATGGCTGATGTCTTGACTTGATTCTTCTCCTCGTACACACCTACAGCGATGGTTTCCTCCGTTCACCACGTCCGGCGATGACATGAGAAGGTTTACGTACAAGCCGGTTGTATTTGTATTGCCAAACTTATATCGCATAACCCACGCAATGTAACTACATTGTAGCATTTATGTTTTTACCCAAATTCACGTATCGTTTGACCCATCTAAAGTTCTCGAAAGCAACTCCTGGCGGGAAGTCACCCCTCCCCTCCGTGAAATAGGGAACCAAAACTCTACTCAGCAAGCCGAGGATGCAGAAACAGAATTGCATAACCCGCGCCATATAGCTACACTGTAGCATTTAAATTTTTACCCATATTCAGATATCGTCTGGCCCTTCTCAGGTTCTCGGAAGCAACTCCGCTCCTAGGCGGGGAGTCGCCCCTCCCCTCCCAAGAGAAGAGAAATTCGGCTCCAGGATGAACAATGTAGTTAGAACTGCCTCTCAATGCGTTCAGCGTGCCAGGAATTCAAAGTTTCACTTTCGATTACTCAAATGTAACGATTACTCGCACGATCTTGAAGTAGATTACCAGTAAAAATTACTTTAAAAAAAATGTATCGATTACAAGTAAAAAATAACCAAAATGTAATCGTTACAAGTAATTCGATTACTTGTAATTCGTTACATCCCATCACTGGTAAGGACATAATATCAGCGTGTGACTGAGTTCGAACTATCGCACCCCCTGCCACACGACGAAAGGTAGCTTTCAGGGTACTCATGTACATGTAAAATGGATGGCGATGAAAATCCGATTCGTAGAGCTTGGGACCGAATTTTCTGCTGAGTCTTAAGTCCAACAATTGGAAGCACCGATCACAGCAGATGAGTTTGATTATAATATATATTATCGCTGTACTTTTTTGCTTCCTTAAAGAAAGAATCTTAAAAATCTATCTGAAATGAAATTGTGGTATTTTTGTGCTATTGAGAGATATATTTATGTTTATTATTTTAGGAAGTAGCTTCCCTGAAAGTGTATTAGTACATAACATCCATACATATCTCCATGACAATATAGACAAACATATACAGGAAAATTATTACTAAAACAATCAACAATTCTGTTTATGGAATTTGCAAAACCCAGAACGAATGGTCTGAATCACTCCAAAATCGGTGGTTTTTTAAAATTGTGGAACCATAACAAGTGATTAAGATTGCAGTTATATTTGTTCACGTAGGCCCAGCTGTGCCATATTTTGAGTGTCGGGACACTTAAGTGTCACAGCATGCTTTGTCAGTTCGTCAAACGAAGTGGTAAGGACATAATATCCGCATGTGACTGAGGGATTCCGGGATCGCGGGATTGATGAGAAATCTGTGTTGGTAAAATAAAAAGTGATTAAGATTGCAGTTATAAATTGTGCACGTAGGCCCAGCAGTGCCATCTTTTGAGTGTCGGGACAGTTCATTGTCACACCATGCTCTGTCAGTTCGTCAAATGAAGTGGTAAGGGCATAATATCAGCATGTGACTGAGTTCGAACTATCCCGGAGGGATTTCAGGATTCCGGGATCGCGGGATTGATGAGAAATCTTTTTTGGTAAAATAAAAACATTCATTATTTATAAACATTACTTTTATATCAAGCATCATATGGAGTTATGGATCAGTATCATATATACAGAATAACCAAGTAATATTAATGAAAATAATTCTTTTCGAATGGTAAAACCGAAATAAAGCATCGTATTTGGAAAAACTCAATGAAAGTTTAATAACAGTTGTTGTAGCATCTTAACTGGGCAGAGTTAGGGCACAGTATTATAATATTTTACTGGAGTTAAAGTGAAGATTATAGTGAGTCTCTATGTTAACCCATTATAAATTAACTACTTTCTTCGCTCTCAGACAAAACAATGGAAAAGTGTGCTCTCAAGTGAAATTTAGTAATAGTAGTATTGTTGAAAGCGCTTCGACAGTTATAGTCATTTTGCACGTGGACCCCCACCGTAATTGCAAACCTCCGCGGACCAAATCGTCGCACACCAAACCGCCGCGGACCAAATCGTCGCACACCAAATCTCCGCGGACCAAAATTCCGGGTGCTCCGCCAACAGATCGGCATCGTTGTACGGATCTTGTTTATGGTTGTGGCAATATGGATAGCATGGTTGATTCCGAATTATATCATTCAACCTAATCGCTCTTTGTTGAACGCTATGAAAGTGTCATAGATGAATTTAGTTGCAGTTGAATCGAATTTTTCGACTTATAATATTCTGGTTCAGTGAGAAAACCAGGGCAGGTTCAGGGCAAAAACCCTCCATGCTCATCTTCTCCACTAACCAACATTCTCTCCTATGCTTCCTGTAGCTGATGGTGAAGGAATTAATGGACCAACAATTATTCGGGCGATAATCGAATGGGCATTGCATTATTATGTTCGTATAATTGTCCATTTTTCTTATACTGAGATTTACTTCGCTATGATTTATATTTCCTTGGAAATCGTTTTAAGATTCCGACAAATAAAGAGGTTACATTTAAGTTAAATGCCTTCTTTTCGCAGGAAAAGCTGAAACGGAGTGATCAAAGGAAGAAATGGACACTTAAATCCAGAGAAACACTTCTTCTTCTTCCTCTAAGGTATTTCTGCCTGTTTTTCTGATTATAATTATAATATATATTTAAATTATGGGTTAAGGTCGTATGTCCATCTTTTGCGTGGTCGCCCTATGCTCCTCTTTCCTAATGGTATCCTGTCCCTTGCTATCTTGACGACTATGGAGTCGTCCATTCTTGTTATATGTGCATTCCATTCTTCTTTCCTTTTATTTTTCCATTCTGTTATTGGAGGTATCTTACATAGGTCTCTGACATTTTCATTGGGAATCCTATCTAATTTTGTCTTACCTACTGTTTTACTTAGTGCGGTCATTTCTGCAGTCTGCATTCTCTGTTTTGTTTTGCTTGTATGTGCTGTAGTTTCCATGGTGTGTCTTTAAAGGTCTAATTACTGCTTTATAAATTCTTGCTTTTGCCTCTATTCGTAAATATTTATTTCTCCATAGTGTCTAGTTCAGGCAGCCTCCAATCCTTTCAACTTTTATTATTTGTTCATTTACTTCCTCATATAAATGCCCATAACTAGTTATAACTGCTCCTAGGTATTTGAACTTCAGTTCAGTACCTGTTCTATGACGTCCTTGTTTAGTTGTAATTTACATCGGATTGGTTCCTTTGATGTTAGAAGAACACTTCAAATATGGAAAGAGGGAATGCATGGTGAAATTAACTTTGGTATTTTAATATGGTAGTTGGATATGAGAGCTGTTAATCCTCAAAAATGCATATTCAAAGAGCAATATTATAATATTATATTCTCTTTTGTTTTCCAAATATCGTGATTTATTGATCGCTTCTCATTGTGTTTCTTTGTAATTATTTATTGGTGTTGAATAATTTACATAAAATCCCTTAATACTTTTTTTCGACAACCTTCGCGAGAGTCAAGAATTCCTTTTACAAAGTATGGTGAACCTGTTAGTAGAAACCGATTTAAATTTTTTGAAGACAGAAAGGTGATATTTTACGTATTTGTCGGAAGTTATTAAACAGCCGTAATTGAAGACACAGTTAGAAAAATGCCATATACCTTTGACTGGGATTACAATTTCACTAAATAATTGTAGTACGGTGGTACCTTGGTTAACGACGGTAATCCGATTGTCGTCGTTAACCAAAACCGTCGTTATCCAAGGCGCGTTGCTCCACAGCCATATTGAATGTCAAATGTAAAGATAAAACTTATTAAAATATGGTACATATAAGTTTTTAATCAAATTTGCAATAGTACAATTATCATTAGTTAAGTGAGTAGTCAAAATAGAACATTTTAGTAGCCTATCTTCACCAGAAGGCCTCGTTAACGAAAGACGGCGTCGTTATCCGAGACATTTTTTATTACAGCCATTCGTCGTTAACGAAGGCCGTCGTTAACCAAGGTACCACTGTATAATTGTTTAATCTATAATTGGTTGATCTATCTGCGAATCCCTCACCATCTGACTATGAGTCAATTATAGATAAATTGCTTAACCATTTTCTGATTGACAAATGTAAAACTGAACTTCGTATTTTCCACACGATTTTATTATTCGACCGGGTTCATCCTTGCAGCCATCATCATGACGTGTTGATGGCTTTAAGCCCGAAACTGGTCGAATAATAAAACCATGTGCATTTCTTACACTTATTTGGAAATGTTTAAGGATGCCAAATTAATATGCCCTTTGAACGCTTTGAAGGCTTAAAACTGATCTATTTAGTTGACCAACAAGTAAAAGTCGTGGTTTGGAATTTGACTCTCTGTCATAGCTTTCATTATGACATGGAAATGTTCAAGTCAATTCATGTAAAACTATCCTACATTATTTATTTAAGCCTTCTTTCCATAGTAATGTAGATATTTGTGCGATAGATTCCTGTGTAATCATACTATGCTTGTAGGTTTAAAACGTCGAATAAGGACTAAGGTATAGTAATAATACGTCTTTATTTATGGGCGAGATTGAGACTAATTAGTCTCTTCTTACATCTAACCCTTAGTTATTGTACATAGAAAGAAAGAGGTATTGGGAGTTGAACTAAAAATAAGGCAATAAAAGAAGAAACTACTATATGGGTTTAAAAAAAAACTAAGTCTACACTTAGGAAAAAAATAAAATAAAACCCTGCAGGAAAACACCCACGTGAAGGGAAGCGTGAAAAACCTGCGAAACCTACTGACAGTGGCGACTAAAAATTTAAAATAAGAGGGGAAATTTAGCAAAAGATAAGTTTAGGAACAAAGCTGAAGAAAGGTATCCTGGGCTACATCGGAGGTAAAACAAAATTCAATGACAAAACGCGATTCTATTCCAAAGAAATATTTGAAATCGGGAACTTTATAGTTATGTCGAGTTTTTAGGCGCTCTAAATTATTGAATTACAATCGAGAATATGTGATAGAAATGAAATGTGATCTGGTGCGAATTTTCCATGCATCACACGAATATTTATTTTCTAATCTCCAGAACGTTTTATATTTTTAGGAGAGCTGAAGATATTATAATCGTTTGAAATCTTTAAGCTTAACAGAATGCTTGGAGAATGAAGATTGCCTGTTAACAAGCTGACAACCCATACCCCATCTGTCCGCAAAACGCGAAGGTTTGGAGGTTTCCGTTCCGTATTCAGTTCCGTTTAGTTTGATTTTTATGTGAATTCTATCCTTCACATTTTATTACTTCATTAAAACGATAGATATTTCAAGAATATAACATTGCTGACGATATGATTTTTCGTTAAACTGACACGCTAAAACGCTCCATTAAAATGTAAAGATAAATACATTTCACCAACTCCTACCCGTGCGTTTACATTATTAAATCGATAATCATCTAAAACACAATTCTGGTAGCGAAAAAATCAGACATGGAACATACTTAGGAATATTATTTCGTAAAAACCATCTGTATTTGCATTACTAATCGTTTCAGCTGAAGTTTCTAACCTCGATAGGCCCTCACAGTTTCCTTTGCCATGGCTTTAGGAGTATTGGTCGGTATCGGCTTTAAACCAAATAATTATATCCTTCATTATATTTGGTGTAACAGTATAATATTTTATAAGCTAATAATAGTAATTAAATGGGCCGCATATATTGAAGATTTTACATCAACAAATAATGTAATAGTTCTAGTAAGCAATAGTTTCAAATGTTGATCTTTCAAAAAAGTGAACCTCTGACCAATTAATAACAAAAAAAAATGAAAAAGAAATCAAAAGTTTACTTTCCACAGAATTATTATATTATTTTCATAAATCCTATGGAAAGTAAATCTTTGATTTCTTCTTTGTCTTTTAGAATGAAATTACACCAGATTTCACTTAGTACTTATAATTCAATTAATAACATGTAGCAGGAGGCGTCTAAAAACCTTTCACCTCAGGACAGCCGCAAATCGGAAACCGAGAGAAACCCTTCAAATAAAATTCACAGAAATTGGCGATGTTTTGTAGAAATACTCCATGCTTGAGATAAAGAGACATTATACCTTTTGCACAGGATTTTCCACAGGGAATTAAAACTTAAAAAAGATGGAAACTGGAACAACTGTTAGGTAAGATCAACTTCGGTTTTTTAATGTGGTAATTGGATGTGAGAGCTGATCCTCCAAAAGGAATATTATAATAGTAATGGCGACGAAGATAACATGTTCTCTGTCGTTTTCCAAAAATCGTGATTTATTGGTCCTTTCTCAATGTATAGAAAGCCTTCGTACCAAACATCCCTGTCTTTTCATACCATTCAAAATGCTGGCTCATTTCACGTAATGAATCACGAAGTGATGCGGTCGGTTAAACGAACGGCGATTAAGCCAGGACCGGATGAGAGACTATCAACATTTAGACTTACAAGCCTTAGCTAATACCTTGATCAAGTCCTTGATATAAGCACTGTCTTGTCCCAAATCGTCTCCCATCCATTTCGACCATCGCGCCTTCGATATCATCCTCGAAATGGTAAAGAGAACGACAGATTTTTCAAGAGAACAAAAACGCAATTTCCGTTCCCGGACATTCCGTTCGTCATTTGTTCGCCCCTTTTTATAAACGCGACGACGTAGCGATTTCGAAGCCCTCCCTTCAATTTATTCACCGGGAAGTTTAAGACAGATGGCGCGCGAGACAGATTTGCTGATTAGAGCCGTGATTGGGGATTTACCGGGATGGCTGGAGGACGGACCGTATAAAAAGAGATCTATACGGAGAAGGGACGGGATGGGTTGGGAATGGAAATGAGGCAAAAATGTTGGGGATTTCTTTATGAGTAACCTTTTGGGAATAAGAGGGAGGAATTTGAAGGGTGGAGGAGTGAGGAAAGGGACGCGATTTAATGGAGTCAACGAGAAAGTTTAAGAACTAAGGAGGATGAATGGATTTTGAGGAGCTAAGGAACGAAGACGAATTCCTCGCGGTCTGAAGGTTTTTATATTTCATCGGAATTAATATCCGAATCTCTTTCTCAATCTGCGGAGTTTTTCGAGATATATGTCCCCTTTTCTCCGATTGGTTTCCCTTTCGGAGAGGTTTCCCACCATTTTGCAAATAAAGGGTACGTTTTGTCTCTGTCTGATTAAATTCGTCCCTGCCTTAACAAGCGGCAATTATCCCGAGGAAAGTGTTACTAACCGAGGAAGACTACGACACGCAAATGAAATGAGACCGATTTATTTGGGTGGAATTCCACGAAGAGTGAAAATATTTCAAGTAATTACTTTTATGAGTTTGAAAATTTAATTTCGCGGTATGCCTGGTGGCAGTCTGTGACAAATATCCGTACAATATGAATGTGTATATGTATGTACTATGTACAGTGCTGGCTAAAATTATCGTAACACTGCATGGCGTGCGACTTTGGCCGTCGCAAGAACTATAAGGATTGATCTTGAATGGCACTTTTAGTCTGAACAGATGGTGTCCACGATATTAAGCTTGGCATTATAGCCGATCAAAGGGAAATATTAGGAATAACGTCTACCACGAAAAATCGCGGTGTGTCGGGTATGCCAGCAACCCAATCGCACTGCACCATGTCAAGCTATAGCTTACTTACTCCTGAACTGTCTTTATTAATGTAACAATCCTAAGTATTCCTATCCAATCCAAAGTAGCTCCTATTTTTTTTAAAGATTTAACGTTTTCAGGCTAAAATAGTGATCTGTCTGCATTAGGGGATGTCCATATAGGGCCATAAAATTTAATAATTTCTCTCTCATTCAAACTCTTATCAAATACTGCTGCGCGATTTCCAATGTATACGAAGTGGATTTGGCCTCACATTTAGTGATGGTCCAATTGAAAACAACTTGTTTCCTTAGCGGGGGCTTCAGATTAAACAGTAGTGTTACGACTATGACAAAATCTCCCGCATAACATTAGCTCCAGAGGAATTGATTGCTAACAAAAGTTCATCGATATATGCATCTTTCTAGATTTTTTGTCGAAGCAAACGCGGACTTGATCTCAGTAAGCAAGGAAGGCGAACTTTGAATAAGAGTTACAAAGGAGCAATTCCTAAAACTAATCGTTAATTACTGTAGATTTTCCGTAGAGTGTTAGAAAAGTAAATAGACTATTTAGATAGGGATTTTGGAATTAATGCACCACATGACGTACGCCAATGATGGTTTTCGGGGTGTTTAGAAGAATGAAAATTTGCATTTATGTATGCTTTCAACATTTGAAACTTATATCGTAGGAAAGAAAGACAAATACAAATTTGAAGTAAATGAAATGTGATTTTAGGGGAGGCGTCTATGATTTGGTTGACTGTATAGTATAGAAAAAACAACGAAAAGACCCTACAGGAAGGTTCTTCAAAGTTACGAGGTTGGGGCAGTAAGTAATGCCTCACATTTTTTTCTCAAAACTATATATTCTTGTTTGAAAATTGAAACTTACACATATAAAAGAATTATGCTTTATCTGGTCAATCTACTTTTCCACATAATCTCCTCCGAGTTCTGTTGCCTTCCTCCAGTGATTCACTAAGGCATGTATGCCCTGTCGGTATCAGTCCTCGCTCTGGTTATGGACCCAAGTGTTCACTTTCAACTGCCTTCTGATTCACTCACTCTCCATACCCTGCACACAACTGTACTCCTATCGACTGCAGTTAGACTTTTCACAAACGTTTGTGAATATTCCCTACCATTCCTTTCTCTAGGTTCTTTTAAGGTATATTAAAGATCGCTCATATTGAAATACAGGTAATTTTCTCTTTTTTTGCATTAATGTAAGGCTACCTGAATATTTAGAAAAACGACTTGCTAAGATTCAAAAGAGTAATGAGATATTGGGAAGCGAAGGGAAGTAGTTTTCAAAGTAGTGTCTGTTTTATTTTAAACGGATAGTACATTTATCTTGATGTAATTTAAATAGTCTAGTCTTAAAAATTTAATTAATTCCATTTTGAAACATTCTCGAAATTTACTGAAGGGGAATAGTAAAGGTGGGCTCCCGGACATCCAAGTGGGTAACGTGTTTGACTTTGGTGAGAGCGGTCCCGGGTTCGATTTTCGGTGGGAGTCTACGTGCGAAATTACCTGAGTTTTCATAGCACTTTTAACAATACTATGCTAATAGTAATGGTCTAGTCATGAGGTATACGGTTCCGCTACATCCTACCATTACGACAGCCAATTTTTCGGTATGACTTATGGGACCCTTTCCCATAAGTAAACCCGTTATTGAGGTTTTCCTAATTAACTATAAATATAATATTCTCTGGAACTACAATAATCTATGTCAAAGGTACACTAAATCCCACTGAAATAATTCAGGTACTCTCTATATTTCGAGGTTCACAATCATGGTGAATGGTTTCTGTAGAGTGCTTTATAAATGAAACAATAGATTATATCAAAACCGCACGACGATCAGTGATGTATACGATACTGATTGATTTAACTTAATTGGATATAATAAAACGGTACTCCATGTTGAAAGAAGAGCGTGATAAATTTTTATCGAATATTGTCGCATTGTCATACAAAGGAAATCCTTAGTCATATACGAAATTTCACAATTTGCTAACAATCAATTAAAAAAAATAGGTTTGCATAAGAGTTCACTCAAGGGAGCAATTATTAGCGTGAAATTATTTTGTTTTACTAATTCTCTGAAAATACAAAGGCTCATCCAAACCGTCTCACAAGCGTGGCTGAGTAATCAGTGTAACGCCTTTTCTTTGGAAAAACGTATATTCTGGTATTCATCGCGGATTTTTGTGGATGCGAGGACATTTTTGTCAAGCAATTACTTCAATAGTAATGGTAAATATGGAGCTATTTTTTGAGAAAACGAATATTCACACCTACCGAGGTCAACTGAATTAATCAACGAGGAAGAGAATATATGTTTCAATCAAGACCGATACAACATGGATTATCTCCCTCTATACTCGTTCCCATATTTTAACTAAATGGTTTCATTTGTTAGAAAGGTGTTTTCTGGAATATTTCCTCTCTGAGTTACTATTTTATTAATTTCCAGAAAATAGGAACTTTTATCGGGGTTTTACTAAAGTTTCATGAGTTACTGAAATGGAATCACCATGCTTGTTCACTTTACCCTTTTTCCAAAGTATGTGTAGTCCCACGCCGGTTAATGGGAATCTTCTCTTTTAAGTTTACTTAGTACGAGAAGGCACCTTAAAATCAAAGCATCCCGTTAGCGGAATAGATGAGATAGGGGATGGAAGTTACGGTAAGTGGTTAGTGTAGAAACCGGGAGACCTGAGTTTGAGCTACAATCATGCCGTTAATTATCTTCTGCGTATCTAAGGGTAGATAAAATAATCTGGGTTGTATTATCTAAGCTAATAAAATAGTAACTTTAGGTTAAAATAATTATCTAGAAGATTGCAATTAATTTATTTTCAAAGTTAAAGAATGGTAACAGGAGAAGACAAAGACTCTTCTTTAGTTCTCCGCTAGAGCCTAGGCAAAAGTGAACCGCATATCAAAATGAAAAAGGTGCGGTAGAACACCGATTGTATGAGACACTTCATAAATAAAACTATTCTCGTAATACTTGTTGAAATTAGCAAAGGTAACATCGAATATTGTCGTATTGTCACAAAGGATAACATAAAAAGTGAAATTCACAGCAATTTCAATTAAAATGACTCAATTTTATTTCATCAAAATTACGGAAAAGTACACGTTTTTGTTCTCTTTTGAATTTAAGAAAGAAGAGATGCATTTATTTGGGAAAATTTAATTGAAGGATGATTATTTATTTCGCAATTTATCGTAGGTCGAAGTACGTAGTTACTATATGTCTGACAAAGGTTTGCCTAATAACCTTCCTACCCTAAGAAATACACTTCACAAAGTGAGTAGTGAGATTTCAGCTAATTCAAAGAATTCGGACTAATAGTTGCTAAATTAGAAAAGTACATTAATTGAAACGTTGAAGTAGCTTAGACGTTTTCCAAAAGCAGCTTCTCTCAGAAAATGGAAATTTTCCTCGGACCAACCGCACAATATCTCTTTCAGGCTCATTTATTTCTACAATCTATCAAGATACTCATTTTTATTCATTTGCGCCACTCAATTTATCACTTAACATCTCCATAATGCTTAAGCAGAGGAGAATTTCAAAGTGATATAAGTGATTGGCGCCATTTTTAACGTCCTTCTGAGACACCTGACGGCCCAATCCGAAAACATATTACCGCACTCCATTTTTCAAAGTTATCGCGCCCAACGCGCGCCGAGGTGGAAAAAGCGCTAACAAATGTATTTATTTGGCTCCCGCGACCACCGCCGTAATCTCGCACATACGTTCCGAGAGGCGTGGATGACGGAAAACACCTCCTAAATACCATCAATCAAGGAACGTGTTCCCGCGGGAAGCGGCGCGACCGCGGAGGTGTCCCGCTCTACGTGTTGCCTGCTCACATTTTTCAAAACCGTCGTCGCGTTGGGGAAAATATCGCCGTATGAAGAATCAAATGGGGCGAAAGAAAGGTGCGGTGGTGCGACGCTTTGATCACCGTGTATTGGCTTTAGTGGGGTGGTATGTATGCTCTATCATTCGTCGCCTCTTCCTTATTTCCAGGAGGGTTGCCAGCGGCCCGGATTTTGGCGAGGTTTTCCCGGCTTGACGGAAGGTCTCCCGCGCCCCGATTTATTATGAATCTGAAAATTGTGCCTTTGTTATCTTTGCATTGGGCGTGAGCGTCATAGGAAGATACGTTAGATGCACGTATTTTAGTTTCACGAAAATATTAATAGTTATTGTAAGGATTCGCACTTATGATGATAAATATGCTCCATTACATAAATCATTAGTCTATGGCCAAATCGTATTATATACCGAATTTTATACACCTAACTAACAATTAACATAATCAAACATACACAACAACACATTAATAATTAACGTTTTAATGACAGCCTGTACTGACCCGTGGGAATTTATACATGTGAGCAAAATTCGATGATTCCTATAGCCGTTACTAACAAATCTAAGTTAATCACAACCTTTTTGTAGAGAATTTCTCTTCTAATGGATAATGGCTGAACTTTTCATTAATTACATTAGCAAATTATCATGCTATTACACCTTGATTCACATTTCCAAAGTAGCAAATTATTTTATTTGAAGTTATGTCTCTAATTTAATTTTCTATTAAAACACTTGTTAAATCAGTAATTTTCTTATAAATGTCATTAAAAATACATATCTGAATAAGATTAATATTCATCAAAAAATTATGAACATTTTTAAACATAAATTATATAGAATATGCAACATTTATTTAGCTACTTTAAATGCTTGAATGTATGACAATTCATTACAAATGAGCCTTCTCGACATCTTTTCAATAGTCCTACCTTAATAAACGAAGTGTTTCCGGACAATTTCCCGCGTCTCCCACTTTCATAACCGACTGTAGTCGTAAGTAGCATGTAAATTGCAAATATGCAAATTGGTTAAACGCGTTAAGTGGATATGCATGGTTTTATTGCTGTGTTCTCACAAAATTATCAGGGTTACTTTGAATGATTAACCGATAAGTATCATACCCAAGAAAGCTATGCAGCGAATTGTGTAGTATTTAGCCTTATATCGCCGTATCTCCATGGGGGTGAGGCAAATGCACTAATGTTCCAAAAATTACGATCAGGTTGAAGCCTGTAATGAAAATTACCGTAAATTTTCCATCTACGTACCGAAAGTGGTGCGGTAAGAATATTATTGATACTAAAAGTCAAGCACCAAATATGTATATATTCATGATTTATTTGTAAAAGAGTGGACTTAGCCAAGCACTGCCCGATCCTGCTGAGCACTTGGAGATAGTAGATAGAGGCGATAGCAGTGGTTCTGTCCCAAAAAAAATCCGGAAAAATTGCCTTGCGCTGTTTCAGAGCAAATTTTAAAGGCGAATTCGATGTAATTTTGTAATTTGTCTTTTGCTTATTTCTGCTCATGGATGTTTCGAGTCAATCAATACAAGGGTAGTCCTTTAAAAATCTGGCACCCCTAGTTTTCACTAAGTCCGTCACATCCACTACCACTAGGGTGTCCTTCGACGACAGTCGTAGACCATTTTCTGCTTCGAGCATGCGCATCCGTACCACCCTCCTTTTTTACCCTTCCCTACCCCTTGCCTCCTCAATCTCCGTCGCCTATCCCCACCACCTACGCTAGCGGACCCTACCCTCTCTTCCGGGAGGGGAAAGTAGGGGGTTTGAATGTGGGGTAAGGACGTTCTGGTTCCCTTCGTACATCTCTTTCGTGGGGCGGAGTTCAGTCAAAGCGGTCGCTCCGCCAGGGCGATTCTCCCGCATTTACCAACAGCGGTTGTCCCTCGTCGCCATTTGACCACCGTTCTACTAAAGATCAACCGTAACCAATCAAACCAGAAGGCGCGCTTTGAAACCTACCACATCTTCGTGTTGTTGTCGATCGCAATTAACTAGGATTCTGGTTGGGCTGTTGTTTTCCGAAACTCTCTTGATAGCCTACCCTTTGTCCTTTGCCACAAAAATCCAGCAGGTTTTGTCTCTTATTCGAGAGTTTTTATAAGAGTGAAATAAGTGTGTGGCGGAGGGCAAAAAGAGTGTGGCTCTTCCGACACCTGTTGGTTTTAAGCCCCCCACACGCGTTTTATTTCCGGGCTCAAAGAAGGGAAAGTTTAAAGTGAGAGAAATTCAGAGGTGAATAAAAGCTAAGAGTAGGGAAGGAAAGGGTTTTGGGGACGCGAGAAGAGCCTAATGATCCAAGTTTCGAGAGGGGCGCAGACCCAAATTGCTCTGGCTGATGTTAATTAAAATGTTGAGGGAGCGGGCGATGTTTTTTCGACTCGTTCACCGAAAAAACTGATTCGAAAATCCTTCCGACAAGATGCTACCGAGCCGTTGGTTGTCGGAGTAGGGCGGAGGGTTGCTGAGCGCGGCTTCTTGGACCCGCAGGAAACCAATTAAGCGAAAATCTTTTGATCCGGCGGTAAAAATGAAACTTTCGAGAAGGGAACAATGCCAACGGGTTTAATAAAGCGTTTCCGGAACGACCGGAGAAGGAGCGGGCGTTATTTCAACGTGAATTAAGTTGGAATATCCTCGGACCCATCGTCTCGCATTTTCTTGGAGAGGCCATCTCCAAGCGGTGGTCGAAAAAAAACGCGAAAAATAAAAGAGTAACAACACACGGATATGGAGTAGTCCGATGTAAGTCTCGGGGCCGTAAATGATTTGGACAAGGCTCGGAGGAGCATGGGGTCTTACGGAGCGAGGAAAAGAGGGACCGAGGAATAGGGTTGAGGCTGATAGGGAGCAGAGGGAAGGGGTGGGTTGGAGTGGAGGTAAAGGAGTCGGAGAGAGGTGTTGAGAAGGGGAGCTGGAGGGGGGAGTTTGAGAGGGAGAATCCACGCGTAAGCCGGCAGTTTGCCAGTCGTCGTGGCGGAGTCAAGAGGGTTGCCCGACCGAAGAAAGGGAAAAAGTGTGGGACACCCCTCGACGGGGATCGAACCTCCCAAGGAGGACACCATTTGAACGGGTCAAAAGAGTACTGGGAGTTAAACGGCGCGACTTTCTCCCACCAAAGGGACCTTCACGTGCAGTAGGTCGTTGAGGAGGTGATTAAGTAAGAGGATCCATTCGATCGCCACCCACTGATCCGTCAGCTGCCACCCCCTCCGAGGTTTAATGGCGGGGGCAGGGGTATGAAGGGAAGGCTTTGGGGGCGGCTAAGGAGGTGGTGTTGTTGGCGGCCGCCCCCGCTGCCTCGCCGCTAGACGGTGGTCGAAAAAGGCGATGCGAAATGAGGACACTTTGCGGCGTGGGCGCCGCGCCACCCGCGGCTTGGGCGGCCATCGCTGGACTGTTGGCGACCGTCGCTATGGCTCTACCGCCGGTCATCAAGATTGGTGAGTCGTGATTCCAGTATTCGGGGGGCGGGAAACATGCGGTCGGCAGGCCGCTTGCGATACCTTATGTCATCCAGTAAAGCCTCGTCAAATTCATTCAACTACCATTGCCGATGACCGTCCCATTTATCGCCGTCGGTGAGTCGAACGTGAGAATTCCTCAAATTCAGCGCGTTGTTACGCTCTCCTAAGCTTAAGAGTTGTACGTTGTCACCGCAGCGTAAATATATAGGGGTTTTAGTGACACTTAACAGTACCCTGTCTCTCCATTCATTACTTATGACATCCCGTAGAAGTTACGGTTTTTACGCAGAGCATTTGATTTTTATTTGTCAACAATGCCGTTGTTATATTTTAGTTTCAGTGGCTCAGCGAAGGATTTACTTTTTCATAAGTGAATATATTAAGTCGTTTAAATAGGTCATCAGGTATCGTTCGTAAGGGATTGTTCTCCGTTATGCTACGTTATATGTGTGGTTTTGTAGCACATAGTGCTTTTGTGTCTGAAATTTAGTTACCTTAATTTCGTTTAACATTCAAGAATTTGCTATGAATGTTGGAAATTCATTGGATTCGACCAGTTAAAGTATGCCACTGTTGTCCGTCCTACATTTATAAGTGATAATGTTTATTTACTCTACATTTATTAATTTTGATGTATGACGAAATACGGTCACTCATTTTCTTGTACTGAAGGACCTTTAGTGATTTGATGTTACTTTTCAAGAATGTCTATTCGAATGGAATTATTAATTCTCGGTTTTCTCAGAATCTGGAGTATATGACAATCGGAGTTCATGGACTGATGAACAGTTGTTTTTTTTATTGGAATGGATTTATCGCAGAGATTTCTTAGTTCTGGAATAGAAACGAATCATACGTCCGATATATTTTATGGCTAATGATCAAATGAGCTTATGCAATCGTATGACAAGCGAAATCTAACAAACTCCTTAATTACTAATAAATCTTGCACTGAATTCCCATATACTATAATACTACGCACCTTAAGAAGAAATGATAAAGTATTTGTTTACAAAATAGTGCCAAGATTATGGAAACATACATTAAGGTACTTCAGAAGAATTTAGTTTACCTACCGGTTTTTCCATTTGTGATCAAAACTCAAATGGACGATGAATCAAAACTTTTCTGGACATATTCTTGGTAACTAATTTAGTGCCCTTTTTCTTCTTTCGTAGCCTACTTTTAATCGATCCAACTGTAATTATGTTAATTTAGTTCGCAAGGGATTCCTCTTTTGTCATGACTTCTCGCTTTCAATAAAATCTAATGGGAAGAAACAAATGTTTGTTTCCGCGAAGGATCGCATGAATTTCGTTATCTTTCTTTCGAAATTTGAGATCTACCCTCCAACTAGATGAAGACTTCGAAAGACGTTTCTCTTAAAGGTGATTCTATTGTACTTGATAATTAAGGTTCCTTTAGGAAGTTTTAATTGATTTATCCAGAGAAAAGCTGGAATGAAAGATTCGTTGTGAAAGGGATGTTATTCGAACTTAACTTTTCATGGACCGTTTCTCCAGGAAAAGGATTAATAAGAAAGATTTAAATTTATTTCTCGACTGATTTCATCGTAGAGCAATATGTTTAAGTATTCTAAATTAATATTAATGCATATATATTTATCTCAGTTCTTTTGGAAATGTCTCATTAAAAGTTACGATGTAACTCTGGGAAGATGCTGCGAATCTCAAGTTGCTCTCATTAGCAAAATTCCAAAATTTCTTTAATTCTCATAAATACAGTTATACCTTTAGACAGCCATATTTTACAGCTTAGAGTTGTTAACTGTGACGTAACTCAATCGTATTTGCTTAAGTTTTTGATTAATTAGAACATGAAAAGTAATTTTGAAAAACTTGAAACTCCCAAAGAAAACATTTTGACTATTCTTACGTCTTCATAAACTCTTATGGCAGAAAATTGATGTGAAGCAATTTTGATTAGTGTGCTAGTTAATGTTTCTTAGTATTATCTCTCATTTGTAAGAAACCGATATAGATAAACTTTGATATTTTTAGCAGAATGATACTTTAAAAGATGTGTAATGCATCAAAATCAACGCTAATCTTCATATTTGGAAATTATAAAGAGCTTGAGTGCTCTTATAGGAGATTGTCGGTGGTTTTTATTAATTACTGACTATTTTCTGGTATATTTTTAAAGACATATATTCGAAATATTTTAATTAAGGTTATAGCCACCCTTATTTGGGGATTTATAGAAACATTAAATTTTAGTACTCTTTTGAATGTATATAGTTGTTTACATATTCTTCAAAATATTTTTTTTATGAAATATAATAAATTACCTCCTGTAATATTTGTTACGATTTGCTTGTTGCAAAATTCATAGTTAAGATTTTAATTGACTTAATCATGTTTATTTACTATTTCATTTCATTTAACACTAGTATTCATTATTATGATAGGAATACATCGCTTCACGTGAATATCCTTCTAAACGTAATTACCTATTCAGGAGATAGAGCTGAATTTCGTAGATTTTGACCCGCTAGTTTTAAACAGAAGTACCCATTATGATCTATCGGAAGGATTGCTTAAAGCCCGTTTTTAATTTTTATGGCACTAGTTTGGAAACTACTGAGATTCCTTGCTTGAGTGTGTATGCTATTGTAAATTATTACTAGAATGTACACTGTTTAACACTGCGACCTCTATTCAAAGGGATCGAACCTTAAGAATGAATAGTTGAAGAGAAACCAACCTTACATGACGATCCACTCCCTTTGTATGAAGGGAGTTTCAGAAATGTTTATCTCAACTATCGTTATTACTGCATGGCGAAGCTCATGATCTAGAAAGCCAACGGATACTAATGAAGGTCTTAATGTTCAAGTCAAACAGAGAAACTAGCAATTATATACGGTTTTTCTCTCTAGAGAAGTTTCCTCTGTAAACTCTCATTTTTTCTGTACTTTGTTGAACTTCTCCGTATTTGTATCTCGTTCTCTGGAGTTATCATGAATATTTTATATGGTCCATATTTCATCGATCTTTATTTATGTGGAAAGAAAAAAAATGAATTTCAAATGTATTCGGCTGCTCATATTACTACGTACCTTAATTTAAGATTTTGAGATTTAAAAGACTATAAAATGTAAATTACTCCCACTCCTCACTCCCTGCTCCTCTAGAAAAGCAGTTGGCGGAATGTGAAGCATATACGCGTCTGTAACTTGTTTTGTGATTTCTTTTTCCGGGCAGCTAAAATAGATATGAGCATCTGAGGCTGAATTATTCATTGTATTTGTTTGCCCTTTCCAGAATATTTAAATCACGATATTGAGGAGTTTCCTTTCACTACCGTATGGATCGACAAATAAATGGAACGTGTCTAATTTATCGATTTCTTGGGTTACCGCTCTTGGTTTTCGAAGCAGCTGGTAGAAAATGAGCGAGATTCTCAATGAAGGAAATGCAGTTTTAACGTAATTACGAAATGTAAAAAGTTGTCAGTCTTTCGAAGCTAACCATGTTTTTAAATTTAGGTGGTATAAGTGCGAAATTGTGAAAGAATTCTTTTTTCCTTGATTAATTTACTTGTTAATTTCCCACGTTGTTCATCATGCCATCAAGTTTACGGTTCTGATAATATGAATTACTTTTGGGATTGTCCATGTGTTATTTCGGATTATATGGAGCAGGAGCATCTTTGACTCGATCTTATCCAAATTGAAAATACATTTATTATTTATATTATTATTGCTGTTATTATTATTTGTCTAGAGCTGAAATGTATATAGGTTTCTAGAACTAACTGGATGGCTCCTTATGGAACTGGCTTTTGTGGATTAGGTAAACTATTTGCCCTTGTTTGTATGTTGCATGTTATCATTCGTAGGTTATGGAATTCTGGAATTTGCTTTCCGTTTTAACAAAACTCAGAGTAATTTTTGGTATTAAGAGAGTGATTTATTTGCATTATATTGCCCACATTCACAAATCTTTATTTCTTTCGTACCACTATGTAGCTATTTATTGGGCATGGTAACATTTATTACTGTCTCGCTTTTCAACGCATTTCGAATTACGTGGCTTATTTTGATCGTTACTTATCGTCAGAATAATATCAAGCAATTGACACTGCTAAAGTTGTATCTTTAGGCTGGCGATAGTTTTCTCTAGTATAACCTATTTATAAGTCGCTTCGCAGCTTTACTTCGTAAATATCCTAAATAACTTTGAGCTATGCCCAGATTGCTTTCTTATTGCGTAGATACGAATATGCGTTTGATGATTTATTTCTTGTCAGTCTCCAGGAATCTTCATATGCACCATTATATTCTTATTGAAAGCTGGCCAATCGAAATCAATCACTTATTGACCTTAAGGAAATCATAATTAAAGAAATTTGTTGGAGATTATTTTCTGTAGAGACGCAAGTTCTTTTTTCAGTCTTGTGAATGATTTAAAGTGCAAAATTAGCTATCTAGCTCGATTTTCGTTATTATTTAGTCCTTTTTAAGGTACATTTTATTATTTATCTCATTCAGAACAAAATTGTGAACAATTCTCCACCGTAACGTATGAAAACTTAACCTTTTGTTCACTAAGGAGGGATGCCTTTCTCTTTTTATTTGTCTCCTATATAAATCATTTGGTCATTTTATATCAGAATTGGGAATTATCTTAAATATTTTTAGGTACATCGGAAGTGAATAAAATGTTCCGGAAGAAACCTTAGATTCCTCATAATAGCTATCACTAGCAGCTCCATGTATGTACTGCCGCGTCTTCCTTAGTCCTTCGAAAAGCTGCGTCAGCGAGATCAAATCCTACATTCGAATTAATGTAAGTATAAAGGTTCTATTTTATCGGCTTGATTAACCAGGCATATTTTATACGACACATTTTTTGTGGTATAAAATAACACCGAGGGCCGTCTAACTGTGAGATTTCCTGCTACCTTATTCGATTCCCCCTTTGGGGAAGTCCTTTTGTGACGGTCGGAGACAGTGAGGTCAAGAGGTGATGAAGTCGTTAAGGGAAGTTTGATTTTTCCCGAAGGAAGACGGATTCCGTAGGTGTTATTCTCTATCGCTTTGCAAGTCAATTCATCTCGTCATGCACTTCCCTTCCTCACTGCTTCCACCTTCTCTGCGATTTTCGACTTAAAAGGAAGTTCTCTCCTGTTGGAAAGCTCTTGTAACCTGCGAGGGAGGTACATGACCTCGACGATTCACCGTTTGGGGGAGGTAGAAACGGAATACTCGTTAAGTTTACATGTGCTTATGTAAGGTTGGAGTTAATGATGAGGCCATTCCTATAAGGTTGTGGAGCATTGGCCTCCAATCTAGTCTCTACTGCCAAATATTGGTTTGGAAGTGGGCTGTGAGCGTTTCGCATATGATAAAAGCGAGACTCGTGGCCAAAAATATACGTAAATTCATAATTCACGAAATTTAAATACAAATAACAATAGATGATATTTCTGGTAGTAATTTTTATTGTAAGATTGATGATTTTAAATTTTGAAAACATTAATTTAAAAATTTCACAAATTTCACTATTTTGTTTCCTTACATTCATTTTTATCGTGTTTCTAAGGAGCACAATATGTCTTAGTATTATCGTTAAAGTGCTTCGAAAGCTGAGGTCATTTCGCTCATAGGATCCCACTAGGGATTGAACCGGGGGCCGCTTTTACCGAAGTCGAACGCGTTGCCCAACTAGCTATCCGGGAGCCCCAATATATCTTTTAATTTCATGTGTCTTTTACATTTTACGTGACGAAAACAACAATTTGCACAAGTGTGTTAGCCCAGGTTGTGAAAATACATTGTGACAACGATCATTATTACCAGTATCAATCCTAATCGCGTAATTAACTCCGCAAGATCTCCCTTGATGAATTTGATCTTTTTACGTCCCCTTACTCTTTGTGAGTGGTTTCCAGGAGTGGAAATATTCTTTTCTGTGATTAAAAAGTAACTTTCTTTTTCAATAAAACGATTACTTCTTTCCTTCTTTTGTTTCTGTCCATTCAGCTTGCTAAAAGTCAAGATATGTTGCAGTTAAATATCTTAAAGCATGTTATAATTTCCTATATTTGCAGTATTTTTGCAAGGGTTAAATGAAAGATAGGAGTCTCTAGTTCCAATTTCTCCAAATAAAGACGTTTGTATGTATGTATATATGGATTCGGTTATTGGGACGTTGGAGATGTTAGGGAAGTTTTATTGATAACAAGAGTTCTAAAAGGACAGCATTATGCTGCAGAAGTTTGGCGATCGCTGATACAAATGGCATTGTAGAATTAGGTGAAGAAGAATTAGTGTATTTCTTGTTTATAAAGTCCCATAAGGTTTGCTTAAGCTTAGGTTTTACTGAATAGTCCTTGTAACTTCATGAGGTTATGGTGAAGGTGCTTATACTCCTTGCAGCTGATTCATCTCGGCCATTTTCAGTAAATGCCTTTATTTTTAGAAATAACAAAATAAAGATATCTGTGCGACAGATTTAGTTCTATCCGATGACCCAGGTTTCAACGCACCATGTGATCATCAGGTCTTCCTACAGCCTATTCTGGTATGTTCTGCCATCTATTGGTATCAATCCGTTTAGTTTTTCTTACTTACAAACATGTAAGGAAGGAGAAGCTTTCTGGAGCAGTAGCCCTGTTCGTATTTTCATTACGTGATATTTTTTCGAATTAGAAAGATAAAATGCTCTTTTAGAAGAAGGTAAATCTAATATCTAAGAAGTTATAGGTATCCTTGGTATTCGTAACTTTTGAGAAAATTCTGACCAGAAACGTTAATGAGGAATCGAAAGCTTTGATTTAAATGAAGTACTTCCAAAAATACATTCTCTAATTTAAGTCGCAAATAACCAAGCAAATACTTTGCAAAAGTCTAGATCTATTATATTTACAACCCTTTGAGATAATTTCAGATGCATGCAGAAGGTGCAAGTATAGAATCAATCCTTCCTTTTATGTTTGATGTCGGAGAAAATTCCCAATTTGGCACTCCATTTCCTTACCTTGTTGTAAGTGAAGACGTGCAAGCAGGCAGCAAGCTAACATCGATAGAGCGAGGTTCCTTTCGAAGACTGTTCCAGAGATCAAATTGACCTAGTTGTTAGGTTTATGTCCCCGAAGTTCTGGAAAGTAACACGTCGAAGGTAATGCATGAAACCTTTTTTTCTTATACGACAGAGAATTAATGAGTTTCTTTTTCGTTTCATTCCCATAATAATACCATTAATTATGTATCTGATGGAATAATCGCTGCCTTCCTTGATTTGGGATACTGGCGTACTGAAGCATACGATAACTAAGATAAAAAAGGGCCATTGTTACATTTCAGGTACTTCTTTTATTTGACGATCAAGTGGATAAATTGGAAATAATGGTCTTACGAAATCAAGAGAAATGTCAAAAGAGAGGAAAATGCTCACAGACTCTTATTTTAGGCGTGAAATATTGCTATAGATCTGAACTTTCGAGAATTTTGATAAAACACACGGAAACTTCGTAAAATATTTGGGAAATAAACAACCCATCCCTTTGACGACTAAGGCCATATCCGAGTGTTAATTCCATGAATTGTACCATATAAGTAATCTGGGATAACTAGTTTCTATATTTTTCTAAAAGGAATGTACGTTAAACATGCTTTTATGAGTTGAAAACAGTAGAATAAATATTATAAATAATGGTAAGAAATATGGATATTGAGTTATTATGATCTTACGACGGACTGTTTCTGGCTTAGGAGGACCAGATAATTGGAATGTTGGAAAAATGGTGTATCGTATATAGAATATACGATAATAGATATATTTTTAAACTAAATTAAGTTCCGTCATGCTTGACGGGGGCGTTTACTAATAAAATAATATAATACAAAATAACTCAATATATCTCATATTTCACCATATAACACAATATACACACAGCTCTGTAATGTCCGTCGGAATTTCTCTCACAACTTCACTGCTTATCTAATCACAGGTCTTTAATCATGTCGACCTTCGCAAGCGAAGTTCATCCACACAACGCAATCTTCTTAAATGAATGTCAGTGTTTGTTTAAAATTACAGCTTTAAATTATAAAATTTTAATTAAATAAAATTTGTTCATTTCAGTCAGTTATTTTTCGTATAGTTCCCGATTTGATGGCAGTCACCCAAGTCTTGTCCAGAGTGAAAATTGGCTCATTTTTCAAATAGGAAAAATCAGCGTGACATCGTTTCTATTTGAATAGAAATGATCTCACGGTGATGATGATGAAATAGGTAATCCTATTTTCCGGCCTTTCTTTTTAAGCTACTTCATTTAGAGTGGGTGACTCGATACGGTGCTCATACCTTCCTCATTCATTTCTTCCATTTCATCACCAACCATTCGGACTCCGAATGCGGACCCAAGCAATTATTTAGCATTTAATTTGATCGCCGTCGGAATAAAAACGAGTCCACCTCATGACCCGAATCTGAACCATCGTTGGCTAGACTTCATGAACGTAAAGGTCCTTTAACACGGTTTACGATTCGCTTTTAACATTCTATATGCACAACGCCTCGCGTTTCGATCGTACCATTTATTAGTGCAGTGCGCGCCACCTTTCCTCCACCTGCTGAAACATTAATTCTCTCTTTGGCTCTCTATGAGTGTAGTTAATGAACTAGATCCTTGCGCTCCCTTCCGCGTGTTCTAGGGTTATTTGAGCAAGAAATCAGAGTCGCCTCCTCCTTAAGGGGCTGATGTTGTAGAGAATTTAGGAAATATTTCCAGTTTCATCATTATTATTTTTGTTATTATTATTGTAACTTCCATGTCACTTTTCAAGGTACTACAATCCATTTTTCATAAACATACGAGGGTTGATCAAATGTAATGTCCCAAATTTTTTCCAGGTAAAGCCAATGCTAGTAATTCTAAATTGTAGGTTCGAATTTTCTGACGTTTCCCGCATGAATGTGTACAGTTTTAGCTTTCTCTGATAAACGTATCAGACAACGTGCTAAAATTGAATAGCTGTGGGCTTCCGGATAGCCGAGTGGGCAACGCGTTCGGCTTCGGTGAAAGCTGTCCCGGGTTCGATTCCCGGTGGGAGCCTAGGTGCGAAATGACCTCAGCTGTCGAAGCACTTTCAACAATACTACTACTTGAATAGCTGTGCGTAGAGAAAGGAACGGTAGGGAATGTTCACAGACGTTTGTGCAAAGTCTATGCAACATCTGCAGTCGATTTAGCTGCTGGGTATGGAGGGTAAGTAAATCAGAAGGCAGCTGATAGTGAAAACCTGGGTCAATAACCGGAGCGAGGACTGGTACCGACAGGGCATACATGCCCTAGTTAATCGACGAAGGAAGGCAATAGAACTTGAAGGAGATTATGTGGAAAAGTAGATGGAAATATTAATTTTTTACTAAAAGTAGATGAGGGCATTACTTTTTTACCAACCATCGTATATAAAACACTCCATTGTTGCTATTGACTACCCATTTTTCACTTCGTGGGATCACCTGCAATTATAGTTCATTGCGAAAGGAATTACACGGATTAGTTTACAATTATTTTCTCATCATAGAAAATATTTGGAGATAGAAACACTCTGTGCATTTTCTTCAGAATGAATTATACTCTGTATGTAGTTTTTATAAATGGAAGTATTTCTTTACCTGAACAACTGCCTATGGTTATCTTTGCGTTGAAGAGATGGTACTCTGGACGATGAAGGGAATTCTACCACATACCAACTTTCTGCTGAAATAACTTCATAACAGAATTCTAAATAATTTTGTATTTGATTGTACTTACCCAGGAATTTAGTCTCGTTACGAATAGAGGAAATTTTAGTAAAAAAATGGATCAGCGAAAATATCCCTCTTGCGAAGCGTGAAAGACTGAATATTAGTGACTCGAATTCAATTGAACGTACACCAGCACGGTGTTGGTTTAACAGAATAATTAGAAACTTTTCTGCTCGAGAAAAGTTTGAATTACGTGCATTATATTTTGTCGCATAACTTGTTCGTGGAGGTTTCACCGGAAATTTCGAATCGAAAACTTTTTTGCTGAACATAACGGCAATTTTAGCGTATTTAACGCGAAAATATAATTATCTCCCCTCTGGTAATTTAAATTTTGAGCTATAACATTTAAAGTCAAATTTGTCAAAGTTTCACCATAGCAATTCTTAAAATTTCAGCTAAAAAGAAAAACATTTTTAAGTTAGTGTTCTGGAATTTGATTATTCAAATCGTTGTGATTTGAGTTCAGGATAGGTCGCATTTTGCAAGGATGAAACTTTGACAAAT
>KZ308924.1:180186-220532 GCA_000376725.2 Ladona fulva | reverse complement strand
ATTATTTGACTGTTTGGAGAGATAAATATATACCTGTCTATCAAAGTAGGCATGACGAATTTGACGTCGGTAAAGTGTCTGTCGGTGAAGAGTCCGTGGTACGATATGATATATAAAGCTCTCTCGCTGGAATCTCCTCCACGCTATGTAACACTGTTACTCATCGAACATACCTCTGACTAAAGCAGATTACCTTCGCGGCTATCACACCATCCCGAGGCGATCGCTGAAGGCGCGAAGCAAATGCGGCAGTCCCTCATCCGCGGAGTCCCCAGTGACGGTCGCACTCGCGCCGAAAGCCCATTTGCATAGGCCAAAATCTGGAGCGTAGGCGTCGGATTTTCGGAAGAGCGGGTACGAAAGGAAGGACGTCACTGGAAATCGCGTGGGAAAAGAGATTGATGCATATTTGCGTGTTCCAGAGGACGGCGTGCGGAGGATGGATGCAGAATGGATGTTGGTTTTGCGCTGGTAAAAACACGACCGCGAGAAGTCTTGAAATGGCTGTACACAAGACCGACTATGAATTCAGGAGATTCTGATTTTTTTCTTCAGGAGAAGGGCCGTTAAAGGGTTTGCGTCTGAAAGAGCACCGCCGTGAATCCACGGAATGTTTTTCTCTCGTGGAACTCGTCCAACCCCTTTCCAGAGCACTTGTTCCTCGAATTTTTCGAGTGGCGTTCGAGTATATTTTCGAATTTCGTTAAGCTTTATGTTCTCCAAAGGAACCTCGTTCAACTGTTGAACAGATGGGACCGATCGGGGACGGAGGCATCGCTCACTTATCATAATAGCGAAGTTTTCGGGCGAAAAGTTTTCGCGACTACAAAACATTAACTGTCGCAAAACTTGTTAGTGCTTGCGAGAACTTTTAATGAAATGCGGAGAAATCTTTTGCGTGATCAAGTTGGACGAATGCGGGATATTTTTGAATGTTGTTACGCGAAAGCAATTACGAGAGAATAAACGAGAATCCGGAAAAATGTTTGGGGCTGTGAACTGAAATTGAAGTATGCGGTATCTCACAAGATTAACGTTGCTATACGGCGTATGTAGGATGTTCAGATATCCTAGTTCTCCGGAATTGATCCCGGAATTTAATAACCGGTCCTGGTGTCCAGGTCACATCTTCGGGATACCCAAATTCTTTGATTTAAACATTCCTCATATATATATATATGATAATTAACAATGTAAATGTACTTGTAAAATAATAGTTAATTTAAGATTACAGTCGCCCAACTTCAGACTTCCGTCAATTTCTAAACAATGCGTAATATATATGTAATATAAGTTTTGAATAGCTGAAGAATATTTACAGTGGTCAATTTTTGAAGACTGTAATTTGAATACAAAATTTCGAAGAATTCATTTTTGAAAAATTTCTGTGCTCCCTTTTCATTGACTCAAAAAGTCATTTGAGAATAACTTTTTGATTGGTATTAAATAACTATTATTTATTATTTTTTAAATTTAATTATTTATTAAAGTTTATTTTAAACATTGAAAGGTTCCTTTCTGCATACATGACCGACTATTTATCTCAATAAATCCCTCAACGTGTTTTGATTTCACGCAATCAGTTTCTTGAATGCATAATAAACTACCAGAAAGTAGACTACCAAAACTGTGGTAGAACGGTTTGGAGAGATTGCCAAAATCGTATTCGAGAGACATTGAAAAACATTAATTTTTATATTCCACTGTATTTAGATTTTACAAAGCAATACCAGTTCATGAGGTTAACATTCTTTTCATTTAAATCAGAGATATATGCCGAATCACTCACTTCTTCGGCCAACTTTTACATTGATAACCATACAGTTGACATGGGCCTATAAAGATTACATCTAAATATTCCATTCTACAGAATTATTCCATCTTTTGGTAACAGAACACGAAGGCCGCTGGATTCCATAATTTTTCCATTGATTTCTTTTTCCTAACGGCGGAAATGAATTCGCGCCGTTTCATATTTCCAACGTAAATTCGAAGCGACGGTTAAGCTAAAATCAGCGTAGTCAAAATTAAGGATACCTTGGGCAGTGCAAATCCGATTCGAAATGGAGCCGGAGGTGAATTTGCGATTCTGAATAAGAGAACCCCTTGCTGAATTAATTCATGTATCTGCAGCAAAATATCCTTCTCAGAATTTGAATGGCAAGAAATTTAGAGTTGGATTGCGCACTCTCTTTCGATGAGTAATTCTTTGCAGGAGTGTTACTATTCATATTCTGTTAGACTTTTCTGAGTCTTCGAAAAGTGTTTTGAAACAGCATCACTCTGTCTCACTTCGATGGCTCTTCTAGTTTGTCATTTACATATTTATCAATGAGGTCATTATACAAGTGTTTGAAGTAGACAGAAAAAGTAGAGGGACGGCTTTCATATTTGTAGAGGTAGTTGGATGGTATCTCACCTTGCTTTCGTGAGCGATTTCAGTATTGCAGACGTCAAGTATCTTGATATTTAACCGGCCGCAGTAGCTAAGTGGTTAGTGTTCCAGTCCCTATGTCCCTGGTTCGAATCCCGGAAAATCGGAATATTTTTCTGGCTAGTTAGGGAATAGGGAATATTTGTCTGATTGTCAGTAATAACATTTATAAAATGGATGTAATTGAGATCATCCTCAGTTTCCGTTTAAGAATTATCATCATTAGTATTACTATTATTATTAAATAAGCAAGTGAAATTCAATCGTCAACGACCAAGTTCGTTTCCCACAATCCGATCATAAGCCGCAATTAAAAAAAAAAAGTTTTGTTATTTCCACGGAAGTGTTCTTCTTTTCCTGAGAAGGAGAATTCAACTAGTTTTGCCTCCAGATTACGAAACTAGCTGCATTCCTCTTCACAGGAGAAAAAATATATTCTGTGGAAACTACAAAGTTCTTTTATTTCGAAGTGTGGCACCATTCCACCAAATCGAGAATAACCACCTTAGTTGGTCATGCTTCGATTCCCCCGTGAGAGGACGTTCGTAATAGTTTGGTATATTTCCATAGATACCCTACCCTATCCACTCTATCTTGTTCCGAAATAAGGCTATGTATTCCAAAGAGGCTGGTTATGGTTTTGTTTTGCGTGAATGATTGTAGTCTCAAATTTTACTTATACAATACATAGATAAATGTTGGCGTTCCTAGAAGATAAAATATAGACCCCTCTCCTCTTCTCTGTACCCTTCCATAAGTAGTAGTAGTTTTTGATAGGTTCCTCGACAGCTGAGGTCATTTTGCACCTTCTCAGCATACTGGCTATTAACAGTGATGGTAAATTACCATAATTTAATTTTTACATCAAAAAGAACAATGAACAATGAATAAATTCTCCCGTTTTTGCACGTAGTGTACCCAGAGCCGCAGCCAAAGAGGTGGTATTGGGGGATCAAAACCTCCCATGAGGACACAGTTAACATTACACTAAGGCATGTGAGAGGATAGTCTCTCGCAATAATGCCATACAAACACCACTGAAGATTCGCAGGACACACATATTTAAATAAATCAGTTTCAATTTTCATTAGATTTTGCTTAATCAAGCTGAATTATTCCTTTCCCCGGATTTTAGGCAAAATCGTGTTTACTCCATGGCTCGAAACCCGTGAATCCCGAACTTTTTCGAACCACCGACCCCTTGACTCCATAATCTCAAACCCATCGCCCCGCAACCGTTAACTATGAAAATAATGATTAGAACGGAGAAGGACGCGACCAAATAACGAAGAAAATAAAAAGATTAAAAACAACTAAAATGAATTCCACATTTCATTTAAGTCGATAAAGGTTTTTGTAACCTAAAAGTTTCTTGCGTGAGAATAAGTTGGAAACATTCTTACTAAAGTTAGTAAAGTAGTTTGTTTGTAAAGCTTTACTAAGAACCTCGTTCTTTGAATCATTCTCTTAACGTTTTTCCAAATCTGTAAACTATAAAACACAGTTTTATTTTACCCATTTTAAGGGAAGAAACAGAAATATTTTTATTCAACTGAAGTCACCTATTGTCACTGCTTGGCCCTGCCGCCCCTTTGTTTCTTTCCGACCCCCTAAACCAACATCGCCCCCCAGAGGCGGTACTGATCTTCCTGAATAAAATCTAGGGAAGATGCGAAGCACTTTTGTTTGAGTAGTTATAGATGGTACTCCACAAAGGTAGGGTAGAACACTTGGTATTTAGATGTCAAATGTTTTTTTTCATATGAGTAATATATAAATGGAAAATTAATCGGTTACTATCTCTCCATTACCTAATCGATTAGACTAACCATTTATTTCAACTACTACAACTAACATGTATTTTTCGAAAGAAGCAACAAGTATTTTATCATACAAATACTTCTCGTGTAGTGTATTTAAATCTTTTTATTGCCCTTCAAATAGGTTAATAACAGAAACCAAACAGTAGAAGTTGAAATCGTATTCATACGCAGATTGTTGTCGGGTCAGTCGGACGGTAACTAATTGATCAAGTCTGCATTTTCATCGTTCGAATATTAGGTCATCTTTGTATGAGAATTAGCATTTTCATTGTCTAGAGTAAACCCAATTATTTTTCGTCAGAATTTCCCCAGTGCCCGGTTTCAACTGTGACCCAGGTTGAAAAATCCGGAGAGTTGAAAGTCTCTCGAAATTTCCATTTCCCACAGTTAGGTTGCATTAAAATCAAGGTAGTAAGCCCTCACCAATTTTGACTTCATTCTATCCACGTTTTTTGGATGTGCTATTTTCGCAAATAATTAAAACCACTCTTTCTGACTCCACTGATCTTTTTGCAGGTTTTCTTCCACCACTTAAAACGTCAATTTCGTGAAAAGCTTTTTATTTCAGTCGGTTTCACCAAGGCTCCTTTCCTTTTTTTTTGTTTTTTAGCTTCAAAAAAGCGTTAGCTAAACACTACGCGACTGGTATTCCATTTCATCACATTAATTTTTTTTTTCATTCGAATCATTTAATTTCTTGTCTTATAGCAATACACAAGGAGTCAGGACAACCAGACAAGCCCGTTGAATGCAATTGGAATGAATTATTAGCATGGATGATTGAGGAGGGGATTATTAGTATGGATTAGTGTGCGAGTCATAGTTGGTGATCAGTAAGCCATGGATCGTGGTGGATAGAGGAAACCTGCCCAACCAATATGACCAGTATAAAAGAGGTGTCTCACGCATTAAACGAGGAAAAAGTTTTTTTCCTTCATCTGGGTGATTATTAATTCGTTGATGTTTCAACAGAGCGTTCAGAAATCGGGAGATCCGGGTTTGCGTCCCGATGATTTCAGACGTTTTTCACGTTAGTTTCTCCTTGAGAAGTTTTCTAAGTGCAGGCGTTTGCGTACAAAGTCTCGTTTGACCCTTTTCCTTGTAATACTCTAATGAGGGGTCCTCTTTTTCACTATTTATATGGACCGTGTCTCAAAGAGGATACGGCCATGTACGATGTCCCAACGTCGGACGAACCTCTTCGCCCTTGTCTGCAAAGTCATTCAAAGGGCATAACTAAATGTTTTGGTAGGATAGTTTAATGATTAGAGTAACCGGCAATTGGGAGTTCTGGATTCGAGTTTCGATCTTTCCAGAATTTTTTCATGGTTCATTCATCTAATCTATTTTATAGCAACATGTCGAGAACATAGAACATGTAACACCTTACTGTGAAAGGGAAGCTGCAGAATTTTTTCCAACATTTCCTTTAACATGTATGGTCTCTAGTGGTGTAAGGAATCGTAATAGGTTCTTCAGTAACGATTAACTTTTAACCTTTTCACTGCGTGCTAACCAAGAATGTATTCGGCTTTTTCATTTAAAGTGCAAAATCCCTTCCGAAAGCAAAGAGCAATATTTGCCTTCTATTAACGTGTAGTAAATAGGGCCACAGTCTTGGATTCAGTTATATTATTATCAGAACAGCAGAAATTAACACGAAAATAACCAATGTTCATTGAAACCACGTAGAGTTGGTTTGTTGAGGGTTCGTCACGCCATCTCTTGCCAACCTCCAATTACTCTCCCATAATACCTATCTTTAATTCTTAACATAACCATCTCCATGAAATACTAATTATATTACCTATTTTTAAGTTTTACTTTACCATGAGATATCTTATCTTTACATAACCATGAGATATTTTAACATATCCTATGAGGTACTTCCCCATCACCTTTACTCTCAGGAGAATATCGTGGGTCAGTTTATTCCTGATCAGTTGACCTCTTCTATTTCTTGTTTTATCATAGTTTTCTCATCTATGCAGTCATATACTGATACTTATTTTATTTATCTTTATGGCGACGGTAAAAAGTTATATATAAAATAACAGTATTTGATGTAAAATTATTATTCATTTCCCGTTGAATTCATTCGTTATTTCGATCGGGTCTGTACCTCTAGTGGAAATGTGATGCGAGTAATTCAGAACGTAAAATTCTTCTCAGTACAACACCTTTTCAGTCATACCTTGCTTAAATTCTCTATCGTAATTAGCAATGAAGAATTTATCACCCGAACGAGATCCGTAATTATAATTGGGGCTTTGTAACAACATTCATTTAGAGCTAACGTCATTCCTACCTTGGATTTCAAAGGAGAATCCGGAGATACCCACGGACAAAAGGTATTCGGAAATGTTACTTAGGCAAGAGGTGCTTCCGCCTCTTCCCAGCGTCACAGTTAATTACTTACTTCATCAACGCTCAGTTCCCCATTCTCTTTCTCCCGGCGTTATTCATTTATTCAGCCGCATTCGAAGCCTCTTCCGGATTCTTTACATTCTTCCCTCAAATTCATTTACTCTGCGAAGAATGAGGAAGCTCAACTACTCACGCAAGCCCGCTCTTCCCACCTTCGTTCAACGGGATTTTCATGTCACTCAAGGAGACAAAGGGCGTACCTATAGCAGTCGTGGTGCAATTGTGATTCACTTACTCCGCAGAAGAAGCTGGATTTAATGCGATTAAGAGTGAAAGCGTAAGCTTGAGAGATGAGTGGGCGGATAATTGCATATTTAACGTGAAAATGTTACGGAATAAGGAAATTGAACAATAAAATTGTATTGCGTAGAGTTTTTAGAAATATATCGTATAAAATATGCTCTGATTCTTTCGTTGAGTATGACCCTGGCTATCCAAGGTTCAATTTCCTACAGCGAATATTCGTTTATGAACTTAAATCAATCCCCAACTCTTGCTCAAAACTGAACAATCCTCTCCAGATGGAACATTGGATTGAAGATTCTTACTGATGTACCCGGGAAAACTTTGTTGAGTTATTTCATTCTAACTCTCATTACATTTTTTTCTGAAAATTTTGTGTACATATTACATACCTACATAGTTGAATATTTATATGGGATGAATAAGGAAGAATTTGTCAAGCGTCGTTAACGACTAAAAGTCCGCGTCATTGGAAAAACATTTTCCGGCTGTCGTTAATCATGAGCGTTGTTATTCAAAGCCATCGTTTACTGTGGTACCTATTTGTTTAAATTTAACGAGCCGGATACCGTAAACCTAACTTGGTTGGTTACTTGGACACAAAATTTCTAATTTTTTGGACTTTCCGAACAAAACAATACCTAAATTCCATAACCTGTGCTGATAACAAATTTTTTACTATGTTTTAGATAATTTTCGATGATTTAAAAGCTTTTTTGAACAAAATTTTTCGCTGATTGTAATAATAAATTGGATCATAGAAACCCCCAGGTTGGGGCTACTTGGACCCAAGCTCATTTTTCCATTGACTAAACAATGTAAATATGTAGTGGGCCTCAGTAGGACATAGGGTCTGGAAATATAACTCTTTAGAGATATTCTGAGGCCATGAAATGATCATTTAATTGCAAAAACTCAATGAATAAATCGAAAACACAATATGGAACCATATGTGAAATAATGATGTCTTGGAATTTGTATAATTTTTTGCAAACAAACTGTGAGAAGTATGTACAAGGCGATGAAACACACCCTTTTTTAATAAGTTTCGGTGGAACGATTTTCCTGTCTTTATGACACCGTTTGTACTGCAAAATGTCTTATTTTTGGCTATTTCCAGCCTTTTTTTGCTTTGGGTCCAAGTAACCCCCCAGGGCTCAAGTAAACTGGGGCTTACATTTATTTTCCAGTTGTGAAAACTTTCTGAAAGAAGGAGATGATATTACTACATAATTAATAAACGCGTAGGTAACGGAATCTTTACATGGGCAATTGATTCCAGAGTCTCAGTCCGTATCTGTCACATCACCGTACATGGCTTTAATGGCTCCCCTTAAATCACGATGGACTACATTGAGGCGCGTAGCATTTAGATTTAGATTTATACCCCGCAAGTCGCCAGTAGCCAGGGGGTTTTCCAGCAATGTTCAGCATTCGATTGCTCAAATCTTACCTTTTCTGTATTCAGATATAACTACCAAAAATTATTTCCTAGAAGTTAGGTAGTTAGGTTTTTTTACTAGTACCTTCCCCTAATTTAAAATAATCCGTAATTTAAAACAAGAGGCTTAAAAATCATAAAAATATTATTTTTCCATTTCGATTTGAATTCAACAATTTTATGCCAGCTGTAACTGAAATAAAACTAACTTCCTTCAATGATTGTGTTTTCTTTCTAATGTAGAAAGAAGATTATTTTCGTATTTACATGCGATGTATCGTACATATTTTTCCCTAATAATAATTTACGTGGATTTCAGTTTATGAGACGATTGAAAATGTCGGCATATTGTTGATTATTGACTAACTATAAGGTCAATATAGATATATTGAAATTAAATTATTCCGTTTAATTTAGTTTTAAGAGTACTAAAGGATTTTATTTATTGAGGTTAATTGCTTTATCCATCATTCCCCGATTTAGAAAATAACATTATTACTACACTATTTAGTTCTCCGTTTAAGCTAAACAGGTTTGTGATTATGATCATAAAGCTGTGTGGCTAACCTGATTTTATGTTCGTGTGGTTTTGCACCGAAATGTATGAGAATGTGTGCATTAAATGCTGGCTTTAAATAAAGGAATTGCAGTCTAACTATCGTTCTCTAAAGAGTTCGTTGGAGAGGATATAGCTGATGCTTCTCTACTGTTCTCTACAGATATTCCTCCACGTCTTAATTATCCTCTCGAATTGCCATTCCTTCCTTCGATGCCCCGAATGCCTCTTTCTTATCCTCAATCACTCACAATTCCCCCGCTCGATTCAATTTAACGCTCTCATAATGTTATTCCATTCTCTCCATTGCCTTCAACCCCATAGCTCTTCCCTCACGTACCTTCCTTCCCTGCTATCTCTATTCCTGCCCTCATCAAACTCTGTCTCTCTCAGTTTCCCACGGGTCAAACACGAAATTCAATTACTCCTCTTCATTTACCTTCAGCCATTGTCCTCAACTCTCCCGAACGTAATTCACCCAGCAATTTTCCTCTCCCATAACCTGCCTCTCACCCTTTCCCTAAAACCGTGGCTCGGTTTCTTTCTAATTCACTCATCAGTTGGGCCCTCCGGAAACTGTAGAAATATTGGTTTGCACCCCTCTGAGCAGAAACTGGCCACCTTTTGAAAAATACAGGTAAGGAATTCTTCGTGAAAATGTCGTCGGTGGGGAGTAACAGGTGTGAAAATATAGCAATAAAGGTTGGAATGCCCGGAAAGTGGGAGACATGGGATTGAGTCCCAGTCACGTAGCTGTTTTTCATACATGTTATTCCTTAGGATTCAGTCGCACGCCTTTTCCATATTTATTTAGTAATTGGAAAGGAAATAACTTTGCTAAAATTCCACAGATAAAGTTTAATCACATGCGACCAATTCAACCCCATTCCTCCTCTTCCTAAAACGCCTTCCACGATTAACAACAGCTTACCAACCAATAAAACGCAAGGCCGACGTTAGTATAGTTAAGAATGTATTTCATTTAGGATCCTTATCTACGTTTTCAAAGAATGTTTAGAGGTTGAGGAAAGAGTGAAAAAGTAAAGTCCTAGCGCAACATCCCCTTGAGGGATAGGGGTAAGCTTTATCCCTCGTGGCCCTTGCAGGATGAGGTAAATCAATCAAATCTGAATTTATATTTTACTTTCAAGCTCTACCTGTACAGTCTGAGTGACTAATGCCACTATAGTAGTGGAGTATGTTTACCTTCCGCTCTCTGTATTGTCAAGCAGAGTCGTACTGGAATAATTTGAGGAGAAGAAGAGATCGCAGAATATATATGATGGATTTATTAGCCCTTCGTCACCGATTCACACATCTACATAATAGCACACCACGAACGCTAAGACGCGTGAGAATAATCGCCAAACAAAGCAACAATTAGGGTAAATAGGCAACCACATTAAATGGCGCGAAAACTATAAACACTAAAAAAGAAAATTATTTTAACACAACAAAATTCCCAAGGAAGAATGGACTTGAAAAAAATCTGACGGGACCGGTTCCCGGTCTTTTCTCAAGATTTTTTCAAGTCCATTCTTCCTTGGGATTTTTCCTGGGTGCGCACCATCTTGCGCAAAATCACCCTTACCCGTTTTCCTGTGTATATAACTAAACTCTTTAAGCAACATTGACACTCCCCATTGTTAGAATAATTTTTCACCTTAAAACCCTGAACTCAAAATTTAATCACAATAATATCAACCAAAGATCACTTAAGGCCTAGTTTAGCTATACACTCCTTCACTCTAGGGCCTAGTATCCCTTTGGTAAACACATCAGCCGCGTTCTCACGTGACGGCACGTATGTAAAACAGATTATACCCTCTGATACATTCTCCCTTAAAAATGAAACTTTATGTCCATATGTGTATTTCTCTCAGAAAGAGTCTCATTTTTACTCAAAATAATAGCTCCCTGATTGTCAGCTAGTATCGTACAAGGTGTCTCAATAAATTTCTTCTGGCCTAACTCAATGAGTAGTGATCGGAGCCAACAAACTTCCTTTACTACCTCACACATGGCCACATACTCCGCCTCCACAGTAGATAGTGCCACCGCTTTCTGCTTGCGCGACTGCCAACTTACCACCCCACCGGTAAGCACTATGGCATATCCGCTGGTCGACCTCCTATCCTCTCAATACGCACCCCAATCCGCGTCAACGTAGACTGACACTAACTTGCCTTCCTTCCGGTAGTGCAGCTTGAAGTCCATCGTTCCCTTCAGGTACCTCAGAATATGCTTCACCTCCTTCCAGTCCCCTTTGGTTGAGCAGGAACCTCTCTGGCTCTCCAAACTGATCGGGTAGGTCTGATCTGAGAGGTGCACTTGGACACCTATTCCTCAAGTAGCATTCGGTACTTGCTGCTTCGGTTCAGAACTTCTTTGGCATACCTGACTGGATCAGTATACTTCTGGTCATATTGAGCAAGGTCTAGTTTTACATTTACATTTACATTTACATAAATACCCCGCGAACCGCCGTAAGGCGTATGGCAGGGGGTGTTAAAACACCAACATCCCTAAATAGCTACCCTATTTATATGTCTAATGCTATCTGGAAAAAGAGACCAGTAATAACTATCCGTTCTTGCTATAATCTCTCGAAATTTTTTAGACGTCTGGTCTCGGAAATCGCGTTCGCTAATCGCCGGTATAACTATGTCTCGTATTTCCTCAAGTAAATCGCTACTCAGAAATTTCTCGAACAATTTGTGCCTGGACTCGAGTCTCCTATCCTCTAAGGAATTCCAACCTAGGGATTTGATCATTTCTGATACACTGCTATCGAATCTATAATCTCCTTTTACGAAGCGAGCTGCTCTACGCTGTACGCGCTCTAACTCTGAGATCAGACCCTTCTCGTGAGGGTTCCATACTGCGCAGCAGAACTCAAGTAACGGACGAACTAGTGAAAAATAAGCTACCTCTTTGACATTTGTCTGACTGCCTCTAAGAACGCGGTTACATAGCCTAAGAGTCCTATCGGCTGACCCCACTATATCTCGTATGTGCGTTTTAAATGACAAATTACTACTGAAAACGACCCCTAAATATTTATATTGGCCTACGAATTCTAATGTAGCGCCACTAATATGATAGGGAGTTTGGGTCGAGTTTCTGACCGGGGAGCGGGTCATGCTCATTGCTACACATTTATCTATGTTTAGACCAAGTTGCCAATCCTTGCACCATTTAGAAATAACGTCTAGGTCTCGCTGTAATATCGATGAATCCTCCGGGGTTTGGATTTTTCTGTATATAAGTGTATCGTCCGCAAAAAGTCTTACGTTACTTTTTACATTGTCTACAATATCGTTAATATATATTAGAAACAGTATCGGCCCAATGACACTGCCCTGAGGAACCCCTGATGTAACTTCAACTTCGTCGGAATAAACGCCATCTAAGACAACACGTTGACTTCTGCCTGTCAGGAATGACTGAATCCACTGTGTGATTTGATTGTTAATTCCATAAGATTTGAGTTTCTGAAGCAACTTCGGATGCGGAACTGTGTCGAACGCTTTTCTAAAATCCAAAAAAATAGCATCAGTCCTAAAGCCTTCGTCGGCTGCTTGCATTATATCATGGTTGAGAAGTGCTAACTGACTCTCGCAGGAGCGGCCTTTCCGGAAGCCGTGCTGGCTTTGAGCAATCGCTACATTTTCGCTGAGGAAACGCATTAAATAACTGCAAATAATATGTTCTAAAACTTTGCAAAATATCGACGTTAGAGATATCGGTCGGAAGTCATCTGGCTTAGTCTTACGCCCTTTTTTTGGCACGGGAGTTATATGAGCTATTTTCCACGAAGCCGGAACCGTACATTCTTCTAAAGACTTACTATAAAACGCGAGAAGGAGGGGTGAAAGCTCACTTGCAAGTGTAGATATGACATAAGCAGGTACACCTTCTGGCCCGGGAGATTTCTTACTATCGACCTGTGATAATAGGTTTCTGATTCCTACCTCGTTCAATTCTAACTTACTCATTATTGAAGTAACGCGAGCAGGAAAAGTACTGACACTGCCGTTATCTAATGTGAAGCATTTTTTGAAGTGCTGGTTAAGGATATTCGCCTTATCACTGGCATCTGTTATTAAGACTCCATTCTCATCGACGAGGTGTAAGACGGTGGATTGTTTTCCTCTGGTTTCGCGAACGTAAGACCAGAACTCTTTAGGATTTTTCTCTAGTGAATCACGCAGTGTGATAGATCTATATGCTTCGAATTCTCTACGAGCCTCACTCTTTGCCTTACTTTTGATGTCTACATATTTACACCGCTGTTCTTCGTATTCATTACTATTGCGTGGAAAAGACTTCATGCGGGAATGAATAACTCTCTGTTTCCTCTGGAGAGACCGTAATTTAGGTTTAACCCATCGCGGTTCCTTGCGATCTCGTACCATTTTCGTTGGGATATATCTAGATGTACCTTCGCGGAGAATATTAAGAAACTCAGACCAACTGTCGTCCACCGAGTTATCCTGAATGAAATTAATAAAAGCTCCACTTTTTGCCTTGATAAACTCCTTAAACCCTCGGAAATTCGCTTTCTTAAAAACATATAGCCTTCGTGGAGGCTTTGTGACGCGGAATGCATCTACCTTAAGCATCGCGGTTATTATTTTATGATCGGATATACCTTCATCTGTGGCTAATCTGTGTACAAGGTGAGGATGACTAGTGGCAAGGAGATCGAGAATATTACCTTTACCGAGAGAAGTCATTCGAGTGGCTTCTGTATTAACCTGTTCAAGGGCGAAGACCGAGAATAGATCTATTAATTTTTGTGATGAATTTTTATCTCGACTGTTGCTAGCGACGGACATATTTTTCCAATTAACGCTGGGAAGATTAAAATCCCCTCCTATGAAGACGGTTGCGTAGGGTTTACTCTTTCTTAGTTTAGTAAGGGATTCGTACAAGACCTCGATAGATTCATCATTGCCGTCGGGAGGACGATAAAATGAGCAGAAGTACGTTTTCTTTCCATTCCTATCGGACACAGAGCACCAGACCAACTCAGAACATTCATTGTTATTCATGTCCTCGAACTGACTAACTAAGTTATTCCTAACGGCGATAAACACTCCGCCTCCTAACCTGCTGCATCTATCCTTGCGATACACTGTGTAATCTGGAGGAAAAATCTCACTAGATGCTATTTCTTCGCTAAGCCAACTCTCGTTTCCTAGTATTACATCGGCACAAGTTTTTCTCGTCAAGTCGAAGAATTCTGCCTGCTTTTTTCTAATACTTCTGCAGTTAACTATGACTAGATTAATCTGCTCACTACTTTCTCTTATGGTTTCACGAGGAGGATTTAAACTAAAATTACTTGAGCAATCCCTATGCTGAGTCACTTCCTTTTTTAATGATATTCTCTTACTCACTTGCTTATTACGTTTTTCGCTTATATCCGAATCTGTTCTCCCTTTTCCCCTTGAGACGCTAACTCCTGACGCTAAACCTACGCAAGGTGGCATTACTAAAATATTTTCTAACCTAAAAAAGTCCTATTTTCCTCTAAAATCCTACGTGCCACCAGCTCTGCAGTCCTGGCAGTGTAATGGACGCCAGAACGGTCAAGGGGTGACCGACATGAGTCGAGGACCGGCCTCAAATCAAGGAAGCTGACCCCGTTGTCCCTACAGAAGTCCCGCAGCCTTCGGTTCAAGCCGAGGATTCGACTCCAAACCTCAGACCCACGGTCCCTCCGCGGAACTATGCTGCAAATGGACAGCGACACTCGGACACCCGACTCACTCTCAACACGGGATGCCTCGGAGATCAGATTCTTGTAGGAATCTAAAATCTCCTCGGACCCGAATCTCGAGGCGTCGTTAGTGCCCGCGTGCACCACCACTCGCAGCACGGAGCACTTCGAAGACGATACCGACGTCCTGAGCTCCTCCGTCACCTGCGGCACCGTACCTCCTGGCATACACCGAGAGAACACCCGCTCACACACTCCCTCCCGGCGGGCCCTTGGGCGTAATGGCTCCATTATCCGCCGAACGTTAGAGCTTCCTAACACTAACATTCCCCGCCTCCCCCCCAGACCCTCTTTGGGCTCAGCCACCCCCGAGGAGACGGAGATGGCAGCAGGCGCAATGTCCTCCGGGTCGTCAACCGACAACACCGAAAAACGATTGCTAACAGGAAGAAAGTTCAGATGCTCCGCAATTCCATTCTGCTGCGGATTTCCCGGCACCTTCAATCGATGCGTTATACATTTCTCATTCAAGTAAGATGTCATCTCTGTGCTCAGGTACTCTCCTCCATTGTCTGACTGCAGGGCCACAAGCTTCCTTGGTTGTTGGAGTCGCTCTGCTTAAGCCAAAAACTCCATAACAATTTCACTCTTTCGAGCCACTATGCGGACCACTGCATATATCGAAAAAGCATCGATGAAGGTCAAGAAATATCTTCCTCTCCCTGATGACTTGGGCTTTATTGGCCCACAGCAATCTGAGTATACGATCTGCAACAACTTGGAAGTTCGCCGCCCACTCGGCACAGGAAACATGCTTCTCTTTAGCTTCCCTTCGACGCAAACCGTGCAGTCTTTGGTCTTTCCACTCGTCGCGGCTCTAGGTAGCGTCTGGAAATGGCCAAAACGCTGATAGCGCGTGGCGTCCGTCATTGTTGCCTTGTGCGTAGCCCCTTGGATAGGTGTGTGCTCAGTCTCCACTCTGTAGATTCCGTGCAGGATCAAACCCCTTCTGTTGGTGACTATCCCCTCGCCATCCTTGAACTTGTATCTCCAATCCACGGTCCTCCATTCTTCTCACAGACAGCAAGTTTACCGTGACATCTGGCACATGCAATATTTCCACCAATACCACCTTACTGCCTCCAAATATTGGAAGAATTTCGAGTTCAATGTTCCATCGAGCATCTGACGGCATTCTCTTCCCCGTTCCAACCTCAACCATTCCAAAATTTCCTTCCTCATAAGTCTTGAACTTATTTCTGTAAGGGGTAATGTGGTGGCTTGCTACTTACTGTCTAGGAACCATTGGTTCTCGTCGACTAACGTATCTTCCCTGATGCTGTAGCAGTGCACCACACACAGGACAATCGGCTGAGACTCTCGCGCAACGTATGCAGCCTTCGGCATCATAGCACCTTTGCCTTGAGTCTCCTCAAACGATTTCTTCTCCAGACAGTCTCTAGATATGTGCCCCCATTGTCCACATGCAAAACACTTCCGCGACTTATTCTGTCCCTTGAAGACTTTGTTTCTCCTTTGTACTCTGAGGTCATCCCTTTTACTGTCCTTATCCATCTCACACCGTCCATCAGTTTTTGGCCGTCGACCTCCCTGCTGCTTGTTTTCCTTCCTCTTGTCAAACGAACTGCCGATCAGGGCCGTTCCACCCTCATATTGATTCGAATCCACTTCCCTTAAGGGAACCTCTTCTTAAAGCAGATCAGATTTCACTTTCTCCATCGTGAGTTCTTCGGACAGCTTCACTGATCTCACGTAGTTCCCATAACTTTCGGGCATACCAGTCAAGACCAGCATCGCAAGGAACTTCTCGGGAATTTCCAAACCGCCATTCTTAATTTTAGCTGCATAATTGTGAATTTTCCCAATATAATCATGCATACTACTCTCGTCGTCCTTCTCGAGTGTCGCCATTAATATGCAGTGCCGTGCTTAATGGGTTGTCTGTCTTATGTATTCTAGCCAAAATCTGCCATGCCTCTCTTGCCGTGGTTGCTTTGGCGATATCTTCCAAATAATTAGCACTGACCAGTGATTGAAGCAGGTATAGAGCCGTCGCGTTGGTATCCTTATCAGTCTCTCCCCACGAGGAATCGTCGTCCGCGAAACCTGGCTCTATCGCTCTCCATACTCTCTTGGAAGCCAAATACCCTCTTGGTCGTACTGACCATGCATCGTAACTTAAGTCCTTCAGGATTGGGAGGTAGGGTGCTTGTTGCTCGTCCGCCATGGCTTAACGTAACCTCACACTCAGGGCGTCGTCTTAAAACTCGTCGAAAATATATTCTTTTCTTCTGACGCAGCGCGAACGTCTCCTGGTTTCTTTACTTCTTCTCAGTCAATTTACGGAAAATAGCTCTCTGAAGCGTGCTACTCGATCCCACACCTCAGGCATTTCGTCGGCGTCATTTCCAAAATTAACTAAAACTCAAAATTAACTAAACTTGCACAGTTAAACCGCACCTGGGCCCATAACCTGTCAAGCAGCGTCGTACTGGAATAATTTGAGGAGAAGAAGAGATGGCAGAATATAGAATGATGGATTTATTAGCCCTTCGTCACCGCTTCATACGTCTACTTAATACATCACGAACGCTAAGACGCGCGAGAATAATCGCCAAACAAAGCAACAATTAGAGTAAATAGGGAACCATATTAAATGGCGCGAAAAATATAAACACTACAAAACAACATTATTTTAACACAACAAAGCTCTTTAAACAACATTGACATGTATAACGAGTGAGAGTTGACCATTTGGAAAATTAGTGTGTGACTTATCTTCGTTGACAATAGACTCAGAGGGTTTTGGAGATGATATTTACTTTTTATAATAGATGCTCATTAAATATCTGACAGGCTCACTTATCCTGCTTATGGTTTAAATCCGCAACTATTTTCCTCTACCAAACAGAGCTTTTCAATTATCTGCATCACTTCCTCACTTTTTCCCTATCAACTCAACTTTAATTTTCCAGTCATTTGTAGAAATAATACTATACTATAGGTAATAAATTTCCTCCTTCCGTTGCAATTAATAGAAGGTCTCCAAGGAAACCTCGGGTATTTACTACTTTGAGGGTAAGTAAAATCAGGTAATTTACTTCGATATACCTGAAAAAACGCAAATTAAATCATTAGTGACATTAAATTTCTGATGTGATCTTAGCCTACATTTTAGTAGTAGGCTATCCGAAAATATGCTTTTATGATATTTATGGTTTGAAATTTTTATTTAATCTAAAAACAATCGAATGTTTATCATGTTAATACATTCCAAATATTTGGAGGTATAAATTCTATCCTTTCCGGTCGGTCTTCGTGTTTAGAAATTATGAAGTAATAAGAAAAACTTTGTAATATCCACAAGATGTTTACTAAGTACCAACACTTTTGTAGCATACATTCCCCAAACCTTCTCCTGTCCCTCACTCTCCCTTTAAATCTTTAAAATTTGCAAATATATAAGTGACTGTATGTTTGATATATTCGCCTGATGATGGCTCAGTAGCCGAAACTGGTCGTGTAATATATATCTTGTGGATATTACAAACTTTTTCTTATACCTTCATACACCGTTGGGCACAGTTGTAAATTCCCTATTCTTCACTGCCAATTGCGGCAAAGGGAGCAGTCTATCTGTTGGTCGTGGAATCGGTTCAATGAACTTCAAAGGACGGAGCGGGGATGCAATCAACGCCGTGCGGCAAACAGTCCTCGTAATTGCCGAACGATTTTGTTCACCCTTCCTGTCGACGCGGGTGCCATCTGTCGCGATTGCCGTGCACTATTGCACGCGTGTTTACTCGCAAATCGAAACGCGTTGAAAAATGGCTAACTTTTACCCCATTGTGTCCGCACTGCGGTTGTTGACATGGGTACGGTTGACGCGGATGGAGGGTTTCTAGGCTCCATTTCACAGGGAAATATTGCAACATCGAATGCATTAGTTTGTGTAGGTTTCCCTCATTAGAAAGAAACGGACTCGTGGATGCGGACGTTTACGTGGAGTCTGTTTTTGTTTGCCCCGAGTGCATGTGAATCACGGTGCCCATTGCGAAGAAGGCCAAGTCCCCCACATTCCGATTGGTGTCCTTTTGATTGGGATTGTTTATCGTCCTTAAATTGCTGTTCTAGTTCATTTCCTGTTTGGTTTATATTCGGAGTAGTTTAACAGCGCATTGGGCTCGTTAGCATGCTATTTTAAGTGGTATGTTCGGCGACTCACATTGGACAAACATTACGGTAATGCGATTGGGTCATATCTCTACCGAAGCTTTCGACCCATTTTTTGTTGTTTTCATCTTTTTCTTCACCTCAGATTGCGGAACCGCTATGCGTAAGATGAAATGGATGGGCAGAATTTTCGTCGTCGTTTAATACACGTATTTTCTTAAGAAGCAACGAAATGGATTGCACTTATACTCAAAGAATAAAAAAAAGGTAAAGTATAATCAATGATAGACGCCGTCACTTTGTGGAATTCCATAAGTAGGAATAAGAAACACTGTGTAAAAATTCTACAATATATTTCCTTAAAACGGCCGGTTTCAACCGGTTCATAAGGTCGAATCCTGATGATGACTATGTATTAGTTGAAACCGGTCGTGTTAAAAAAATATGTTGTGGAATTTCTACACAGTTTTTTGACATTTTTCTGCTTCCTTAAAGCTAAAGTTTATTTTTTACGTGTTTATTTCATTCTCCCTATAATTTCAATTTGGATCTTTATAGTAGTAGAGTAGACTGCATTGTAGGAGATACTTTTTAGTACTATGCTGAAACTTATAATCTAAGGAATGGTTGGTTAGTATAATATTATATTTTGATACATTAAGCGCTAATTAATATTACGATTGGCCAATTTAAGTATTTAAGTAAGCATTGTACAAGGATAAGGGAAAGGTGAATAACTTAGCATGGAACAACCGTGCGGCTGAAACCCAAACAGTAACATACGCGTCATGGTAGTTCAGTGGTTAGAATACCTGCCCGGAATGTGGGAGACCTGGGTTCGAGTCCCAGTCATGTCGCTATTTTTAACACCGGCTATTTCTTAAACTTTCTACCATTCGGTAGGTTAATTTGCCATAATATTCCCTATTCAATGCAATTTTTTTCGCTTTTCGGTACTTTATTCTACCCTTTATGTCATCTAACATCCTTTGTCTCTCCCTCTGATTTTTCCCTTGTAACATACCCTTAATTACGTTCTTCATCAATCCTTCTCCCCTCACTATTTGACCCACCCATTTCCTCTGTTGATCCTTAAGTACTTCACTTAATACCCGGTTTTACCCAACCATCTCCAGTACCGACGTGTTTCTTTTTGTATCGGTTCAACTTACTTCTATGGTACTCACGTCTCGTATTATTCACGCCTCAAAGGTCACTGATCTTTTGATGTCCTCCTTTCTTAAGGTCCACGTTTCACACCCATCTACATCTACATAAGTACCCTGCAAGCCGCCTTCCGGCGTGTGGCAGGGGGACACCCATTCAGCATAGCACTCCACACTGAGGATTTTTACCAATCTTTTCCTGATTCCTTAATCGAAACCTCTAGTTATGAGTTCGCTTCGCTTAACGAAAGCTTTCTTGGCCAATGCTATTCTTTTTCTAACCTCATGTACACTTCTCATCCCAAGAAAGGACACTTCCCAAATAAGGGTAGAAATTTAAGATTTAAGTGTTTAATTGGTATAAATACTCAATATTAGCATCATGCCTTTATCACATGCCCTCAGAATGAGCCTATAACTTGAATATTTTTCCATGAAAAGTTAATACAGTATATGAAATCCTAATTATTTCATCGATTATTTATCATCCCTTGTCAAGCAGAAGAAGAAAAGAATCACTAAAGGAGCAAGTACTCCATTCTCGCGTTATACATTCCAATTTATCGTTTTCGAACTTCTAGCATTTAATGTAAATGTAAACTTCCAAAGTTTAGTTTCCGGTTAATTTTTTTAGTTTCCGTTTAAATATTAATTCGAGTAAGACGCTAAGCGAGAAAGAGACTACAAGAAACGTGCAGTAAGACTTTTTAATTCCATCATCAAATAGCAGCCAAGGGTGTTCTCACGTCATGTTTTCCTTGGATATTTCCCATGCTTTGGACACATCGTTGTGTCGGGGCCTCCGGAAAGCGATGACGGTAAATTTAGATTCGATTTCACTGAAAGTTGTCCTGAGGTCGATTCCCGGTGGAAGATCACGCGCGAAATGATCTTAAGTGTCGAATCAATTTTGAAATTGCTACTACCATATCATTGTGCCCCGAAAATGTCTTTAAAGCATTCTAAATTAATTGAAATGTATTTTAGAAGATAAAATGAAAGTAGTATTACAGTTCCACAGAAATGGTAAACAGGAAAACGTCCGGTTCCGGCCATCACCAGGATAAGATCAAAATTTCTGAATCCTGGACTGACTCTATTTTTTTATTTTATCTTGTGAAATTTTCTTTGCAATGGATTTCGACCAAGTCAAGCCTTCTATTATTGACTATTTTAAATTACTTTTACAATCGATTTACAACAATTATTATTACAACAGTTTTTTATCTCCGAACTTGATAAAGCTGTAACGGAGGCATGATAGTCAGTAAGTCACTTCGTCGTAAAAACAGAATCTTTATTTAGATACTTAATTCTCCTAAAAACTGAAGGAATTGGAGTAAATATTATCATCGATGATGTCCTCAAATGTGTCATCCTCTATGCAGCAAATGCTCTGGTTTCGCATCATCGGGCTCAGAACCCCATACATTTGCCCTTGATATATTTCATTCACCGTCATGACAATGAATGCGCCCATAAGCGCATTTTTCAGATACATATCAATCTATTTCTCAGTCTCCATCTAGTTTTTGCTCCATAAATACAGCGAAGGGCATCGAATTCGCAGCATTGTCCGCTAAATGTTCGCATTCCAACTGCGGAAGTATCCCATCAATTGCGCGATATCAATCAATGGAGTTGAATAAATTCTCTGTTAAACGCATTGCGGTCGGAAATTTCGATGAGGGTGACCCAACCGAAGAAGTATTTGGTTATTTGTCACACTGACCTCGACCCCGAGCTTCCTGTTACGACACAAAGTCATTAAAATTGAAAGACTTAATGCGAAGCTCCGCTCTTAAAGAAATGGTCTCTTGGTGTTTTCCAAAAATTCTTAAGGGTTATTTTAGAATTGCTGGAATCGACTTCAAGATATACGGGGTGGATATAGGCGAAATGTAGCTGAATGTAGGACTTGATTTGTGGAAATGTTCTGAAGATTGCGTCTTAGGCTGCAGTCGAGTTTTCTAGATACATCCGACACATATCAACTTCTGTTTTACGAAATAGTATATGTATATGCTTAGTGAGTGGTGGACACGCACTATGAAAATCAAAGGTAAAAGATGCCGATAGTAGAATATTTATAATTTTTTTATAACCGTCAGCACGAAAGATACGCGGAAGTTTCATTAAGAGGAAGAATGTTATGTCACCCGACAAAGTATATGGAAAATACTCATTTTTAACCAAAATCCACTGCTCTTTCAAAATATGATACCTTTCTATCTAGGTATACCAAATATTTCTGTCAAACCCTTACGTCGGCTTCTCCAAGCCTTCCGAAAGAAACCTGCAAAATATGGAACAGAAACAAAACGGAATCTTCCACGAATCTTTGACCGTAGTCACGAAATGCGCTGTAGCTAGGAGTAACTGGACAAAATAGTGGACCTCGAATTTCCTCTTCCCATCAATCTTATGCACCACGCAATACAGATTTCGATCCTCATGGAAGGATCTGCACGGTAAATATCATAAATTAAATATTGCGGGTCACAACAATCTTAGTTAGATTAAATTACATATTTAGATCAGATTAGGTTAATTATCTACTTCCTTCTCAATTTTTTCCTTGTCAATGTCCATACGTGACTGAAATCATCAAAATTTCAGCATATTAAAAACAATATAGAGAAAAACATCCCTCACTCCCGTTATTTATTTTAAACTGTTAAAGGTGTATATTTCTAGCCAGTTGAAATATATTTCTTGTTTTTAATGTAACTCATTACGTTAAGAATAAAGCTCCTAATTTCTTTTGATATCAACAAAATTTGAATGTCATATTTTGTTAGTAAACGTTAGGGCCGTAAACGGTGTTCTCCATCCTAAATTCTTCGTATTTCCTTCAATAGATACATAATCGATCATTCAAATATAGTCATCCGTTTCGTTAACATATTTCCCAAAGGAATAACAAGTGTGAAAAATAGCGACACGACTGGGACTCGAACCCAGGTCTCCCACTTTCCGGGCAGGTATTCTAACCACTGAACTACCGTGCCGCGTCTCTCTCACACTGTTAAGGGAATGCTTTATGAGCAAGACTGGCAGTCTCCACGTAGTGGCACAACCTGCCGTCCGAGGTCCTCACCGAGGCAACCGGCTCACAAAGCGGTGTTATGAGAATGGGATAGTAAAGCGATATACTTTAAGATATTGCTGGTGCTTTTGGCTCTAAGTTCCAAAATGCAGTTCACCGGTGTCCGCTTACATAACTGTGCATTATATCCCCGCCCAAGGAGCCGAGAGTCGATTAATACTCTTTTGGCGACCCAGGATAATCAAGTCCCTTCTCTCTCGCTCTTTATTTTCTCATCTTGCCACTCCCACTCTCTTTCTCTCTCGCTGTCTCTCGGATGCAAGCCACTCGACGGTTTAATTGATTCTGCTCAATTTCCGCCCAGAGTAATTTTCATTTAGGAGATCAGAAATTTCCGTTTGAGAGCGATCAATCACATCGCCTCCGAAGGCGGGCGATTTCCCGGATATCAGCGGGGATTTTTCCGTGCTTCGCATGTACTTATGATTCCAATGCACGCGACGAATGCGGAAAAGACGGTTAATCCGCTTACTAGAGGCTTGGTACCAGGGTACCTTCTTTAATTTATTCTGAAATGGTTCACGGCTGCTTTCGGTCATGTTTTAAAGTTCGAACTTTTAAGAATTGCGAAGTATTTTATCTGAAACGTTGTTGCCTGAGGGTTGAGAATGACCAAGTCGTGGCTAGTTTACCTCGAAATATTTCTATCCACTACCATCCCCAAATTGTTTTGAATTAACTTTAACCTTATGCAATTCCAGAGAAAACATGTCGTTAGTCGTTGAGCCCATTATATCTAAAGGAATCTAGTAGGTACTATTTTGACGAAGTGAATGCCATAATAAGTAACGAGATCTTATTTGGATGAATTTTGGTTCCGCGAGACTATTCTTACAATTAACCTTTCATCAACGTAAACCATCCCTAACAAGGGCACGAGCCCGGCACCTTAGTAAAATATAAGATATGGTATAGGAAAGTGGTGGCGAACCTATGGCACGCGAGAGTATTATTTTACACTGCCCGTGTTATGTATTTTTAATTAAAAGATGAGTCCCTATTGAAAATAATTGTGGATTCTGTTCATTTGTTTCGATAATTAACGATTATTCAGGTTAATGTATACGCCCTTATCTAACTATTGACGGAATAAAGTAGATAATACCAGCATTTCATTCTATAGCTTGGCACCCAGTTGGTTGGAAGGCCTTTATATTTATCAAATATGGCACCTTTGCCATGTAAGGTTCGCCATCCCTATTATAGGATATAGTATACTGCATCATTTATACCTTAGGAACTACAGGTAGCAATATATGTATTTTGATTGAGGTTCTCCTCACGATTAAATGTTTACCCAGTATGGAACGCGCACATCCATAATTGTAAAAATATCGATTATTTATGAAGAACTTTAAATATACTTTTTTGTGAAACGTTTTTACGGATTCCTACAATTGCTATAAATCCTAGCAATTAGCTTATAAATCGACTCTACGAGTACGAATCCGAGATCTGGGTGGTGAAAATAACAGACAAGTAGCAGTAAATTCAAAGAGAGTGATTGATGTTCAGATGTCATCGATAAGCTAAATACCATTTTTCAGTTTTTATTTCCTATATTAATTAAACACGAGCCACTGAGTCGTGCTTGAATTTGGATCGAATCTATTTCAAAAAAGTATTTAATAAAAAGAATGAACGATAGAAAAAATCCACTGTTTTTATGAATACATTATCCAGAAGACCAAAGTGTTAAGCTGTTTTGGCCTCAAAAGTAATGCACGAACTGAGAATACATCCACGACGTTAGATACAACTCTTCGAGAATTAGATAGTCTGGAGAATCGAAGCGAAGATTCTTTTTAGGAGTTTCTCGTCAATTTTAAAACATTTGCGCACAGTTACTCTTGTATTATGCATGAGAGAAATGAAAATATGCTAACGGCGCCCTGATAGCAGCGTGAAATTATAATCGATTCACGTGTGTCACCTTAAGTGATACAAATGGGCCGTTAAATGCGAAAGTTTGGGTAACTACGGCATGTAAGACGCTCGCAAGGTGGCGTATGTAGGTCAGCTCCGAAAATAACTTCATTCTCATGCCATTCTCGCGGAAAGGTTTTCGGCATTCCACGTCGCCACAAACTTTCGGTTCGATCCGCTCCGATAAATATTTAGGGGAAATTTTGACGGGTTAAACTATGCACGAATAAAGTCAAAACTAGAAGAAGACGAAAGAATTAGAGGCAGCGAGAATTTACATTTGTTTGCAGAGAGGAATGCAGGAAAGAGAGCGAGGAGCTCACTGGAGATTAAGCATCACAAAGGCACCTCCTCTTTGAAACGCCGTGGCGTTGACTTGCTTCCGTAGTGAGCAAGTGGTGCAGCTCCATGAATCCAACTACGGAGTCTTCTTCCTTTGTCTCAAAAAGCTCCTATCTGCAATCGCTTTCACATTTAAATGAACATCTTATCCTTTAATCGCCGGGCGTACATCTCCGCGTTATCTACCGTCCCTTTATCAGTGAAATGCACGCGAGATTCCGGAGTAGAAACAGCCCGACAAAGTTAATATTGCCGCAAGGATTCGCGGGGTTTAGTCGTCGGTGTGGCGAAGTGCGCCAATGCTTTGGATTCGTACGGGTATAGTGCCTTAAAAGATGGGGAAGCGTCGTTAAAACGAGTGCAATTAATACAAATTGCACGGCCTGGGAATTAAGGAACGCTCGTTAATTTCGGTAAAATTTCGGCTGCAGAGATAAGATCCACTCCAACGCTCTCTCAGTTGCTCTCGGAGAAAATTAAAGCTGCTGCTTCCAAATGATGTTATCGACTGCGGAAAAATTTAGGGGTTCGTTTCGGGTGTTTCTTGGTGAATGCTCAGTTAGGAGGCTATTCTATCTCTTCATGAGCTAAAAACAACGTGCTATTCACTTTATTCTGAAATTTTCTCATAAATGCTATTTTAAACGTTCGTTAAATTTCTGTGTTGCTACCTGTGAGGGTATAATTATGCAAATAGTCTAGTTTACGTAAATTAGGCTAACATTAGATAAAACAGGTTGAAATCCTTTTTTTAATGGCTAAATAATTGACGAAATAGCAACAAACTACTTTATATTAATTATTTGGGAAATGCCACTTGTATTTCGAAAAATGTATACGCCCAAGGCGTATGTCAGTTAGTGAAGAACGTATATAGGACATCGCTTGAAATCTATTAGCGCACATCTGAATCATACGTATCTACCTAGCATCTGAATAAATATGTACGTAAGCGTAGCATTATATAGTTGTTAGAATATGGGTAAAACTTCAAAGCATACATTAGTGCATATTCTTCAATTAATTCTGGAATTAACTATTATTTAGTTTCAGGATAAAGTTGTTGTATTCTAAGAAAAATTATTCCTCAGTTCTTTCCCATTTGTCCTTGCTATCATTGAACATGCAGGTGTTCAGAGGAGACGATCATTTTTGCTCTTTCGAATTAGTTTGAGAGCAATTCGAAATCTTAGGAAGGAATAAGTATGGAACACATTTATAGATATCTACCGGTTTGTGAATATAAAATTTCCTAATAATTCACGGACACGGATGTATTTCAAGGTCTTTTTGAAGAATTATATAATCGATTTATGAGCTGTCAAGCCTTTTTGCTATCCTGTTAAACTATACACAAATTATGTATGCACTGTTTGACAATAGTGGGAAAGCCTATTTGTGGAACAAATTAATTGCAGAAGGTTTATCATACTTTGATAAGAAATTTCCCAAGTGGATAGCAGATGTTGTTATAGTCAGGCTGGGAGTTATAGAGAGAATGGATCTGACAGTAAATGCTGCCGATATCAAGAGAGTTTTGTTCGATAGACTTAAGGAATCAAACGATTTTAACTTTAGCTCAGTAGATGAGCAGCTAAAATGATGGCTATTTTTGTGTCTTTGGGTAAAAAATGTTATACGAATAAAAAATGGATACAATTAAAAGGAAATATAAATACAGGTAGAAAATGTTCGAAATTGTGTGATCAATGGTTTAATGTTAGGAAATGACGACAGAAGAGAAAAAGGCTGTAAATAGAAATTTTATTTTGAACCCATTTAACGTAATATTAAATTAAGTTACGTTAAGAGAAACGTGTGAGTGAACTGAATGCGAGGGATAATATGGGAGGAAAGTGTGACAAAAACAGAAAGATGGTGTAATGAGGCCAAAATGAAAGGAATCGCTCCTAAGGAGAAGCCGAATGACGAATATGAAAGGCTTTTATATCACTGGTATGGAACGAATACGTGTGGAACGAATGTACGCAGACAGGACGACTCAAATGGCGTGTGAAGAGGATGTGGATGGTCGTAATGTGGGGAGAGAGAATGGGGAAAGGTTGATTGAATGAGATGAATGAGAGACTAAAGAGATGCATCTATGTGCGTAGAAGAATTAAAGGGAATACACAAGAGAATCTTGTAATGTGCCAAAATCTAATTATCGATAGGAATGCGTAGAGGGGAATCATAAATATACGAGCACGCTAGTGTGTCTATTCCAATAAGGAAGATCGCAATAGATTCCAATAGATATGTATGAATGCATCACTAATTCGGAATTCTCACTACAGGACAACTTGAGAGAAAAAATGAAGGAAAAATAGTGTGCGGTAGCCGGGATTCGAACCCGAATCTCCCTATTGCTGGTCGGTTGCTCTCATCATAAGCTACAACAGAACTTCTCTGAAAGAGTTCTTTCGTCCTAGCTTAGTGATTAGATAAACTGATCGGCAATTTGGAGATCCGGGTTCGACTTCCAGCTACCGCTGAGTTTTATTCTTCTTATCCTTCTCTAAATCTAACCACGTGAACCATGCGTTCCTAATTGCTTGAAGGTGTTTGAGGAAATCGCATACTAAATTCCGCATCACCTACAAATTTATTCATACATTTCTAAATTAAATTTATATTATTAAACTTAACTCCTTTACCTAAAGGAGAGGGAAATTGTACGACTTTTAAATATTAATATTCAAATATTAAACAAAGTATTTGGTGTATACTTCTCACTTGTTTAAAATTAACATAATCGACGTTATAACTAATATCTTCCTTTTGAATAATAGTCAATTCGTACTTTCGTATATTAATATTTAATAGATGGCTTGCTTCCGTGACAGTTACAAGGCGAGAAAATAGAATTAAATTAAATTTGCTACTTACTATTTTTTACTTTATAAATCTAGCATTTGATAGCTAAACCTACTTGCAGTCTCTTGCATATTAATTGTTTTTCTTCGATACTGATGTACTTTACCCTGCTTTGGTCATTCTAAGAGCAGTCTCAAAATGTTCTTCGTAAAATTTCTCCTTTCCGCAGATTTCTTAATATTCTAAATATTACGAAAATTTCTCACGCGTCCTATTATTTTTCTAAATTATTGAATCAGTTTCAGGAACCCTTATCCTCACTATATCAGTTGCACAAATTCAGTATGAGAACATTTTGATTCATGGCTATGTGCGCTCGACTTCAGTCGTCATAGTAGATGGCGTTGAGGAAATGTGAACATAAATCAAATCGGCGTAACGTGTAATACCTGTGGAAATTAGAAGTGTGACAAATTGCGAGTTAGAAAGATGAGTGGAACGATCGAAAGTGTCTACTCAACTTTAACGCGTAAAGACTAGCTTTGCGCACCGCGCGACCTGTTGAATACAGTATATAGCAACGAACCCATACCTTTTACGTTTTTTATGTACATAATCCACAAAATCTGGTTCTTTTCCTAGTAAAATAAATATTATCAATAATGAATAATAGAAATACATAATTATAAATGATTTTGATTTCCTTTTTTCATCTTTTTTTCCTTATCATTAAAGAGTTAAATGTAAGACCAAATTTGCCCGGAAATAAAGTCGCATGTATGTATGTATGAAGGGGGAATTTATATATTATTATTATTAATGAAATAATAAATTTAACTTATACTTTTCCACAAATATATTTTTTTTTGCTTTGCAAAAACTTGGTTTCGAACTTTCAGTTCATCGTCAGGCTTAGGAATGCAAAAGAAGAAGTACCTATTCATTATTTCTTCATTGCTAATTGGCTCTCAAGGTTGGTCTTCACCAACGGATTCTTCTCACATCCTTTTCATTTCTTCCTAGTTTGTCGCACGTGTCCTTTTTCTTCTACGCTCTCTTCTCTCTTACTATGCTATGGCGTCCTTTTTATGCCTTAATTCCACATTTTTTCCTTATTACGCTTCAGAGGATCTTTTTCAGTCGTTTCCAGTAACTCATGCATGTATACGAGGAAATTATCGACATACTCCGAGGCCCGAGGTACATAAACCTGATCGAGGGCCTCATTGGATAACATGGCAATAAACGAAAATATACGCATTTTGTAAGCTATGCAGACATACATACACTATTCTTAGTACAACAGCCATGATTTAATAGAATAGTTCAGAAGAATAACAAAATATTACATAAATAAATATTTTACGTCTTTCTTCTGGGCGAGATTGAGACTATCTATTTCATTTTCATGATAAAGTATATCTAATTGGGAAATAATAATTAAAGATAGTTTACATTTAAAAAAGCAAGAAAAATTTAGTTGTGTATTAAAAGAACTTAGGTGAAATTCAGTGAACGTTTCCTCAGCAGGTAAGGACCCACAAAGAAGGGAATATGAAAAACCTGCATAAACCTGAAAGTAATAATTATGTTAACACAGACCCCCATAGCATATAATAGAAATAAAGTAATAGAACAAATAAGGAACACTTATATAATATAAACTACGAATATAAAGTACTACCAATAAAATGTGCAACAAATAAAATGCAGTTTAATAAATAATGATCAAGCAAACATAATGGCCTTTAGCTTCATAGATTGAAACAAAATGAGAGATGTTGCATTACCTATAGATATCTTAGTCATATAGGTATTTTGTTAGGTTTCTCAACAGGGTTCCTCAATCATACATGGCCCATTACTGCACCTGATTAAGATTCTCTTTTCCATTACTTTCCCTTATCTTTCTAGGAAAAATTGAAATTATGAAGCGACTTGCTCAAGAAAGTGCTGCTTTGAATTATTTTGTAGTATCAGAGCAGCCTATGTAACAGGGGAGACTTATAATATTGGAAGTATCTTCTAAAAAGTTAGTTTCTCTGAATTTATCAAGTTAATTAACATTTGTTTAAATCTTTTGTCTTCTGGAATCTGCGTCCTGAAGCATCTTAGCAACTCTCATATGTATATTTTACGAAACGCATTGTCTTTTGCTGTACCTTTTCTAATTCTCGGACATAACATCATCGGTATGTTTATCCATACATTAAATGCATACTCAAGGTGAGGTCTACCCAACGCATCTTGACGTCCCTCACGGACTTTTTCCTCGCTCCTACTGACTATTCTCTTCACGGAGCCGAGTTAGACATCATATGTCAAACATATGCTGTTGTCACTCTAACATGAGTTATAAGTGGTCCAATTATATTTTTATATGAACCAGCATTTGCTTATTATTCCATGTATTTATTCCTTCGCAAGATATCCTTTAAGATTTCCTAACTAAATGAGTTACGCCTTGGGTGTCAACTTCTTCATCTTTCACGACTAAATTCCGCATTTTTTCCTCATATATCATTTTAACGGAAACAGCGATAACGTTCTACCGCCGAAAAAGAACCGATACATTGAGATGGTCTCACGTAGCATTTTCCAATAACTTCTTCCTTCTGCCCCATGTCGTGATGTGGCACGTGTGGGTCAAGAAAGCGCCGCCGATATTGACTAAAAGGTGGAGAGAGGGGGGACGAATCTTCTGAAAGCTCTTATAATTTTCAGGAGAGGTCAGAGAGATTTAAGGAAGATTTGTAGTTAACGGCAATATATAATAGTTATTTTACGACGAAATATGCACGCAGAAACGATATAATATCTAAATTGAAAGAACTCAGTCTCAAAGTCTAAGTTTCCGTATTCCACCAGGTTGCGTTTATAATCATTACCCCTTTAATCTTTGTTCCCATTCGCACTTTTCTCTCTATCATTTCCGTCGAAATCTCAAACATTTTCCTTGTTCAAGTATTGAAATAGATTAGGGATTAGCATATAGTAAGAGCATTAAAGTTCACTAAAAACTAAAGTTATCGAACAAAATGGCATGAAAAAAGGTCTGAAAGCCTCGGGACTCAAACCTGGAATCCTCGACTTTCCGGGTGGATTCCCAGTAAACTATCGAACCAAAAAATGTTTGCAGTCATAGGAAGTTTCTAGGAAGTCTACCAATAATGATGGTATAGAATGCTCTGGCTCGATTGCTCAATTAAAAAGAGCGTCTCCCGGAAAGTGGAAGCTTCTGGGTTATTGTCGTAGATGCCAATTTATTTTCGAAAATATCGCTAGATACAGCCTGAGAAGTAGCTAAAGAGTTGCTAAAAGTCGCTAAAATATATGGCTGCAATTTATTTAATGACAGAGAATGGGTTAAATTCGTTTCTAAAAATTGAATTTCAACTCAGAAATTACATTGATTACATTTTTAGCACAAGTATTATGTCTTTTATCAAATATAATGTCGCTATTTTTCACACTTGTAATTCCTTTGGAATCAGCCGCAGGACTTGATCCTGCGAAGTATTCAAACCTTTCCTTGATCGTTGTGATTTCCTTTGGGTGGGTTTACCCTATAAGACCTGCTTTGTGGGTTGGCTGCCTCAGTGAGGAGTTCGGGCGGCAGTTTCTGCCACTAAATGTGGAGGCTGTTCGCCTTGCTCAGAAAACATTCCCCCTTAACAGTGTGGAAGAGACGCGGTATGGTAATTCAGTGGTTAGAATACCTGCCCGGGAGACCTGGGTTCGGGTCCCAGTCATGTCGCTATTTTTCACACTTGTTATTCCTTTAAAAGTAATTTGATGCTTTCTTTATAAGATAGGTAAAATACATTAACAGTATATATGTAGAATATGTCAAGGGTAAGTAGAGGAAGGTTGACGTAATAAAACATGCTCCATAGGGTACGAAATGTCGCTGTAACAGAAAAGATGTCGCCAAAAGAAGGGAAAAGTCGCTAGATTTTGCAACAAAATCGCTTAATTGGCAAATATGGTTCTAGCTCTGGTCAATTCAGTCTTTTTCATGCACGCTTTCCTTGAGATTTTTACTCGTACATAGTGCACACCTTTTTGTGCTAAGTCACCTTTACCCTTTCCTTGTTAAGCTATAAGTTTTGCAGATACATTTTTGACGTTAAATAGAGAGAGTAGTACTAGCTCTGCGATTTCCTTTCTCGAAATATTTCATTTATTTGTAGCGTACTATAAATTTATGTTTTCTAAATGGGTGATTAGAATATTCTTTATTGCGTCAAGGTATGTTTTTATTTTTATAAAATGCTAAGGATTTAATTGTGTAGTCATCAGTTATATACTCAACATAATGAAAAGGATACCTTATTAAAGTGTAAAAATTATTCATATTTTTAAGGAATTTTAGGAACTAATTTATTATTTTTAGAATTTCATTGCTGGCTGCTTCTTCAAGGTTATATATAGTATATTACAGGTCATAAAGCAGTAAATTAGTAGTTGTGGTTTATTATAACAGTACAGGTACACCGCCGTGACACGGAGTACCTATGAATACCTAGATATTTAATATTCCTTCCCATCATTCATTCTCCATCGACAGCAGTGCCAATATAATCTTGACGCATGTACATATTTCACTCTCTCGGAGCGATCAATATATGTCAATACGCCAAGTTTGAAGATCGCAAGCCTGTCAAGTGCTGTGATTTCCAAATGAAGCTACTTTTGGTCTTTATCAATAGAAAATGTTTTTCATTCTTACATATGGCGCATGATTATGAAAATCATAATTTTTTAGCATAAAATGAAAACACGTGAACGTTTCAGAATGAATATCTGAATTTCTGTTCATGTATGTATTTGTATCATAATTTTATTATTATTTATCATATTTTATGTATTTTCATCTTTATTTTATCATGCAAAATGGTTATCTCTGCGGTCTCACAGAACTACCATTAGAGCTAAAACTGTATGCTACAGAACTTGATAAAATTCTAAATATGGTGCATTAAATCTTAATTTTCGCTCGTGTATTTGCATATCTTACCACATTACTCTATTTAATTAAAACGTACTAACTGTGATAACTATGAAGACATTCACGAGTTCAATCGGCAAAGGAATTTGGTTCTCCGCCTATTCACCAAAAGGAGTCAGATAAATTGTTTTAAATGTTGCATAGAGAGAATGCTTTCATGAATATTTCTATGCGGGAGAATGGAGCTCACGTTTTCGCCATAATTTAGCTCGCAATGGAATGCAGATGTTTCATATAAAGTCGTTAAAATTCACTCATTGCTATTATATAATCTCCGCAAATGAAATTGAAACGAAGAAAACGGAGTAAAATGGCACTAGTTCACTGCCAAGGTCGAAAATTTGCCTCTTGGCTTCACAAATTAGAGCAATGTTCCTACAATTATACTAAAAGAGTCTTACGTTGAACGTTTAACCAGATCGGAAGGTCCATTCTGGCTTAATCTTCAAGATTCGTTTTGTGAGCTTTGTGGTAACTTCCTAGGCCATAATCAAGTGCTCCTGTATCTCACTATTTAATTGTCATGCGCCGTGTTAAATTTAATTCTCTATCTTATAGTGTTACAGCGAATGATATAATGACTTCTTCACGGAAAGATAATTACCTCTAAAATTAGCCCTGGAAGAATCTCAGTTAACTTATTTTTGAAAACGCGTTATCAAAATAAAATTGAAAAAAGCTATGTTAGTAACTTTCCTCTTCGTGCTTGTTATTTTCTTTAGGAGAAATCCTCAGAAACAATGCGTATTAAGTCGGCTGCCTCGTCCTAGAGAACCTCTGGCGGTGGTTGGTGCCACTACGTGGAGCGCCTTTCGCCTTACTCTCCACAAGGCATCCCGTTAGTCGATGAGGTAACGATGAGTCAATCACGGTAGTACGAGTATAGTTGATCCCCAGCTACGTCGTTGGAAAGAAGAAGATTTTCGGGGATTTAAAGAAAAGGAATGACAGGTGTGAAAAATAGCGACATGACTGGGACTCGAACTCGGGTCTCCCACTTTCCGGGCAGGTACTTTAACCACGGAACTACCATGCCATAGTAAGCGTTTACAAACAGTGTGGAATAAACTCTGCATGGTAGTTCAAGGGTTAAAATACCTGCCCGGATAGTGAGAAACCTGTGTTCGAGTCCCAGCCACGTCGCTGTTTTTCAATTTTATCAATCCTTGGATTTTCAGCCCTACGGCTATCCGTGCTAAGTTAATAGCTTTTCTCCTTATCCTAATGACAATTATTTCCTCGACTAATTTTTCGATTCTGAGATTGAAAAAAGTTTCGGTAGTCTCATATTCGTAAATATCATATTAAAATCAATTGAATAAACAAACGAAAATGGGTAAGAATGACTTTGCGCAAGATAGTGCGCACCCAGGAAAAATCCCAAGGAAGAATGGACTTGAAAAATGTCTGACGGGACCGGGAATCAAACCCGGGTCTCCCAATTGCCGGTCGGGTGCTCTGTCCGTTGAGCTATCCCGGCAGAACATTCTTCCAAGCCATTCGGGATACTTTGTGGGCAAAGGACGTTGCGAGTTCGTCCGAATGGCGGCATCGTTCGCGTCTAGCTTAATTGAAGTAACGGCCACACAAAGAGATGGAAAGGATGGATCCATTCTTCCTTGGAATTTGAATAAGATCGATGGTAGCAGGCTTTACTGTGTGGAAATCTATAACACTAGGATTATAAGAACAAAATAACAAATACTCTTTTTCCACAGATGTATTTAAACAATTCACGACCGGTTTCGGCACAGATCGGCCATCGTCTGGTGACCAGAGGACCAGACGATGGCCGATCTGTGCCGAAACCGGTCGTGAATTGTTTAAATACATCTGTGGAAAAAGAGTATTTGTTATTTTGTTCAATTTGAATATCATGAATGAGGGAGACCAATTGCTTCATTAATACTATTCGTGGTTCTCCCAGCTTCAAGCTTCACAATGCCAAAAAGCTAAATCTACGTACATAACGCCAACATTCATACAGTGCAATCCGCCGCGGTATTTGGCTTGATGTGTGGACTCCAAGCGTTCGAGTAACCTATTTATCATATGAAGAGTAGTACGTTTGTCACTTCTGGAAGACGATATCTCTCACCCTATGCATTCACAATTCATTTCGGCAATAATATTCCCAAATCACTTTCGACCGCACATTTTCCCTCCATCATTATTCCTTCCAGTAGGGATTCATCTCCTTGCAAATTTCACCAAATCATCCCCTTTCCCCTCTTTTTCCGTCAGTCTCTCTCGGGGAAGAAAAATCTTTCACGTCCCCGTATCTTCTGTTTCTCACAAGAACCTTTCGCTAACGGGTTTCTATATTCCCGCCGCAGGGTTGCCGATGGTTACGAGGCGTTTCGAAAGGGGGACTCGGAGAGTAAGGGTTAGGGAATGGAGAGAGGAAATGGAAGGGTGGGGAGGCAGGACGAGTCCTATTTGGTTGGTAAAAAGACGCAATTTTTCCCCCGCGAAAAGGGTCGATGTAGAACTTCTAGCGGAGAGGGAGAACGTATTCGAAGAGGATGATTTACGTACGTCACCATCTTGGCAAGCCCCGAGCTGATTTATTTCTGATATGGTGACAAGCTCTTACGAATTTAATGCGCGTCACGCGTCGGCTCGCTTGATTTTCGGGTTCATTTGTTTCGGCGAGGGAAATAAGGAACCAGCCCAAAGGGACTGATAAAATATGTGGTTTTGGGGGCGATTGCCTCATCCACGTTCCCATTGGAGTTATAAGGATTTTCTCCAATGTTTAAGGCTTCAAATTGTTTACACGAGAAAATCTCGTAAGTGATTGTCTCGAGAGTGAAAATATAATGTTCTTGAAAGTGCTGTTAGTTTTTACTTTCGGTATGTTTAGTACGCGGGAGAATTCAATCATCTTTGTTGTTATTTTTTCACCGCAAGAGTTGACTGAAACTTTCTATTACATTGATACCTCGGCTTACGAACCACTCTACATACACTCTGCATAACTTTTTTATTTCCCTCCATTTGACCAATAGAAGCGAATCTTATTTCCAGATACGAATAAGGAAACCCAAAAAGATGTAATAAAAAACTGGGTTTCAAGATACAAACTTATCGAGTTGCGGACTTCAAACTGGGACGAATTAAGTTCGTAAGGTACCACTGTATATGAAATTCGTAAAACGAAGCAACATTTTTTACGGATGTGAGCATCAAAACTTTTTGTTGAACTTGATAAGTCAAAACAAGTGGTGGTTTTCTTTTCCGTGTTTGTCTCTTTCTCTTTAGTCACCTCCCTAACAAAAGTGTATGTTGTCTTTAATTAGAGCAAAAGTACACGTGACGTTGATTTCAAACTTTAGTAGGAAGTATTCGGCTCGATCGTTTTGCTTAAATAAGGGTTTGGCTGAAGTTTATAAGTAACGTGGGTACAGTTCCTCTTTCTAATTTATACCACTGTCTATAAAATATTTACCTGCCGCACCAAATAGCACATTGTAGCTCATTCGCGTTAACGTGACCGACACCAATAATGCTCCGTCTTTAACTGCGTGTAGTTGGGGAAACAAAATGAAGCATATTAAGAAAAATGACTGCCTTAACCTTGCGTCTGTCACTAAAAGATAAAGCTTTAAGGGAACAACGTCCAACTTGCAACAGCGCAGTAACCCTATGGATAATTCTTACACAGCATTCATTATGTAGCGACAAAACGAACGAAAAGAATCGTTCATACGTCAGTGGGTTTCTTGTTATAGCCAAAAATATGTATAAAGATTGATTAAAGAGAAAACAGACAAAATGAATGAGAGATACAAAGCACATACCCAGGATTCATGACAGAACCTATACTAGTGAAGTTAGTAAAAGTTCTGCCACGAAGCCATTTTGTTTAAATTAAAGGTATCCTTTAGTAATAATTTTTAAGAAATCAAAAATTAGTTTAATGTATTCCACGCATCAAGGTATGGTTGCATGAAGAAGTGTTACTGTATTTCTGAGAAACGCATTTTTGTTTCCCGACTAAGTGAAAGAACTTCATTTATCCCTGTGTACGTCATACTTTAAATGCTCTACGTCAACCCAAAAGCTTCACTCTCCTGATAATCAACTCTCAAACAAGAGAAAAACTACGGAAAATTCGTTCTACGCGTCCAAAAAACGTCCTTTAACTTGTTGCTACTTAACACTTGGCAGATCCGATTAGCGTATCCGTCAAGCTAGATTTGCTTTTCGGTGTCGAGGTTAACGCCCCCGTGTATCATAATGACGTTTTCTTCCATCTCCCCTGTTCTTTAATCCATCTCCATAACCTCCAACTCCTTAGAATTCCGTCCTCGGTCCTGTCTCAGCGACGCCGTCGCACGCATCTCTCGCTACACACCGCATCTCCGTCGAGAACTTGTCTCCCCTGTAATAATCTCCTCCAGCAATCTCGTTCGGTCACCTTTTCATCGCCTCGCCCTACTCTCCCCGGCTTCCTAAAGCTATAATCTTACTCCTCCCGGCATCTCCATCACGGGTCCACGCTTGCTCGGATTTCGCCGTTTTTCCCTCTTCCCGCCGTGCTCGTCTACGTCGCCAGGCGCCCTCTAGCTCCACCCACACCACCGCTTTGCATCAAGCCGTAATCTCCCGCTCCTCCGCCCTCAAACCACGGTGTCGCCAATTTGGCGTTTTCGCGCAGGATTTAGCGGAGTTTAAGTTAACGGAGAGTGTTCAAAATTCCGGGCGACGTTTTCCGTTCGCGCGGAAAATTCTGATTAAACTAGATTTAAATGTCACCCCTCACAAATATTTTGTATACTGTGGTGCCCCGACTCACGAATTGCTTTACGTACCAACATTTCGACGTACGGACACTTTTCTGACTCAATTTTGACCTATAGTTATGGACTCAATTTCGAGATACGAACCGAATGAATCGAAAAGATGTTATGCATAACTGGGTTTCCAGATAGAAACCTTTCGAGATACGAAATTCTAGCTGAAGCAAATTAAGTGCATAAGTCGAAATGCTACTTATGTAGTTCTGTATAATCTAATTTTAAAATTCCCATGACTTATCAAAAGGGTGAATACCCAGTGTCTTTTATACCTGCAATGTGCAGATGTATTGCAGTACTTACTCAGAGTATTGTATGCTTACAATGGACAGTTTATATAGTGAAGATTGCCTGTCTGCAAATTACTATACCCCTTTGTGAAGAAATGAAAATTAATGAAGAAATACTTTGTAATTTTCTCATTTTAATGTGTGAAAGTTACAAATTTCTTTTTTATTTCCTTCTAAACACATTATAGAGTGTAACATATTATACAGCTATCCATTAAAGTAACTCATTTACAAGTTTTTCATGTTTAAGTCATAAGCGATTTTGCATTAATATCAACATATTTAAAAAAGCTTATAAATGAATGTTATACCTTATGACTATTCTTGTAGAGAATTTTTACATAAATGAGAAATTTTTACGCTCAATCCATGGTTAGTATTCCATATAGCTTAACGTAAGCAAATGCTCCGTAGTAATTGTTTTCGAAAGAGAACAGTTGCGGCAAAATTAATCGTACAGGATTAACGTAACTGAAATAAAAGTAGTCGACTCGGTTGAATATCTCGGAATCACACACGGAACTGGAACACGCATATCCGAAATATTTGACTTGTAGTCGATATTATGCGACCCCCCTACTACCTTGGGCGATCAGACAACAAGCGTAAATAAGAGAAATAGATGCTAGGACGAGTTGTTTTAAGAATTCATTCTTTCCGCGAACGATACGCGATAATAATAGGTTAAGAAAATATTCCGTACGCTCGGTGTTTTCACCCCCTGCCACACACCGAAAGGCGGCTTGCAGGGTATTTATGAAAATGTAGATTTAGTCGCATACATAATTAGTTTATTTCAGTAGCAACTAAGAAATACAAAATATTTAAGTACAGTAGTAATTTACAGAAAATGAATAAAAACTATGAAATTATACAACATACATGTTATATCATCCATATAGTCACGTTCATAATATGAGATATACTCGTAGATGTAAAAATTCAGAAGAGAAGTATATTTGCTTACTGGAGGAAAACTTACGTTCTTTAATGCACCACTTTGCGATCAATTTCCGATTATTTATAGAATTTTAAGAACGAAAAAGCATTCAGAAGATCGCGCTGTGGTATTGCTATTCTTCTCTCCTAAACTCCAATGTCATCACTTTGATCTCCCATGTCCCTACGTCTGTAGCTTTTCATCTGACGTTCTCTCCCTCACTCTTTTATCTCCCCTTGTCGACTAGATTGAAGCCCAAGCTCTGTGTTTTTGGGCTTCATCCCTTTCCTAACGGGTGATCACAAGTCCTTCCTTCCTCTACCAGTTTATCTGAGTTTTTCACCTGTCTCCCGCTCTCTGCCTTCCTCGCCGTGATCCATTGAGACTGCCTGCTTCGGGGATCTGGCTCACTTAAAGAAAGAGCAATGGTTTGGATTTAGTGGGATGCAGTCTAAATACTTAGCAAAAGGTATGAATATCTCTATTTCGGAGTGACTTAAGGGAATGGTTTGGTGGAGTAGCTTGAGATAACTCTCGAGTGAAATTTTCAAAAAATTTCGAAGTTTTTTAATGCAAGAATTTAAATTTCAACTCGAAAATTATTCTCTTTAAAACAAGAGCGTCCAAGCATTTATTTTTAGTGCTCCGCGTTATATTCCACGAAGACAGCAAGCTTGTAAGTAATAAAGAGTTATTTATACAAAAAACAAAATTAATGAATTTTTGGAACCCGATTTTTGGTGCTAAGGACCTCACGATTGATATTACCCTATAAAGATGGATACAGTTAGTAAATTTTCCATACTGTATTTATTCGGGCCTGAAGATTGTAGTAATCTTACAAAACCGGTTGCCAATAAATACAGTGTGGAAAATTTACCAACTGTATCCTTCTGCAATGGATTTCCACGAAGTCACGCCTGCTAATATCGATTTTATCCTATAAAGACATCACGAAGCCCAGATGTTAAACACCAATTCATCCTGAAACATTAAAATTTAATCAAAAGTTACCTACATTACTTTCATATTACAATAGTACTGGATAAGAATCGTATTGTCTCACTTAGTAAATGAATATTTTTATAATATATAAT
>KZ308924.1:153379-180149 GCA_000376725.2 Ladona fulva | reverse complement strand
TATATATATAATAAGTTATAATGAGGATGTAGTGTGAAGCCCTTAGGAATGGATGATCTACCTGGCCGCAAGGATTTGAGGTAAAGGTGGTTGTTGGGCATCCCTGCTTTTGAATGTTTCCATGGAACTAAATTATACGTTACCTTCAAGACAGAGAGCATTGAGATATTTAAATATGGCCATGAATAGAGCCTTATATTTATTCGTGATAAGTCTCTCTCATTTTCTTCAAGGTCTCAAAATAAAATAGCTGTAGTGTATTTCAACTTTGCTTGCCCTGAAAATATAGCCCTCGTTTTAAGTCGGTTATTATTTGCCAAAAATATATGGTTATTTGAATTCTCCTCCCTTGATGCATTTACATTCAAAACTTTAAAGAGATGGATAGAGCTTCAGTGGTGCGCTCCACTATTATTTGTCATTTAGACAAAAAAGTATGTGAAGTATATTATACAGAATATATTAAATCGGATATACGGATCATAAATCGAACAAATTCTTTAATTTATTGATATTCTGGTTTCCCTCTTTTGGTGTTATTTTATGATCGAATCTCAATATTTTATTATATTTTTTCCTTTTCTAAAAGAATTTTCCTCGTAAATCCAACTGTTTCTCACTTTAGTGGCGCATAGTTTTACTTATTACTTAATTGAAAATAATGGATAACACCTAGGAAGCACTCAATTAAAGAATCACGCTACATATCTGAAAATCTGAAACGAAAGGAGGACGAATCTTTTACCTTCCTTAAATTCGATTAGGCATAGTTTTTCGCTGAAAATCTCGCCAGGCTGTTCCTCTTGACATTCCCGCATCCGCAACCCGTTCGTTCTTGGAATCCGTTCTCATGAATGCTTCGCGTTTAGAGACACGCAGGAATACAGCCGAAAATAAAAGGCAAGTCGACGCGGTATTTTTAGATTTTCGGAAGGCATTCGATAAGGTCCCTCATCATAAATTATTGTACAAATTAAAAGTTGCAGGAATCAATGCGGAGGTAATATATTGGATAAAGGACTTTCTCTCCGATAGAGAGGAACGCGTAGTGCTGGACGGTATTAGTTCCAACGTGGTAAAGGTAACCTCGGGCGTCCCGCAGGGTAGTGTAATCGGACCGTTACTATTTTTAGTATACATTAACGACCTCAGCAATCTTATTGATAGTAAAGTTAGGATATTTGCAGACGATGCGGTAATTTACAGGGAAATAGAGAGTAAAGAGGATAGACTAACCCTGTCGAATGATTTAGATAACATTATGAAATGGTGCGATGACTGGCAATTAGAGCTAAATGTAGACAGATGTTCAGTAGTTAACTTCTTCGAAAGAAAATCTATTATTAAAGATTATCCGTACAGTCTCCGTGGGATAAACTTATTAACAGTAGAGTCAGTGAAATACCTTGGAGTAACTCTCACGAATAACTTAACATGGAGTACTCACATCCATAATATATGCGGAAAAGCACTTAAAAAACTCGGCTTCGTAAAGAGAATAGTCGGTCGGAGCGACGAAAAAGTTCGCGAGCGATGTTATCTTGCGTTAGTCAGACCTCATCTTGAGTATGCGTGTAGTGTATGGGACCCTGCCAATAAGTGTTGTATTAAAGAATTAGAAAAGGTGCAGCGAAAGGCGATACGTTTTGTAAAGAATTGCTACAATAAATCAGTAAGCGTCACTCAGATGCTACAGGACGCAAAATGGGAATCATTGGAAGTTAGAAGAGTCCAACAAAGGATCAGATTACTATGTAAATTTAAAATTACTGTATAATTTTTCAGATAAGGATAATGATCGGGAGCATTAGTGCATTCGTCACTAAAATTAAGGCCTAAGGAATGTTGACGGATTGAATTAATTTAATTACTTCGCTTTAAGCGTTAGCGGTTTGAATATCGGTTTAAAATGTAATTGTGAATGTGCTGTGGAAAATGTTTGTACAGTTAAAATAATCGAATTATATAAGCATTAAATTATTCAGTTATCAAGCTCAAATGACAAGCTATTATATGTATATAAATTACATTTCAAGTTTTTCACTTCACTCAGCCAGTCCAAAAGAAAATTTGGGGATCCTTTGTCAACAAATTTAATCTAAATAAATATAGATCTCTTATAATATCAGATTCCCGTGTTTTATTTTCAATTCATGGATTTTCTTGGGGTTACTGCCGCTTAGGCGCAATTTTGTTAGATACACTCTTAGCCTACGACATATATGGCGTGCCTTTACCGAATGAGTTTCATTTTTATGAAATACAAGTACCTGTGTTCGTTGACAGCATGATATAGAGAGTTAACTCTTATATCCTTTTATTTTTTGTCCTCACATTTTTTCGACTCAATCTAGTACAGTTAAAACCACTTTCAAAATTTTACATATTTCTTAAAATTCAAAATAGAAAGTTCTTCATGGTAGCCTAATTTGTTCCGCTTATATCCTTACAAGTCATTCTCGAAAACGAACTCATTTCCATTCTCCTCGGAACATGCTGCCCAAATTAACCCTTATTCCGTAAAGCGAGGAACTTCTTCGAATTTTCGAAGTAAAATTGCGCGCCACACACTATTCAAAAGGACATTTTTTGTCTCCGCTTCTCAGCGCCTTGATTTTCTCTCAAGCGCTCTGCTCTGCACATATTTCCCCCTTCAAGCAGCAACACGTCTCCATCATTTCAGTTTCCCATTCCATCTTCCTCGCGCCTCTCGCTGCGAATTTCAACCTCTCAGCCTCTCATTCACTTTAACACACTCGTTCTGTAGCGGCTTCGAAATTCCCTCCTCCTTAGAGCTCCACTTGAACTTTGGCGCTTCTTAGCTCCGCTCCTTCCTTTCCGCCGTCTGACGAGTAATTCAACTTGGTTTTTCCCTAACTTCCGACTACCCCAACGCTGCTTCACCTGCTTTCCTTAAAATTCTTCGCATCTCCACGCTTTGTACCAAGATCTGATGCCAAGGTCGTGAGGGTTTCAGAGCATATTTAATAACGACCCGACTTACGCGAACCCGGAGTCACTCAGTTCTTGATTTTTCTCTTCCGCTTCGTCCTTTAACCTTCGTAAAGAACAACAAGTTTCTAAATTTGATTTAATATTTTTCATTGTTCGCCTTTTTTCGAAGTTTAATATGTAATAACTACATTGCGAAAATATTGTCTAAAATCGAGTAATTTACAAAATCTTGAGGTTACATGACAGTCATTGCGTCGCTGAAATGCCTCTTTTAACGGAAATTTAACATAATAATAATTTTCGTTCCGGTTTTTTCCGGTTTAAGGAAAAAACAAATATCGGTTCAGTTCCGGTTTTGTTCCTCTTGCCAACTTGGAACCGAATCGAACTATTATTTTTATCTCCGATCGGTATTATGTGGTATTATATCCTATGAAGGTCTGGTTTATCTTTTATGATCTTCCCAAGGAGAAACGGACATGAAAAATGTCTGACGGAACCGGGACACGAACCCGGGCCTCCTAATTGACGGTTGGTTGATCTATCCAATGAGCTGTCGCACCAGAACTACATCCCGGTCCCTGTTCCGTCAGACATTTTTCATGTCCGTTTCTCCTTGGGGATGTTCCTAGGTGCACGCCTTCTCGTGCCAAGTTCCTGAAACAATTTTCCTTGTGTTTTATGACCTTTTCATCTACATTATATTAATAAATTTTAGGGTAAAACTTAGTAATAGTTAGTAGTAAGTCGTAGTTACCCATACGTACCACACCTCTCTCCAACTAAGTATGAGTAAAATTAGCATTTTTGAGAAATAAAAATCGGTACGGAATAAATAACGGTTTCTTGTCACGGTTCGGGTTCAAGACTACCAATTTTTTCGGTTTGGTTTTCACCCCGGAAAAAATTACGGTTCGCTTCCGGTTCTATGCCGTGCTTATATATGGCGATTGCAAGTATGAAAGAAGCTCTCGGTTCAATTGAAAAAGACGTTAATATTAGAAAAATTTGATTCGATCGTGTTAGTAACAAAGCAAGGAATAAAATAAGCATTATGAACTTTGGTACGAATATATTCACGAGGAAAAAAGGATATATCCGGAAAATCAAAGAAATAAGATTGACAAATACTTTTTTCCACCGTATATTAACAAAACACATACGACCGGTTTCGGCCAGGAATGGCCATCATCAGGTGACAAGAAGTTACAAGTAAGACAATATATATAGAAGAAACAAAAAGGTGGAGGGGGTAGAGGGGAGTGGGTAGAGGAGGGAGAGGGGAAAGGTACTAAGGATTAGGAGGTAGCGTTAGGGGCAAGGGAGCTATCCGGGGGGTAAAGGTATTTCTTATCTGGGAGAGAGTTTTTCGGAAGGGTACAAAGGAGTAAAGGGGAATGGGGCACAGGAATAATTTCATTTACAACGTTCTCGGAAGCAATTTTTGAAACCCAAATTTCCCTGTGTTCCAGGAAATTCATCTTATGACCTTTACGAAGGATGTGTAGGATCTCAGGAATAAAGGAGGAGGAATGGTGAAAAAGGTTTAGATGTTGGGCAAAGTGGGAGGCTGAGGAATTGGTTAGAAAAGATTTAAAGTGTTCTTTAGCACGGATCTGAAAGTTCCGTCCACTTTGTCCCAAATACACGGCATCGCAATCGTTACATTTTAATTTGTAAATTCCAGATTTCATTTCCTTATTGATTGTATCTTTGTTGTTCACAAAAAATGAGCGAAGGTTGTTATTATTGTAATACGCTGGCTTAATCGATTCTTTTGGGAGGGCATTGGTAATTTTTACGGAAAGACAACTTTCAGGATTTCATTCTTACCTGCTTCTATCAAGTTTACGGTTGAATTGGAAAATAACCATTGTTTAAATTTTCTGGACCTCTCCCTCCATCGTTTAAATAATAATGTAACCTTCTCCATTTTCCGCAAGCCCACTTATACTGACCACACCATCCCTGCCTCCTCTAACCATCACCCTGCCCAAAAACATTCCTCATTCCATGCCCTTATCCACCGTCTAACCCATATCCCAATGACTGAATCGGATTTTAATAATGAACTCGCAACCATTAAATATATTGCAGGAAAGAATGGTTATGATCCTAAACTAATAGATAAACTTTTGTCCAAAAAACTGAGGAAATTATCAATTGAGAGAATTTTTGCCCAATCCACATCCCAGCTTGAAAATCCACCCAAATGGTACAGTTTCAATTTTATTGACATGTGTTCTTTAAAAATTACCGATGCCCTCCCAAAAGAATCGATTAAGCCAGCGTATTACAATAATAACAATCTTCGCTCATTTGTTAGTAACAAAGCAAGGAATAAAATAAGCATTATGAACTTTGGTACGAATATATTCTACGAGGAAAAAAGGATATATCCTAATCGGACGAGTTTTTTAGAGTTTATGAAGCCATCTACATCGAGATATCATCGTTTTACGTCGATCATTCATTAACATTTTTGAAAATATGCATAAAAATTAAAATTACTAGTAAATATCTTTCTGCTAAACGACTTTCTAGTGCCTGGTCCAAATCGAACCCAATATAATGTATTTATAAGCTGTACTTCGACTTACGCAAATTCAACGGGCGCTATTTCTCGATAGTCTCATCAATGGCGTATTTCTGTGGTACCACTGTTCCTTTTCTTCCATAAAAATCGAACTGTGTATAGCGTGGTGCATAAGATGGAGGGAAGCAGAAAATTGAACTCCATCGCTTCCACTGCTACATAAATCCCATTCGCATACGCAGTGGAAATCGAGGTTAGGAGGAAAATGTGTGAACATTAAACAGAGTTCGAAATTTTTATAGCCAGCAAAAGTGACAAAATATCGTATTTTACGATATATTTTCTGTCACACAAAAATCTTTTGCAGGAGCAAAAAAAGTTCACTGACAAAAGCTTGCGTAACCATTTTTGCAGGGAATCAGACGCATAAACTCGCAAAATTCACTTCCAGATTTTCTCCTTTAAGGTCCTTGAGATGAAAGAAACCAATAGCATTACTTAGTTTATTATACTATTGTTATAAAGTACGTATAGCTTTCTCTTTTTCTTATGAATGCCGAGTCAATAGTGTGCATGAATATCAAATTACTCTCCCCCCCCCTTTATATCATCAAATTTTTCTCTTTTTGTAGTAAATATAGCAATGCGTTCTATATCTTATTCTATTCATTATTGCTATTCAATGTGTGATAAGGGCCAATATGAGAGAATAATAAATTAACTCGATCGACTAAGTAAATTAGGCAGAGTATGAGGTCATATACTCGGGAAAAAATGCCCCATATAATGTGAAAGTTTTGAGACTGATGTAATGAAAATCCCTTCGTAAATTGCTTAGTTATACAAACGATGAATTATTCATCGGTGCACGTATGGAAAGTTCCGCTTCATACTTTTTGAAAAGCTTTTGTAGTTTTCAAGGAGATAAATAAGGAATATCTGTCCTTAATCGATGTTATAAGGAATGATAATCTGAAAAATATGATGATACTGAAAGAGAAAAAAGTTTTTCGCATATTCCTTTGTAAAAATTATTGGTAGTATATTTTCTTCGGCTAATTTTCGACGTTTACTGAAAAGAATACAATATTCATTTGGTTGGATTACATAAAAATTTTGAAACTTTTTCTGTGGTTTTGTTCATAAAATATGCTAGGAATTTTCCCTGGTTGTGGTCGGAAGCAAAGAAATGTCATACTAAAACGTCATACTAAAAGTTTATCCTATATACTAAGTATTTAACCATAATAAAATTATTTTCGTTAATTCGATGTACAGATATTTATTTGAGATTTTTAACCAGTAAAAGGTTTGTTACGTAAATATTTTACGAAGAATCGAAGAAAGCATCAAAGCTTTTCTTTCAGCTATTCATAGTCTCATAGAAATTGAAAAGTATCACGCGTTTTCACTTCATTTTGGATCTTCCCAAAGAGTGTAAGCTTCATTAATTTCATGGCCGTCGTAGCATTTCATTCCACCAATGCAGAGGATATGAATTAAAAATCGTTTTGAGAATCTTGGAAATCAGTTGTTTTCTACAAAGCAAATAGGACATGTCATTATAGTGAAAATAAAAATGTTCGGAATTCCCGGATACTTCGGAGAGGAGTGTCTCTTATTCGAAAAATCTGGTGCAGGATCTGTTATTTATTACTTAATAGGAATATTATTACGTGGTGGATTCTATTATCTCTAAAATGAATGTCCATCAGTTAAATGAATTCATGCAATTTACCGAAGAGAGGCAGAAAAAATGAAAAATCGATTCAGTATCGGAGGCCAATCCTTCAGGATTATCCAGATAGCATCGGCACCACCCACGGATTCCTTTACCTCAGCTGACGTTCGGTTCCTCGAGAAGAAAGAGGAGTTTATTCTCCAGACACAGGAAATCTTCTTCATCCTAGGAGATCGAACCGAGACTGCTTCCTGGTCTGAATCTGCCCGAGCTTTGGTTTAGCTCGAGTCTTCTCAGATACACCCATTTTTTCACTCCCTCGGATTTCTCCCTTTACATCTTCTATCAGAAAACCTTTAAAGGCTCTCCTTTACCCCGAGTTTTCTTTCACCATGCCCTCCTTGCGAGGTGGTTACATAGGTTTCTGTCCTGTCGATCTTTTCGTGGGAGTATAATATTACAGCTCTTAGCTCAGTTCGACGGTCTTTATCCGATTAAATTGCAAGTCGAAAGACGGCTTTGCAACGGGGAATCTGGGACAAATTCTAACGGAAACTTGGCGGAGAAAATTCATTCGATTTTTGAGTCATCGGTAAAGGGATTGTTAAGAATTAGGAAAGACGGAGCGGAGGGGATTAGGCGGGGGATTATTCGTACGGTCGTAGCGTTGGAGGAAACTCGGTCAAGGAGTGATTTGTTTACGTTCCTCGGTAATTTGACTTCTTAATGAACACAAGCATGGGAAAGTTTCGCCAAATTAAATGTTATCGTCTTTCATGGAGTATTGTTTCGTAATTATCCTGTTCCATTTCTCCCTAATTACTAATCAATCTCGCCCTGAATAAAGTCCTTTATTATTATAATCTTAAACTAATTTTTAGTAACCGAGTTAAAGGTTAAACACTACTCATGAATGTATATGTACCCTTCCCCGTCGTATGATGAATACTTATTATGACTCGGACGTACCGCAGGGTTGCGTAATTGGACCTTTGCCATTATTAGTATACGTCAGTGATTTTAACATGAATATTGAGAGTTATGTTCGAACTAAACGGAAATTTATCGGGACCTAAAAAGTAAAAAGGTATAGCCAACTATTTCTCATAGATTTTGATATCATTGTGAAATGGAGCGATGACTGGTAACAAGAGCTTAAATTTGACAAATGTAGAAAATTAAGCTTCTTCGAGAGAAAATCAGACACAGATGAAAAAATATCTGAGTCAATCTTATGAATAACTTATCGTTGTGTATTCAAAGGTTTGATGCATCTGAACGCACACTTAAGAAACAGCCTCTTCGAGATGAAAATTCACCCCTTCGAGCTATGTTAATTTGCGCTCAATACCCCGTCTAGAGTTTTCAAGCAGTATATGGAATCAAACAGACTAGTAGTTACATTAAAGAATGAGTCTTAAATAGGTTTTACGCCTTTATGAAGTGTTCCCTGTTCTTGAAGATTGCGTTAAATGAGGGGACTTTACGATATTTTTGTGTGTAATGCGTTTGAAATTTGAAGTTAGCTGTTAAAGAAAGGACTTGGTTTGGTGAGTTATCACTCAAACATGAAAAAAATTTCTTGCAGGTATGCGTTCGAATTTGATGCGGATATTGACAAGGATAGCAATTACGACGAAATGTAAGATGGATAATTTTTCCAAAAAATATTTTAATACCTCGTCCGAAAATTGTAGGAGATTTTGAAACACCCCATTCTCGAATTATGAAGATATTCTTATATTTTACCCTTTTATGGTACATATGGCGATAGTTTTTATATTTCTAGACTTTGTGATTTTTATCAAATGTGATATAATGTGGTTTTCTCTATTTTGATATTTAATTATCAGTGAAGTGTCTTTCTGTGCGGCTATTGACCTATCCAAAGATAAGTGAATTATCTAAAGTACTCTTTCATGAAAGAGTTGCGATGGCAAAAAGTATACTTTTCGTGACATTCAGGACATTTTTAATTAATTTCATCGGAATTACAAATAGCAGCTAAATTTTATTTATTTTCTCGTCCTCTTTCAGGGAAAATTTTAATATCTCACGACAAAAATCCGATAATTTTTAATTAGAATTCCCAACAAAAAATATATGTACGATAAAAATATTTCATCCCTTATATAACAAAAATATGTTTGAGAAATATACTCTATTATTGGTAAATGACCGTGACAAGCCCAAGTATTTACGAGTAAAGGGAAAATATTTCAATAATTACACGATTTACACGAAAATTTCAGGACACTTTCCTTGCACCAAAATAACAGACATGTGTCCGGCCGTTCAACTCAATGCACCTTTGTTTATGCAATATTTGCAATTGAAAATCGAAGTTAGGCAACCACGCAATTCACGTGCATTGCCATACATATAGCGGAATTTTCCACCTAGAAACATGTTTATCTCGTTTTTTTTTTCACAAGTAATTTGATTTTTCTGCTATTTAGTTTCATCTTCTTATCTCCCAGACATTCTTTACCTTTCCCGTCAACATTTATTAAAATATACGTTAGGTAGGTACTCCAGTATCTATTGTAGTAGTAATACACGTAGGTTATGGAGTCTCAGCCTTAACTACAAGTGTCTTTGACTTGGCACTTTTTATGTGGTATCAGTACCAACAGGAAACCCGGAAGAAAAGTGAAACATCGATCATAGCTATCATAGCTTCGATTCCCAGAAGGCCCAAATACTCAATTTTTTCCGTAAAGTTTGCTTTGTGCGGATTATAGAGAATTTATTTTGAGCCCTTCCCAGAACGATAGGGAATTGATAATCGAGATATTGACATTAGACATGTTTTCGTAACGCAAACGGCAAAGATTTTTTTCAATATGGTCTTGGGATCGTTTCCAGACTAATATTAAAATCTCCTGTAAGAATCGACTGCTTATAAATTTTAACACTGTTGCTTGAGACCCTCCCTTTTAATTTTCCAATTTTTCTTTCTTCATTTTTTAAGGTTTTTATGTATCACGAAGTTTCTAGTGGAGAAATAGCCTAAAAACACCTCCGTTCTTTTCTCTCTCTGTATACTTAATGTTCGCTGTACTTTCGCCAGATATTCGCAACCAGGCTGGTCAGCGTTAATTACATAATCCTGGTGAAATTCAGGAATTATAGAAATGGTTTGTCGTTGAAACATTTCTGCCACGGAGAGGATGTCATCCATTGTGGAAATATCACTACTAGATACATAATTTGTAACACTACGTTGTTAACACTACCATGTGTTATTTTAAATCTTTTGGCCCAAGGACGGCAGGTTGTGCCACTATGTGGAGACTGCCAGTCTTGCTCACAAAGCATTCCCTTAACAGTGTGAGAGAGACGCGGCACGGTAGTTCAGTGGTTAGAATACCTACCCGGAAAGTGGGAGACCTGGGTTCGAGTCACAGTCGTTATTCCACTTGTTATTCCTTTGGGATTTTCGTAGGTTTTACAACCTACTAAGTTACCTTCCTTTCCTTTATCAATGTAATTGTCATTCCGAAGTAATTCTGCACAAAAATGAAATGAGAATTCCTGTTCCAATTCGGTGTCCGATTCCGGATCATCCGTCGATGCGAAGCTGGTAGATGGAATTTCTTGTTCCATAATCACTCGACTCTATAAATAATTGGTGAATTCATCAGTAAATTGATCGATGTAAAGAAAATTGAATATTTTTATATTCGCCTAACATGAAGTAGATGAAGTATACTTACTTTCACTGCTAAGAATAGTCCGGTGAAAACTGTCAACTAACGGAGAAGAAAAACTTCAGTGTTAAAGAAAAACTAATATTTCTTTATCTTCACGATGTTTTCTCTACGATGCTCTCTTTCAAACTAATTGAAAACTAAACTCGCTATTCGCCTCAAAATCTACAAGGGTTCTGGGATGACCGGGTTTACAGTTATCAGAGCAGATGTAAAGAGGGTTAATGCAATACAATCTCCATCGGTTTAGGCAGTCTTTGGCGTTTCCTTCTCGTCCGCCGAAGGGAAAAACCAAGTATGAAGAACATTTTCTACAATTTAAAACAAACTGTACTGAAAATATCGCAATAAAACGGGCTATTTCTCTACTAGAAACTTCGTGATGCATAAAAACCTTAAAAAATGAAGAAAGAAAAAAACGGAAAATTAAAATGAAGGGCTTCAAGCGGCAATGTTAAAATTTATAAGCAGTCGATTCTTACAGGAGATTTTAATATTAGTCTGATTGTTAGATCGAGTTTGTATCTGTTCGTTTCGTGACCAAGGCTCATACTTCTGGTTAACTTAAACTTACAACTTCATCGTGTAAAGAAATTCACCTTTCCTTAAATCCTTAAACAAATTAGTGACTTAGTTATCCTTAACATGGCAAACTGTTATAAAATGAACTAACATGAGTTAAAATGGACTTAATGAACTAAAATGAACTAAATGAATAAGAATGCGGAGGATACAAAAATCCTTTAACACCTTCCGATGTATTTTGCAAAACTAAACTGATTTCATTCTAAAATATTGAATCGAAAAATGCTTTAACATCAGATTAATAAAACTAATTCAGTTACGGAATCCTAATTAGACGTTAAGTTTGTTTTTATTTCATTTTTCATAATACGGAGCATTCCCTCGGAAGTTAAATTAATTTACAGATACTTTTAATTGAATCAATGTTTAAGGAATTCTCATTGTCTTCCTCGACCGAAAACTCCTATAATCCGAGTTTCAACTGTTCCACTAAATCCCAATTGCAGATCGGAGATTTAATAAAAATTAATTAACGACATCTTAAGACACCACGAAACCTATATCGGGAACCTTCATTATACCAACTCCGGGGATAATAATCCGAAGTTATGGAAGGGGTGGGAGATAAGGAAGGAAAGTCGAACGGCTTCAAGATTAAGGTAAGCGATATGACATGATCATCCGTAGGTTAAGAATCAGTGGAAATTGGGAATAAAGGGATACTTCCAAGACTTAGAATGAGAGCTGAGATTGTGAGGGGATGGGAAACTTGTATCGGCGGTTAGGGAGATTGTTATTGGAAGTGGGAATGAGCATGGTTTCCATTATTAATGCGACGGGTTTCTTTTTCTTTCGCGTCAGTGAGAACCTTCAACTTTTTCCTGCTTCCCTTTCCCATTTTCTTAACCCCATCCCACTCTTTCTCCCTTCAGCTCCCTCCTACGTACTATTTTAGGTCCTTCCCTCACGCCGGCAGCCTGCAGGGAATTAATGTAGACGTAGATGAAATGGGATTATTTACATTTACATTAGTATGCCGCGAACCGCCGTATGGCGTATGGAAAGGCTTGTGAAAACATCAAGCTCCCTGCTCGGCTACCTGATTGGCTTACCAAATACTACCTGAAAAAAGTGCCATCCGTTAGCTATCCGTTCTTGCTATAATATCGCGGAATCTCTTTGACGTCCTGTCTCTAAAATAGTTCTCGCTGAGTATGGGAATCACGATATCGCGTCTTTCATCGTATAATTTTGTTTATACGTGAATATTACGCCCCTTAAGCAGTATAACACGTCTGGGTAGTAAAATTTCACATTTCTGAAAAGGAATTTTGTTGTCGATATTTTTATCATGTAGTATTCCTTATCTAACAGTAAGCGAAGATTGGTAACAAAGTGTGTAACACGAAGAAAAATTTCCAAAGCTTTATTACTCGCATTTCCGTCATTGATGGAGCCTGTCGATGGTTATGATGAAGGTTCATGACGAAGATTTATGAGGATGACTTTGGCTTTGGGATTTTAACGAACGGATATCCCTCCTGTTACCAACCCTTATATGAAAAATTCTGCCGATATCGAACCCAGGATCACTCCCACCAAAGATATATTCGCTAACAATTATAATTATTTGAAAGATATAGCGCAGTATTATTTTCTTCTTACTAATATAACATAGCATATATACAAACATATTCAGCCGTTATGGGTTCATCACAGAGCTCACGCTGTGTCCATATCAAGGAAACCGTAACTCCAACAAAAAGCACCGTTTTAAGAAAATTCAGAGCGACGCTTTCATTTCGTACTTGCAAAGTGCGTCCACTGAGAACCCCAACCCCCGCTGGTGGGAATTCTTCAACGGTTAGTTTGCTCGCAGACAATGGCTATTTGGAGCTTTTATCTAATGTCTTACCATTATTACTCACTTTACTCTAGTGTCTTACCACAGCCGTGTTCCTTTTCTTTATAGACGGTTTAATTGTTCTCATCTCCCAGAGAGCTAAGGGACTGCCCCATAACGGTGTAATAAACATCTTAATTATTTCGTTTTAATAACAGCCGTGTACAATATTCTCTCTTAAAATATAGTCATAACCCATAATTGGACATTAGCACTAGATAAAAATTATTCTAACTAAGAAATTAAATTAAATCCCTCTTACATTGTAGACGCAGGTTAACGACGATATGAAGAATAACATATGTTTCGGTTAAGGATCTAAAAATAAAGTTTCCAGAGAAAATAGTTTCTAAAGGCGAAATTTCTTTAATAAAATTTCTAAGTATAAAATTTTTGAGACTGAAATTCCAAGAAACGAAATGGAAACTCGAAATCCTGGAGGAAAAACTCAGTTGCATGTCTTTATCATCAGATTCTTTCTAACACATGTCCTTGCAAAATTACAACTACTTGAAATTGAGCAAGAGATTTATGGAAAACCAGTGTATAATATAAAGCGTTTCTATCCTTTCTCAACATTGAACTTCGTTACCCTTTCAACAAAATCCTTCCTATTTAGCCGTCGAAGGTGACGACAGAGATAACATTGCGTACCGTGTAATCTCAAGCCAGATCCTCCCACAGAGGAGATAATTATGTAACTTTGGTTTGCTTGTTTGTGATTTCTTCTTACTTGTGGTTGGTGTTTGAAATAAGTTCTCCAGCTAATAGGTTCTTGGCTCAAATTCGTGCCTTGCAGTATCGGAATGTTCCCAGAATCTGAATTCCGTAATTAACGAGGCACTTCCACTAACAGCGTGTCCCGTTTCTTTTGGAAGTGGGTTAGTGGGTCTTGTTTCATTTTCATCCCGAAAGGGTTTTTTCGTTAATGTCTCCAGTTATCAAACTTCGATGACCCATATTTGATGAGTTCGTTGGAGTAAATTGGATAAACGTGCATCAATGCTAAAGTCATCTTGTTAAGAAAATAAATTAGCGGAAAAAATGACGTTCGAAGTAAAATATTTCGTCTCTCATCTTGTCTAGATTTATCTGGGCTGCATCGATGGAAGTGAATCTCTTAATTGGAGCCAAATTGATTAATTTAATTCCTTAACGAGACGATTTCAACAGTAATGCATGCTTATCCAATTACTACCAAAATCTTAATTATTGGTTCAGTCTTCGTTTTCTGTCAATTACAGAGTTCAACTTTGTAAATATTGGTGAAATTGGTATTGATGTAGAAAACTTTGCCAAAAATTATGAACGTAAATTCATTACGAGTTTAATAATAAAATTATGGCATAAACCTACTTAATATATACGTGGAAGATGCATATATTTATATCTCATAGGCTTAAAAACTATTTCATTTTAACAAGAAAAAGGTCAAAAGTTACTTTGTATATAAAGGCTATCTATATATAACTAGGAAAAAATCAAATGGACCCTTTTCTACGATAACTCCTATTTTTGCTCTAGACAAATTTTTCTTCCACACTGATCTAAGATTTTAAAATCTTTTTAACAAGACTTTTTCTCTTTCTTTTATGGGAATATGTGCGGCTAAATATTTAGAGAGATATGGATAAAATGTTTTAATATTCACTTTAAAAAATGCAACATGCATAATTTCATTTTTGTTATCACATCTTTCCTTCTGATGTCACAGACATCGATGGGAAAGGTTGTTCGAGCAGATATGCCTGTTCTGTATCAGGAATGGCCCACTACCCATACAGTTAGAGAGCGATCGATCTCGCTACCGATAGATCGCTTAAAATATAGGGTATTATTTCTCAAACATTGACAAGATTCTTGCCAGAACTCCTTAAAAGGTACCTTTTATTGAAACGATGGTACATTTAACGTATTTATCTATTGTGGAGAAGCAGACTTTCTATTATTGAATATTTTACGTACTCGTATCTTCTATTTTTTCTTGTATCTTTGTAGTTTCTGTGGTTACATACCTAACATTTCATTGTCTATTGAATTGAGTAAACTATCCACCATTTGTTACAGATTATTCATAAGTAAACTCCATACCCATTAATCCGTGTTTTACATTTTTTAACTAAATGCTCGTATGAATATTTCAATTCATGTTCGACAGAACTATAGTCATACGTCACCATTACACCTTACATGTCTTAAAGACGCAGAACGGAATGGATATCCATTATTCTTAGCATGGTCTTGTCCTCAATGTCTCCCCTATACTATTATGTCTGACATATGTTGTGAAAGCAGCCGTGCATCAAATCACGTGCACCAAAGTACCTACGGTTTTTTCTCCATATCTCAGAGGTGTTTTGATACGAAAGAAAATTGAGTATTAGGCATGCACACTGTGTAACGTTATTCGTCTCTAAGATTCCGATAGCTTGACGCGTCTAAGATTGGAGACTTACACATCTTCGCTAACTCACATCGTCGTAATAGCGCCCACGCTGTGGCAAGAGTAAAGGCCCCGCTTCGTACGTCTTGAGCGTATTTAAGTGTTCTCCATCTTTCATGCTTGATAACAACTTCCTATTCTCATGCCCTATTTCTCCTAGAGAAGATCAGTGCAAGCAATACAGTTCTCTCGAGACAAGGAATGAAACTTGATAATATTTGAGGAACTTGGTATATATGGTAATGCATCGGATGCAAGAAACCTTAATCAGCGGAACTTATCTTCAGCGGTGTCAATTTTGCTCAGCACCCCGATGAAAGGAGTTGAATATTTTATGGAGATGAAATACAGCAAACGTTTTTGCCAAAACTAAGAAATTAAATCGTGGAAATCACGCTTAAGCTGGATGTTTTCTAAGCAGAAAATCTCACAAAAGTTTTAAATGTCTTACGAATCTTTCGGAGATAAATCCATTCGAATTAAAAACATTTCTTGTATGATTTAAGAACAACAGCAATTTAAATTTATGAATATTAACTAGGATAACACACATTAATTAATATAAAGTTCATCTTATTAGCATGAATATTAAGGACATTGAAAAGGGTCTGAGGTGAATTTGCACGTTAAGGCGTGTATTTAGGAAATTTTCTAAGGAAAAACGGACATAAAAATTCTGACGCGATTGGGACGAACCCGTCAGAATTTTATCATGTCCATTTTTCCTTGGGATGTGTAATGAAGCTTATAACGAACTATGATATTCTATATAAGTGAGTGATGATATCTTTTTAGCAAATATCTAGGTCAGTGGCGTATGTTGGGTTTATTCATGGGGGTTTAGATCCATTAAATAAACCTGCGCTGTCTAAAATCCAGTGGCAGTAATAATTCCTCCCAAAATCTAATGGAAGGAGAAACTAAACTCTAAATATTGGAACCCTGCAAATCTCCAGTGGCGTTTTTATCGCATACAAGCGAAAGGCAATCATCTCCAATGCTTTTGTTTATCTTTGTTCTGCTCAGTTCTCATAAAGGATTTGAACCCCAAAACCAACCCCTTTTCTACGCCTCTAATCAAGGTGTATCATTCCATACCATTTATCTCAAAACCTTTCCTTAAATGAGTTTGAAATCTGAAACTGCGGCGACTGAAAAAATCGGAAACGACTCAATAGATTAAAGATTTGCGCTCCTTAAGCTAAGTTTAGATAAAGCTTTATTTTCAATCAGAAATATGAACATTTACGTCAAGTAATTCTTCATCTACATTTATTTGTTTCTCGTATTGCGCTAGTTAGTAATTTTAAGGACTTCATAATCATTTATCGATCTGAAATATAAAACTAAGGAAAGATTAAATTTTAACAACTGTGATAGGTCATTAGAATACGAGTACTTTTAACAAGTAACAACATACACTTTTCAACGGTCAGCATTCTAATTTAATTCTGACAAGTTAAACCGAATATACATTCTGTATTTATTGTTATACAGGCACCATTGATCAACAAACGATCTAAGGATATATCTGTTTTAAAGACTCGATGCTTTTAATATAGAAAAAAATAATTTAAGAGATAAGTTAGGAAAGTGAGGGTTGGCGGAAGGGTAAAGAGAATTATACATCTAAAGATAGGAAACTGGGACCGGGGGATGCCGAAAGAGAGGGTGAGGGGGAAGGTGAACTTTGGCGAACCGATGGAAAGGTGTATCCCACTTAAAATTGCTTCATTACTTGAAGGAGATGAGTCCCTGGGTGAAGGTAGAAATTTATTTAGGGGAAAGGGTCTAAGTGAAAAGTATGGAGATGAGCAACCCTGGAGAGCAAGGGCTTGTAAGAAATAGAAAGTGAACGAGATGCCTAAATTTTCTGATACACTTGTTCTTGTTTCACAGTTAGCTTCTTTTGTGCTTTCTGTGTCGCAGATAGTAATGACCAAATATCCCCATCTAACATTGAATCTTTCGAAAGAGTTCAAAAGAGATTTGTTAAGTGGTTGTGTAATTCTGTGGGTGTGGAATATCATGGAAATGACTTCGGAATTCAACCACTATGGGTCTGACGTAAAGCTTTAGATATCTCTTTTGCTCACAAGGTATTCAAAGGCGCGCATGTTCCTTGATTGGACTTTTTGGTGTTGCTGTACCATCTCGCAGAACTCGAAGATCATCTTTATTGGCTGTGCCCTCCTCCAAGAAAAACGTTCTCAAGTGCTCGTCCATCCCAAGAATTAGTAGGTCTCCAACTTTGTGGGCTTCTTTTGTGATTCCCTGAATACCATGAGGAGAAAGGCGTATTCAATTATTGCTGTTAAGTCCGCAGCATAATTTTTTATTTTATCTCATTTTATTTCTAATAGTAGTTGTATAGTTTAGTATAGTTTTTATTCTTGACTGTATTTTTGTTAACTTTTTCTTTTTTTTTTGTCCTTTCTGGAACATGGAATTGGGGTAACCTGTATAAACTAAATAAATTATCATTATTATTGTTAATTCGTAATTATGGATAGTTATGGGAGATATGATGGCTATATGGAACAACATTACCATCTACAAAATGTACCGAGTGCAGTATGTCATATAAAACCATCTAATCTTACAATATACTTAAGGATCTGAAGATAAAGCCCAAGTAATTAGTCCATAATACCGTCATAGCTTCCCTCTTAATAAGACCTTACGAAAGAGAAACGGTTAAAGTTTAGTTTGCTCGTAATTGTGTGAATATAGAAATATTTCCCAAAAGAAAATAATATGAAAAAGTATTAAGGGAGCGGGACTCGCACCCGAGCCTCCTGACCGCCAATTATTGCTCTATCCATTTAGCAGTCCGGCCAAAACAGTTTATTCGTTTCTGGACGGATACCTAAGTTGACAGCGCAGCCAATTGGTGATTTTGAGATCCGGGTTCGAGCTTTGATTCCGTCAAGCTTTTTACATATTCATAACTCTTAGGGAAGATTTGAAAGATTTTATGAGACCCTGCTACGTAAGGAGTCTCGATAGAAGTGCCTCTGCGTATTCTCAAGTTTCAATTAGTTAGCTTTCTAAATTCTTATCGTTATCAAGATAAATATACCTCATAATTTGGACCGAGTTTCAAACTATCCACGAATTTAGAATCATCCCCTTTAAGGGCAAGAGGCATCAATTAGCGCTTTCTCATTTCCCGATTGGGAATCGGATTCCAGAGCTTCCGAAGAGGTCAAGAAATCTTTCAGAAACATCCAGCCATTGGTCACTCCCCGGAAACTTTCTTAGAGGATTAGATCCGATAATAATTTCCGAATACCCAAATGAGGCAAAGGCCTTCGGAATATTCAAGCCTTACGTTTTAAAGTTTTCCCAGTACCAAAGGAGAAATGGCTTTTGTACTACCATTGAAACCATTTTCTAGTTTGCGTAGATATATTTTTTTTATTATAATTGAGTAAGAGTTGATAATGATTGATGTCCCGAAAAAGGAAATGCGAGACTTAAATGTTATATATGTTATATTTCTTATATATATAACTCATATGTTTCTTCAAAGTAAGCCGTTATTATTCTAGTAGTAGTAGTATTGTTGCGATACAATTGCTTCGACAGGTTAGGTCATTATTCACGTGGGTTCTGACTGGGAATCAAACCCTGGACCTCTTTCACCGAAGTTGAACGCGTTGCACATTTGACTATCCGAGACTATATTTTACCTGGTTATTTTTGGCATTTAACTGTGTTAGTTGATGTCTATGCAGCCGTGGGACAATTAACATGCGCATTCTTTAAGAGAATTGGTAGAATAAACAGAAGATTCATGCATTATACAAAATTGTAGCTTCGTGCTCTCTTCCCATTATATCCACCAATTATGCGAGAACTGCTCTTACCTTTAACAATGCTGAAACACCGTCCATTCAATGTGTTATGCCTTCATTGCCTTTACTGACATGTCCTCGTTTCAGAGTGGAATGAAAATGAAAGTAACAATAAATAAAATGAGGGCACATTTCTCAGAATCAGGCCAAGTGTTCTGGAATTCCGTGATAGAAAGACATTTAGAAAATAGTACCTTTTCCCCAAGTTTTTTTTATTTAAAAAAAAACACACTACCTGTATCAAATAATTATCATCATCATCTAGTCCAAGGGATGACGATAATTCATTGAAACCGGTCGTGTGGTTTTTGTTTTCTGTTAAATAAAAGAACTTATGGAAAAAGTACTGTCTTCTGAGTGTCTTTCCATGGAAGCACATTATTTGGAGAAATAAATTGTAACCGCTGGATGTCGCAATCGCAGTAAATTCAACACATCTAAATATTTTTGGTACAAATTAAGACTTTTCACTCACTATTCGGCTCTCAGAAAAATGTGTACAATAAGAAAAAGTTACGAGGCAATACATTGGGCCAACTAAAAAGGAGAAAAAATTTCTCAGGAAAACAAATATTTCACACGCCAAGCCGCCGAAGACTGGTTAATCGTTTAGATCAGTTTCGCCAGTAGAGTGAGTAAATGCTCTGTAGGTAAGTTTTTGGAAAGGAAACGATTGCGTGCGAAGTACACGTACAAAATAAGTGAAATGAATCCAAATGAAGTCGACTCTGTTGAATATTTCGGAATCACTCTTACAATAACTTTTACTAGAACGCACACATCCGGAAAATTGCGGTAAAGAAACTATACTAGTAAGGCTCGATTTAATAAAACGCATTGTGGGTAGATGCGATGAAAAGCTTGGAAGCGATGTTATTTCACCTTCGTTTCACCATCTGGAATATGCGGCAAATATATGGGATCCAGAGGATGAAATGAATACTCCCGAACTAGAGGAAGTGCAGCGCAAGGATTTGCTAAAAATGCTTCGATTAAAATGAAAGCGTTACGCAAATATTTTCAGACGCAGGTTGGGAATCTCTGAAAAAAAGGAGATAGAAAGATGGGCTGCAGATTAATCCAGAGAAAGTACATATGCGGAAGATGTAATTGGTATTACGCCACCCTCCTGCTACTGCAGCCGATCCGACAATTAGCGTAAAATAAAAGAATCAGACGCAAGGATAAGTCGTTTTAGGGACTCATTCTTTCCGCGAACGATACGCGACAACGATAAACTAAAGAGGTAACTTGAATGTTTGTTGTTTACACCCCATGCCACACGCCGAAAGGCGGCTTACATAGTAACTATGCAGACTTAGATAAGCCGCGGAAGGGAAACATTCATTTCATCCCACGCATTCCTTTTTGCAAACACGAGTACAGTCCTCGAGTGTTAGTTACGAATTTAATTTAATTGGTTGTCATAGAGCACCGTCGGAATTGGATCCATCAGCTACGTTCGTTGATATAACGATGCCATTCAGTGGAAGAGAGAAGGCTGGAAATCATTTCGCCTCAATGCCGCCGTGTATCCGAAGATATTTCAAACCTAAATGGCCTAGCGACGGTTCCACAGTGACCAATGCGTTACTCGAACCTTTTATCGGTAGTTGAAGACCGTCAGGAGGTAGAATAGAGCCGAATCAAGGACATTGTCCGGTACGATGTGGTGTGTTTGGGCTGCAATTGAGTTATCCACATCGGTCTCTCTACCCATCTCTTTGCTCTCTCGATTGCGATCTCTTTTGGTCCTCCCTCTGGTCGCTCTCGCCAATGGATGAGGAACCCTGGCGCCGTGCCAAAGAGGCGATGAGAGCTGGAAATCAATGGACGGCAGTGACTTTGAAGACGTACTCCAATAGTGGTGCGAAACACCGTTGGAATGCCCTCGGTAAGGGAACGGTTTCATTCCGTGGAGACGATTGGGTTGTTATCACCAGGAAGTAATTTCTGCGGCTCGTGAGCATACGCTCCCGCCGTTGCGCTAAGAGTTGGCGACGATTTGAATGACATGAGAAGGAGACGCTCGAGTTGTTGGAGTCTCCGGAAGCGATTTCTGTCGTTCTCGACTATTCGCTGGTACAGTTACCCTCGAAGAAAAATTTCATTGGGTATTGATTCTGAAAGCATCGAGGAAAAGCCTTAAGGAAAGTTATAACCACATACACATGTTTATCCACCAATACCTTCTATCTGCTCGAATTTTTGCCTGAATCTCCCGTTCTCTTTGTATGCCGCGTTTGAGTCAATTTTTTTTATTTTCTTCTATGATCAAACACTGAATATCTAATTCATTTTGATTTATTTTAATAATTAATGATGGTAGTGACTGGTGGAATTCTTAAATGAATATTCAAGTAAAACGGTAACTGTTTTAGCACGATTGAAACATATTTTTGGCATTCATTTATAAGCTCGAAATTCGTACCACCAATGTAAAGAGCATTATGAATATACAAGTTGGAAACCCTGTTAAAACAGGCTGAAATATTGGCAAAAGAGCCAAAAATAAATTAATCGACTGTAAAATTTAATAGAAATGCTGTTTTTATTTTTAATAAAAACAATAAACGTAATTATGTTAAAAAGTAAATAATATAAAATATCAAAGCTCAAGTTCTTATTCATGCTCATTACAAAGCCAATTTGAAAACTCATGTAACTAACCAATGCAGCAAAATATCGCTGATTATGTGAACATGAGCTGTTTCAAATATTCCAGAGCAAGTAGTCCATTATTTTTGAAGGATATAACGTTGTAACTTCAATGTCTGTCACTTTAACAATCAGTTCTCGGTAGATGTGTAATACTTTTTGTTACACTCGTTTTTTTACACATTTTTAGATAAAATGACAATACATAATTGTTAATGAAATAAATTCTACGAATTGGTTACACTTTATAGTTAACGATAATTTCCATTTGCCGAAACGTGAGAACGGAATTCAGAATTGTTAGAATGGAATTATCCATTTCTCATGAGGTGTTGCAAAACTTTTTGTTACTTATTCACTGCATCGGCTGAAATTATGGTTTTAGTCAATTCAAATTCCTATAAGGATGCTATTTCTTGGGCTTATGCCTTTTAAACGAGATGCATCGTTTCCACGTAGAGGAATTTTCCTTAAAATATGAGAGAGTGATCACCCGGTTAGAAGTTGCACCATTCATGAATCACTCTCCCTCTGAACTTGAATGCAGGAGTGACGTATGCCAGCGATACCCGTGATTTGTAGCCAAAATAGACTCCGAAGAAAGTTATCTGTATGCCCGTAGGAAATATTCAAAAACTTCTCAGTCAGCGGCATGAGTTTGCGCGTGTATCGTGTGACATTGATCTACGACAGCAGTTAGCGATTGTAATCTATGCATGTAACTTTCCATTCCCCTTCTAAACTAAGGATTATTGGTATACTTTTTGTTTCTAGTGACAAGAACAGTTTCCGTGGGTGATTGCTTTCACAAGTTTTTCTGTAGTTTCACCTATTTGTTGTCGGAAGAATTCATAGAAAAGGCCCCTGTTGTATCTGAAAATACGTTTCGAAATTTAAAAGACTGCTGTTGGGACTGCTGTTGATTAACCGAAATACTTATTTATGACGCACATAAAAAGCTAACGTAATTTTCACTTAAAATATTCTCTCAAAAAATTAGAACGTTATTCTATTGTTGATTGATATGATATGAAAGGTAGAGTCGAGAAAGTGTGCTTCGGCCTTCTTTTTCATCTGTATCTCCCCCAATACAAACTTACATACTGCATGGCACTAACAGGATAAACCTTTCTATGGACTGAAATAAAATTATCCTTCACAAAACTATTCACCACACTATATACGTGTAATGTGCTCTGCAATATTGTTTTCAATACACAGTAAAATCTGCCAGTGAGACCACCTCCCTATAGTGACCAGCTGCTTAATGTGAGCAGCTTTTATCGGTCTCCGCAAAAGTAATTTGAATTGCATGTAATATTTTCTGCGTATAGTGGCCACTATTCCAATGTTACCTCTGACCACTTAGGTGGGGACTATCAGCGAAATATACCTCCTTTAAAGTTACCAGTAAAAGCCATAACTCTTACATTCTATATTTTTCTTAGAAATTTTATTTCCAGAAGTTTGTACCTCACGTCAAGTTTAAAAGGAAAGAAATAAAAATGTTTTTTCTTAAAATATTATTATGATTATTGCTTGCTCTATTTGTAAAAATATGGAAAAAATGAATCGATTTAACACTGGACAGGATTTTAAAAAAAGTACGACAAATAAAATCTCCCTCTTGGAGGAAACTGAATTACTAGGTAATCTATTTAATGATATGCCAATTGTCAATTGTTCTCGGTTTCCTTGTTTTTAATTTTAATTTTTTTAACTTATTTAACTTAAATTCTTAATTTTCTTAACGGGGAATCGAACCCGGGACCGCATTTACCAAAGGGGAATGCGTTACCCACGCGTTACTATCCGGGATCCCTTTAGGCTGTGATTACCTTCAAAGTTATCCTCTTGGGATAAATCGATGTTAGTGCCTACTCCTTCCTTCGAAGCAATTCTTGTATTGGAATGGTACTCAGAGAGTATTGGTGTTGCCGTTTATCTTCTTAATAACAAATAGATGTCGTCCCTCAAAACTTCACTAGGAGTGGTGAATCTTTTTACGTCGGAAAACTACGTTTACCATTCGGTTGCATGAGAAAGGTCACATTTGAATCCACCACCATACTTTTGAGTTTCGTACATTTAAAGAATTAAATATACAAAATATTGTCGGAGTAAATGGGTTTATTCGCTGAGTAAAGTAAAAGAGAATACGTTAAATTTTGTTTCTCACTTTTCCCTGTTATAAAGTACTCATTCACTATTATTTCTTTATACATAAGGCAGATAAAGGGCTAGTTTTCGGAAGTCGGAATCAGATTGATTGAATTTTAATCGACTATTGCTATCATGTTTAAATAAGCTACGACTAGAAGTTAAGTAATAAGTAAGTATTATATATTATTAGTCGTTCGTGATGTACTATATATGCTATCAACAATCCTGTCTCCTCCTCCAGTCAGTGATGCAATCTCTAATTGACTCGTGGAATCTGTGCAAGTCTATGATGGCAGGCAACCTATCGAGACTGCATCGCATTTCGGTAACGAGCGATAAACGCCTTAATGGACGATAAAGCATAAGTGAGGGTTCGAGCGACGCTTTCATCCCATAGCTCGGCCTTGTTACTCGAGACCACTCTTCCATCAACGAGATGGACTTTATCCTTAACCACCCATTCCATTACATTCATCCATTACTTTTCCTATAGACAACGCATTTCCAAATTGAACCTCGCGAAGATATTGTGCCTACTGCTTTCTCTATCTCTGAATCCTTTCAAACTTATGTTTTGTGAATTGCTGCTGTTATCATTGGTGAAAATTCAGCAGAGTTTTCGAAATTATCCTGATCATGACAATGAGGTAATACAAAATGTCACGCATTGTATAACACATCCAACCTTTTGGAACTCAGGGACCACTACACTCACAACTTCGAATATTTCGATTCACCAATGAGTTTTTTCAAGGATGCTATTCTTAAAGTGTTCAGACCCTTTTCATATTCGTATTTCCCCACTCCTTTTTAAATTTTAGTTGCTTTTGTCAGTATATTTCGCAGGTTTTTCATGTTTCCCTTCTCTTAGGCGTTCTCCTGCTGGATATTATTATTTTCCTAGACAAACACTTTAGTTTTTGTAAGCGCGCGTGATATTTCTTTCTTTCATTGGTTTTGCTTTTATTTTACTCTAAAAAGCTTTTAAAATTTTAAAGATCTTTCTTTGGCATACGGTTAGATGTAAAAAGAGACTAACTTGTCTCAATCTTGCTCTGAAATAGACTCGTTTGTTATTATATATAAAATAATTATCGTAGAATATTAGCTCAATTTTATTAAAATGAAATTCGTGGAGCCACCCAGGGTTGGTGCCTCGAACATGTTTCAGAATATGTAGTGACAATGATGACAGAGTGGACAAAGTAAATAGAGTATGGGAGATATGCAAAAATGCAGTAAATATAGCAGTTGACAATATATTAGGAACATCTAACCCTGACAAGAGAAAAGAATGGTTACACCATGAGTGCCACGAAGGCACTGAGAAAAAGAATGCAGAATATAAGAAAAGTATTCAGAGGAACTATACCAGGCGCTCCCAGGAAGAATATAAAGCAAGGAAACGTGAAGAAGAGAGAATTCATAAGAGGAAAAAAAGGACTATGTTCTTCGTCTGAAGGACGAAAAGGTTGCCAAAGAATATTGGAACCATGTAACTGCTCTCCTGAAAAATGATAATATGTATAATGATAGGTTGTAATAAAAAATAGCAGAAAATGCCAAATTTTCTTCACGGACCCATAAGCTCCTCACGGGTCATCAGATGTCCGCGGACCACCGGTTGGTGACCGCTGGTAAAAAGTGTGCTTTAATTCAACAAGGGGCACAAGAGCTTCAGTTGGTTCAATTTTGTTTCTTTGAAAGCTGTATAGAACTCTTCAGCTCTTTGTAAACCCTAGTTTGACATTTTATCGTAAAGTTTCTCTAAGGCAGTGATTTCCAAACTTGATGTTACTACGCCTCCCTTAAAAATATTTAATCATTTGGCGCCCCCCCTGAAGATTTCATAAAATAAAAACACAAACATTTTTACTCTTATAAAATTTATTCATACAAACTAATGGAAAACGATATTTTATTATTGTTTTTAATGAGATGGATGTGCTTGTCTATTAGCACAAAGTTTATCAAATCTTGGTGTTTGTGACGATATAGCTACTCGTAGCTCTTTTTCTACAGCTAAACGAGCTCGATATTTGGATTTCATTGCAGCCAAGGCAGAAAATCCCGTTTCGCATAAATATGATGTTGCGAACGGCAGCAGTACTTTCAAAGCTTTGTTTGACAAAGTGTTATATTCTGTATGAAGATTCAACCAGAATTGAACCAGAGATACAGTCTGAAATTTATGTTTTAATGTAGTATCACAAGATAATTCAATCAATTTTTCTTTTTCAATACTTGTCAATCCAAATTCATCATCTTCTTCGTCGATAAATGGATTCTGTATCCACGCAAACTTTGTAAAATCAAGATCACCAAAATAATTC
>KZ308924.1:126101-148516 GCA_000376725.2 Ladona fulva | reverse complement strand
AAACAGGATGGAAATCAACGTCAGTAAATGTAAGCATATCAAGTTTTCCAGGAGAAAGTCTTTAATACAGCACTGCTACTCCCTTAACAACGAAAATATCAGTACCGTAACCGAATGCAAATATTTAGGTGTCAAGCTAACTGAGAATCTAAAATGGAGAGGGCAGGTCGAGGATATAGTCGCGAAAGCTTACAGGAATCTTCATTATGTAATGAGAAGCCTAAAGCGCAGTGGGAACGGTGTCAGGGAAAGAGCGTTCAAATCACTGGTCAGGCCGATTATAGAATATGTAACGAGTGTATGGGATCCCCACGAAGTAGGCCTTATTAAGAAACTCGAAGGTGTACAAAGGAAGGCAGCTAGATATGTAGTCGGCAAACACAAGAAAGCAGAAAGTGTACGTAAAATACGTACGAGGATGGATGTTGGTATTAAAGAAACATATACGTGTAAAATATCATTAATGATAGCTTTGGGTTCGTATATAAATTTAATATTCACATGCATTACTAAGACTAGCACTAGCTGAAACCATTTTTGTCCTCTTGCACCTATAATGGCTCGTATATTGGCATATTTTAAGTGAATATTATTCCCACAACAATCGTTAGAATACCTGTCCAAAAAGTGGAAGACTTGGGTTCGAGTTCCAGTAATGTCGCTGAATTTCACACCTGTTTATCCTTTGCAGTTGTTACATGTTTATCTTAACATATAATGGAAGGACTATACTATGAAAAACATAGCTCTAGAATTTATTTTACTTTTGTCTTGCCTTATCTATCTGTGCCATATGGAAGGGAATTTATTGGGTTGGTGCAGGGATAATTAAATTTCTTTTCCATGTTTATTGAAATATTAAGGTTGGTCTTCCAAGTCTTGATTGAAGTTCTTTCCACTATAAGATATCAGATATACTCGTCAACATACTCCTATATGACCTAATACTTGGATACATCCCGCAAGAAACAAACAACCGCCTACATATTTGCTACTGAGGTGATTACGGCTTTTAGCCGCAGATTTCTCCCGGGATGGTTACGTCTACTCACACTAGATAGGCGCTACTGACGCGATTAGAGAATAAATAGCTCTAGGAACACTATTCAATAAATCATGAAGCGAACCGAGGACGGAGAAATATGGAGCAGCTGGGATTTTCGACTTCCCTAGCAAGGCTAAGCTTTCCTTTCACGAAGATTCAATAAACGGTCTCCAAAGGGAATTCCATCGAAATTTGCCGATGTTTTTCACGTCTCGCCTTTATATTTTTCTGATCGAAAAAATTCCATCACGCCGAAGGAAAAGGGTTAAGTATCTTTCTATTACCGCAGAATGTCTTCGTAAACCCTTATATGAGTGAGTATTAAGGAATCGATCTTCTTTTATGGAAGGTGCGAAAAACCTATCCCTCACCTTCACTGCTCACTTTCCTGCTTTCATAAGAGTCGAGGAACGATCCTAGGCGAGCTTCTTAGACGTAGAGTTTTAATGGAAATGTTACCTTTTCATTAAATTGTCTTCCTTAAACAGGAATGATGTGTTGAATGTTTAGTAGTAAAAACATATGAATAATGTAAGAACGTAATCGAGAGTAACTTTTTAAGTTTTGTTTGTTCATAAGTGTATATTTACCCAATGTTTTCTTATGTTCTATTTCTTATCATGAAGCATGAATATCTCTTCATCAACGTACGCGCAAAATATCTATTATACCTATTTTTTAGTAATATGGAATCATGATACACTAAGGAAATTTTTATCAGATTAAAATCTCGTGTTTTAATATAGCAGAATGAAATCCTGCTCTGCTCAGAAAACCAGAAAGCACAATAATTTATCATTCATAAATTTAATATGTTCAAGTGTCATTCAACACACATCTTAAAAGAAACTACAAAGTGTTCTTTGTTTTGAGATGAGCATTTATCATTCTTACCATTTATCCGCAGAAGTTGACCTCATATCGCTGTGATATAACTGCTGTAAACTTGAACAAAAATTTGTTTTTAATTCACCCTTGTTCTTATTAAGTTTCACTTAACGTTTCTTAGAAAATATTTTTCCTTTTGGTAGAGTCTGTGGACTATTCTTCTGAAATAATTGTGATATAATGAAGTCCCTGAATTTGGAAGACTCTTCTTAAAAACTAATATAAATGTCGAGAAAATATAGTGGTATCACTTCTCCTTCGGTGAATAATTTGATTTTAAGATTATTTAAGATTTAAGATTATTGTTGAGTTATACTTCAACAAGGGAAACCACTCTTTACTTTCTTAGCTTTTAAACAAACTCGCGTGTAATTTTGAGTCATAGACATCATTAGACAAGTAGCGGCAGGAAGCACTGAATGTACACCAAAGTGCTCTACGTTTTTCATTGACTGAGTTAATAAAGTCAGGAGCTTTTTAAGTGTCTTCCGATTATAGATTTCCACAATACTTCACCTGAATATATGAAGTGAAAGTTTCTATTGTTTAGGAGCAAGGAAAAGTCGAACTCTTACAAACAACAATATATATTGCAAGACAACTATGGTTTCGTCTCTATCATCATCAGATACAGGGGCAGGACGTAAGAGTAACCATTGCGTCTTACTTTTCTGTCTTCTTCACAAGAGATATGAATTGGTTATATACAAGGGAATAATTTCTGGGCTCAATCTTACTGTGATAAAAACACGATCTAACTTAACTGACTTAAAACTTAGCTTGCACTCGGTCGAATATGATTATTATTGAAAATATTTCGATTACGTTTAGAGTAATCTTGTCTAAGGTATTCTTGGTCGCAACTGTCTCACAGACAGTCAGGTTATTATCATTCTTTCGTATGTATAATGAAACTTTATTAACTTCAAATCTGTCTTCGAAGGGATGAAGGATATATTGAAGGAGCTGTACACGCGGTTTGAGCCTTTATCTCGGAGAAGAACAACCCTTTGAATTATTCTAAAAGTCTGCGATATTGGTTGGAGAAAAGATAGGAAACTCATAGGATTCCGGGGCACAACTCCGGGAAGAATATAAGTGATCCCATGTGGGATGAACGCCCCTGCCTCGGAGATTGGGCCTGAAGTCCCGCTGACTTCTGGGAAATTGAACTCCCTTCCCCACACCCTTCCGGGAAAACTCTCTTCTCCCTTACGCTCCATCAACCCTCATCCACATTACATTTATTTTCAATCATTCATCCCTCATCGTCATTTTTCCTCAGGAATTCATACCTGTAAATTTCCATCATGTTCCCGGCATTGTTCCCCTCTCTCGAAATATTCTCGGCACATTCTCGTTTTGTTTCTTTCCCTCGTTTTTCTCCCAAACTTCCCCGCGTTTTCTGTCCATTAATCCCTTTCATCCATGTAATCCCTCCCGCTGTATTTTTCTCGCTAGTTTTGCTTCCACGGAGCGGCTGTTATTGCCTCACTTTCACTCTGGTTTCTTAGTTTGTTTGCGTATTTGGCCGGCGAGGATCCGGATATAAAATATGGGTCTTCCGTCCGATTTAAGTCCTCTTGTCGGGGTAGTAATACTTTTTCATCCGATGTTAATGGTCGGGAAAATGCCTCGAGATGTATCAACTCGAAACTTTTCGAATGCGTCCCGGAGCTCACCGTTAAATTCATAGATTTTTAAATGCGTTACCTCCATTTTGACGATAATCCATAGCTACGAGTTCCTTCTCATAAATATTCAGTGTCTGTTTTTCTCTCTCGGTGAACCTCTATTCGGATGATTGCGATGATTTCGTTAAGTGTATGAATATGTATTACGCAGAGATAAGTTTCATTCGCGTTTCACAGCAACGCTTATTTATTACATTAATATATTTTTCGCTCCATTATATTCCGTACATCCTGTTGACGTAGTAGTTTTCCTTGTATTAGTTTTTGATTCGTCCAAAATTGACAGCTCCATTGGAGAAAAACATTGATCCTTAATATATATTCCAAGTGGAATTGTAGCTCTTATCAAGAAGGTTTTCAGGTCGATTAAGAATTCGAAGTTCATTTCCTCCTCTAAACGAAGAAAAATGGAACAATACTTCCTTAAGACAGAGAGAGAGAGATATATGAATAAATTCACACAGAACCGGGACTCCAACCCGGAAGTGGAAGCTCCGGGTTCGCGTCCCGGTCCTGCCAGATTTCTTTTTCATCTCCCTTTCTCTTTGCCAATGTTTTTCGATATTTCTAGGTGCACAATCCATTGTGAAAAATTATTTATCTTAGCACTTTGGAAAGTGCTTGAAAATTGCACAGTACGTTCTGGTGAGGCTTTGAAAATTTTCTTTGCTCTGTGATATGGGCAGATCTGATTGGCAGCAACAATGGGATTCGAACTTAGAAAAAATTATATAATTGTTTAGTCCCGAGTGATTTTACTGCAGCAAATGTACGTGCGCGATGATTTAAGATCTATAAAGGTTATTGAACTTTTAATTACAGTTATAAATAATTGGATGTATTTTATCTTAAGCTATATCTTTGCCTAGGGTTAGAGGTTTAAGAACACTCCGTAAGCCGTATTTCGGCAGGCGAAACTCGCGTTGAGAGACTCGGGAAACGGGAAGTTTCGGAATACCGATTTCTAGTAAATACCAATGCACATTTCAGAGACAATGACTCCATCATCATGGGGCACACTTCCTATGTGGAGCCTCCCTGATGATGGAGGTATTGTCTCTGAAATGTACATAGGGACTTCCCAGAAATCGTTATTGCGTAGCTTCTCGTTTGTTTCTTAACGCGAGCTCCACCTGCCTAAATACGGCTTACGGAATGTTTTTGAACCTCTAATTCATTAACAGCCGTGTTCCGACATTCTTTTCTTTCCTTGGGGTTCCAAAGTTTTTTCGCCTCACATTGGGCATGTTTTGATTCAGCTCTACAATATTCATGTTTTTACTCTGATAGTCCTAAGTTTTGATCCAGGAAACAATATTCACGTTTAGATAAAGTACTCCAAAATTCTGTTTGGAACTTGTATTAACTTTCAATCAATCAATGGCGAAAATTATTTACGTTTCATTAGTTATTCTTACCTTACGAAGTTTTTTGCTTTCACATTTCTTGAGCCTCTTCTCATGAACTACTCAAAAAGTCTTATAGATCCCGTTATCCTCTCCTGAATCTCTATTTCGAAATATTAGAGATAAACTCACTCAGAGAGAACGGAACAGAAAGATGGTCGGGAATAAAAAAACAACGAGATGGATCATTTCCCATACTTTTTACTCTCATTGATTGTGAAGGAGATTATGGACCCTCGGGAAATATAGCTTTCCTTTCAACTTTTTGCCATTCTCTCTTTTATTACTTTGAAACACTGCATCTTTCGCTACTGACACATTGAATGGATTTTCCGCCTCCCATTTGAAGACGGAAAACTCTTCTTTCCGCCTTATTTGACGTCCAGTTGACTCACTTCCTGCCTCATGAGAGTCCGCAAAGGCTTTTGACCAGTAATAGACCCGGTTATGTGCTTCGCATATCACGCTTCAGTTTTTCCATTTCCCCTATACACTCTCCTGGTCACTGAACTGTCCCATCTTTTCACTGTGGCTCACGATACGATACAAAGCGTGCACGATTGTACAAGAGTTCTCGAAGCGATATAAACCTCAAAGGACGTAAGACCGACCAATGCGAGATGAATATATAGAGGAGAACATAGTATGTGTGGGAGTCGTTTCGCATCCAGTTGAAATGATCAAGGTTTTGAACGCCCTTTTGAGCACTTCTCTAAAACGAATAATAGATATTACTTTAAAATTTTAGGCTGATTAACAACAATATTATACATATTCAGGAAATTTATAAAGCTCATCACGCTGAGACAGCTGAAATGCTACTCAGGATGAAATTGCGGTGCCATAAGTTGTGCCAAATCGTTGCAATTGAAATTTATACATTGCGAAAAAGACGCGACTTGCAAAAAGTACTGTTTTTTGGGTAGATTCGTTTAGATAATACTTCAACGAAAACTTAGTTCTTTGTCTGCGATAGCAAGAAAATACCACAATATAAAATTATCTTTAATTTTGCGCAAAAAACTATTCATACGTGTTGAGTACTAACCGTGCAATAAATCAACGAATTCTAGGGGCACATACTTAAAAATACGGCAGTAGTTTATTACAGATGGATGAAATTTGTGAGTGCTAGAAATTCTTGAATATGCTTTTGGAAGAAACTTGTGCCCTGGAACTTTCAAATCCTTGGAAGCTGTATCAATATCAAGAGTTACTGGAAGTATCTTGAAATCGTATCATTTTTTGTTCAATGCAGAAATTTGAAATCGCACTAAGATTAGATATAAAAACACTATTTCTACATTAGAGGTCATTAACCCAAAGGCGTTTCTCAGGTATATCAAAACTATCAAAAAGCCAACCATTAAATATTATGAAGGGTGATTGTTAAGAATGTTTTTCTTTGTCTTTATGCATATTTTTCCATAGAATACCATAAGCTGTGAAGCTACATTGTGAATTTGTGTTGTTCATGAGTGTTTTTATCAAGAACTATCACGGTTTCTGTGCGTATTAGTACCGGCACCAATTCAGGACCCATAACAGATTGTTATTGGTCAACATTCACTTGCTCATTGTTTTTTAGGTCAAATAAATGTATATTTTCCCATCATTATCTGGCAAGAAACCTTTACATGAGCCTTGTATGTTTTTATTTACCAAATTATGATCCCGTAAATTACCTATAAAAGTAAAAATGAAAATAAGTAACTTGCAGTCAATACAAACTCTTAGTTTCAATTTATTGCCTTAAACTTATTTCTCTTGATGTGTTTAATTAGAAGAATCTTAGCAACTGTTCGTAGTAGGTTTTTTTATAATTAACCAGTAAAATGCAATCAATGTCATCTGAACACTTACTAAATCTTTCCTCCAAAATATTAAGTTTCAACAATTTAACTTCATGAGGCGATTTAAGTAGCTAGATATTAATTTTTGAAGCATCTCTTTGCAACGGTAATTTATCAATTTTAATTTTCACTTTTAATGAAATCGAAGGGTTATTGTTTTTAAGATCAAATATTACCCGATGCTTCAGGCTCGGGAAGTTATCTCCGTATTCTTGCAGTATACTGCCTAGGTATATCTTGCAAATGCTCCACAATATCTATGAAAAGTTAAATTTCCAGTTTAAGTATGTCTTAATTTCTTTTAATTTATATTTCGTTTGATACAAGGTGAAGCCTTACACTTACGTTTGGCCACAATGTAATCGAAAAGAGGGTTTAATTTTCAAGCCGCATTTTACCGTAAACGTCTCAGACGAATCCTTCTTTTGTCTAAATTGCAATTCGCCTCGCCCGTTATTCTGTCTTTAGATAAGAGGAAAAGATTTCTCCAGAAAAAGGTAAATTTGAATTTAAAAACTCTCGGGCGTTTTTACCGCGCGATTTCCCGTAATTTGCCTACTGTCACGATAGCAAAAAAGTAACGAAATCTTTCGAACCGTAAATCCTTCGCTTAGAGGACTCTTTCTCCCGCATCTACGCTGAATCGGCCCGCAAAAAAACGATAATTCCGTCGAGGATTGTTTATTTCTTTTTTCCCCGCAGAAGGATCTCTAATGAGAAATGAAACTATGAAAAGTTAAAATTTTTCCGCGAATTCCAATGGCATCGGGGTTATCCGTCGAAGTTTTCTCCTTTTTTTGCCAGATCATCTTCGAGATACGGAACGGGAGGATTTTCGAAACCTCATTCTCGCGGATGTAGGTCACAGAATTAAGACGGCTGTGGTACATCATTAGCGCGCCTCCGTATAATACCTTAGCCACAGCACGTTCCAATTCATAGGGCGAAAAGGCGGAGAGGAATGCTAAAAATGCGGCTACACAATTTCACCCTCCATCGCAGAGGTAACTCAGTCGATTCACTCTCTTTGTTCATTTGATCATTTTTGATGTGTCAAAGGGGTACGGTTCTTTCTTGGAAATCTTATGAATAGTAGTGTCTTTGTTTTCCCAGGTTTCTTTACAAATGCTGAATATATATTGATACTGCAGCGCCAGACCATTGTCGAATTCTGGAAATACCGTATTTTCCGACACATAAGATGTAACAGTCAACAAGAGGTACCGTTGTTTCTCAGGTGAACAAGGCAAAGTTTATACACATAAGAACGTAAGCTGGTTATAAACGGAACAAAGAAACGACATTCCTTAAAGAGCGTCAGTTTATGGAAGAATGAAACAAATGCGCAACACTTCTAGGAAGACTTCAGCAGTGATTAGAAGATAAAACCCACGAGTCAAAGAGCAACTTTGCTTACAATTAGGACCTGAAACTCCTGAAAAAGCTCCCCCTCGGCCCAAAAGATGCAGGCCGGTTTCAGATTAAAATTTCGCGGGAAAAAAGTGCGTTTCATGGGCCGGGAAAGACTGTAGTTTGAATCATATATCCGAATTACTGTTTTACTTGATCAGATTACCTATTTCAAGAGTGTAGCTATGGTAATATAACTTGTGATTAAAAATGTATGAAAGAATGTTATATAGGTTTGTAAGTACCCCTAGAGCTGTTATGCTGGCGATCCGTATCTTCTCTTCTGTGATCGAAAGAGGAAATTAAGGAAAAGAAACGGATTAACCAGCCTTCTATAAAACGCTTGATTCGTATTTCAATAGTAACGCTATTAAAATGATTTTTAAGTTAACGCTATCATCATCAGAGACCGATGAATACTCATCGGTCATAACGGCTCTTAGAGAGTATTGACACTTCTAACTCGTTAACAGCTGTGTTCCATTATTTCCTTGTGACCTTAAATGTGGGTAGAACTACTAACCACGTACATCTCTCAGCTTAAGACCTATAGTTTGTTTATCGGGTTTCTTCTTCTATAAAACAAATCATATCCCCGTTATATGCTACATTTGCATTAAATTCCTGTTTATCTTTTTATATGTCATTACCAGAACAAATTATCTTTGTCGTTGTTAACACGGATGCTTACTCTCAGACCATCTTCTTTAATACAAAGTGTTTACTTACTCACCTTCAAAAATCATATTAAAAAATACTCATCACAGAATTCAATTATGAAGTGTAGACTATCGAAGCTGTAATGAGCGGTCATTGCAGGAAAAATTTGTATTTTCCGGAAGATTAGAGTGAATAAAAATGAAAATATTTATCAATTTATCTGTTTAATGGGGTTTTGCAGTTATTTTCCCCACAATTTTTGTTGGTAGTTTGGTAATTTTAGACGTGAGGTAATTATCTATGGGGCGTGGCTTCCCTACTTATTGAATAAATTCAGCGAAAACCTTTAATGAAAAACCGATCGAGTAAACAAGCTTTCCTTTTTGGGTGACTTTTTTCGTGAAAATCGACGAATTAACATATAGTCGAATATGGGCGAAGCTACGAAGCTCGTATAATCGAAAAGTTAGCTTTAGGGTACTTATTAGGCGATCAAACGTAAATATTCACATTGTATGTGGAATCGTTGTTTACGTAATAAAGAAGTTCGACTTTTTCAGTAACAACGTCGAGTTACTTCCGTGGCTGGTGTAGGAACCACTACTAGTTATTCACGTTAAAATAATAGGTTTTACTCCGTAAATATTTCAAAAGAGCTATATAGTTATAATTTTACGGTTACCGCGCTGTAAACAGGTCATAATTTACACCAGAATATAAGTATCGTTAAATATAGAAAATTTGTCTCGACTGAAACAATTCTGGAACATTAAAATCACTGATTATTATTATATTTTATTGTTTTAAGTTTTGGAGAAAAAAATCAGCTCTAGATATCTCATTACGCCTCCATTGCCTGTGTTATGACCGCATCATATTTTCGTTATTAATTTAAGGTGCATTGCAAGAGAGTTAGTCGTAGTATCTACAAAAATATAAGCTCAACAACAGACTAAACTTCTTACAAAAGTGCAAATGTAATCTTAGTGTACGAGTACTTTTACAACGAAATATGGTTCTGCACATTAGCTGTACGTTATAACTATTCATTATTTACGAAAGTACGAATATGATAAATCATACCTTAAAAAACGATAACCTGAAATTTATTATAGGTGTATGACGATTAATACTCCAACGGGAATCTGGTCTCGAGAAAAACCCCTTCACAACTCTTTCGTAAACGTTTGAAAGATGATCGTTGGAACCCCTCAACAATACAATATGCAATGATCATCCTAAATAGTAAATTTTAAGTAACTATAAAATTCTACGCTTTTCAATCGACCGTAATTCTCTTTTCTGATCGATGTCTATAGAAGTTTGTTTAAAGTGCTAATTTCTTTGTGATTTTTATTGTTATGTGAATTAGTTTTAGTTAATTTTACTGCTCTAGTGATTTCCATATGCACAGTTTCCTTCATATCTTTTATTAGGTACTATTAGTATGTTTGTGGAGGTTTTTCACACCCTCTTTTGTTGTGGGTGTTTTCTTGTCGTGTATAATTTTTTTCCTTAGAAATTACATTAGGTTTATACATAAGCAAATCCTTCTTAAATTTTCATCTCTATTTATGTTAACAGATACGACGATACGGTAAGATGGAAGAAGAGACTTTTCAGTCTCAATCTCGCCTTAATAAAGACTTTATAGAAGTCTGACTCAATCCTAATAGCCTGCCTAATTTTCATTAAAATTCTAATGAGCCCCAATCTAGTTCTCTATCATGATAAATGAGCGAATTAAAAATGCTTTAACCTTCAAGATTAGTATTCATGTTCTTTCTCGAGGTAAGTGATTCGAAGGCAAATTACTCTTCCAATTACTAATCGAATAAATATGGGTTTGATTATGAGGTGATTAGAGCTAGTTTACCGCTTATTCGATATCGCGGGGAGATTTTAAAGAGGATAGCACCTCACGAGTCGCAGAGAAGTTGCTCACAATTTTCTCGCTCTATTCTCGGAAAAAAGACTGTTTGAAAATGGAAATTTAACTTCTCCGCCTGACTGCTCCAAAGCGATTGTTTTCGCGGAATATTTCGCCTCGGTGATAGCGTTTCTCATGCTATTCCACATTCCTCATCGACGTTTCCGCAGTTCTCCCTTTGTTATCCCAATCAACCCCGAATGAAAAATACTTCACTGGCAAGCTCTCCGAAACTCTCTATTTCCTAGGATCTGTGGTCTGAGCGCTTCGAAAAAAAAGGATTGCGGGAGAGGCAGTCAATTTATGGTTTCCCGAGGAAACGACTCAATTCTCTCCTCCATCGCCGATCTATCGCTTTTGGTCGGATGAATTTCTTTCCGAGCGAGGTTTTTCGTCTCTTCCAGTCTTAAAAACACTCAAGAATCCAGCCGGATTAACTCGGAAATTAAATTTGGCAAGATTTTCCGAGGAATGAGGGATGAAAAGTCGGTGTTCTTTCTCCCATAATGCAATTAATCTCTGTCACTTTTTTGTCTACCTTTTATTTTTGGATTGCAAACGGTTCCTGAAATCCGATATTGTTTATCTTTTGGCTGGATTATTTTGAATGGATTTTAAGAGTTTGAAGTTGTTTAATCGATCATCTACATTATGCTCCATGGATAACTGAAGAATCGCTATCTTTCCAGCGGCGATTCTTAAAAAGCATTGTTGTCTTCGGGTGAACTCCAGTTTATTTACTGTCAAATTCAAGAAAAAGAAGATTCTTGGAGGTTTAAAGAAAAGTAATAACGTGTGAAAAATACCGAAATGACTGGGACTCGAACCCGGACCTCCCGGATAAACGCGGCATGTTAGTTCAGTGGTTATAATACCAGCACAGAAAGTGGGAGAGATGGGTTCGATTCCCAGTCATTACGCTATTTTTCTCACCTGTTATTTTTTGGAATTCAGTCGCACGGCTCTTCAATGCTTAGTATTTTACCGTTCATGGAAATGGGGTTTTGGTAACTTGGCACGATAAGGTGTGCACCTAGGAAAATTCCCAAGGAGAAACGGACGTGAAGAAAGTCTGATGGAACCGGGACTCAAACCCGTGTCTCCCAATTGCCGGTTGGTTGATCTATCCATTGAGCTGACCCACCAGAACTGGTGGGATATGCTCATGTACGTGTGGGTGGTGGGTTATGGTGGGATAGCTCAATGGATAGAGCAACCAACCGGCAATTGGGAGACCCGAGTTCGAGTCCCGGTTCCGTCTTTTTTTTCATGTCCTTTTCTTCTCGGGAATTTACCGTTCCTCAATCTTTGGTCTAAAGAAAAATACAAATGCGATATTTGTTGTTGATGAAAAAACTCCATAAACAATCAACAATGTGATTTCTTATCCTATGCACATTTCAGCATCAATGAAAGCATATCTGGGGGCAGAAGCAGAAAGCAGCATTTCTGCTTCTTTTCCTGCGGATGCTTTTATTAATGGAGAAATGCGTACAGGGCATAATCACATTTTAAAATTTTCTGGATTTTTTCAACAACAACTGACTCAACCATCAGTGCCTTCGTCTATTCTGCTGTACATTATGTCTGATTAAAATTTTATAAATGTCGAGGTAAATGGGATAAACTTTGCACGAAGAGATAGGCACCTTGAAACTTAGAAAAGTAAGAAAAAATTTAAAATGCCTATATAACTGGGACTTGAACCCAGGACTCCACCTTCTTACCATTGAATAACATGCCATGTTATGGCACTTTAGTGGCTATTATAACTTCCGAAACTGGAAGGAAGTGGTTCGAGTTCTAATCCGATAGATATTTTTCACTTGTGTAGCTGTAGCAGTACTGTTACAATTGCTTCGATGGTTAATATAATTTCTCCCGTAGGTCCCCGCCGGGAATCGAACTCGGGACCGCTTTCATTGAAGTCGAACGTGTTGCCCACTTGGCTATCTAGGAGCCCTATTAAGTTATGTTTATCCTTGTTATACAAACTGGCACATGTAAAAACCGAATACACAAGTGCTTGTAGAGGTTAATGAAAGGAGAGCGCCGCTTCAAACCGTACACTCTAGAATAAGAAAATTCATTTGCCATATTATAAGACATAGCGGCTTATTTAAAATCATAACGGAAGAAAAAGTATAGGGGAAGAAGATGGCCTAGAATACTTAATACTGTAATGTCAATTACCAATTGTAAGTCATGTGAGGAGATGAAAGCAGCAGCTTCAGACCGAGACGAGCTGTTACAGCGACAGAGACAAGGCATTGCCTTTTTGGAAAAAGAAGAGTTAATCCTCGTGCTACATTTGCACATACTGTGATATCTCTTAAGAATCCAGCGTTTATTTGTGCTATATTTTCTAGTTTCTCCGTATCTCAACATTTTACTTATCACTTATCTGCCCGCGTATCATGACGGGTAATACAGGGAGGGGGCGTGTAATGACGGGTTAATATTTCCTGTAACCTCCCCTGCCTATGGATGATAGTATCAATCCAAACCCTGGAAATGGCGATTTTTTTAGCGAGATACGGCCAAACTTCCTAAACGCGAAGAAAACAAACCTCCCTCTCTGTTATTTTTCCATCGCAATGATTCCCGTCTTCTTTAAGGGGTTATCTTTCGACCTCATTTGTAGGAAAAGAGTTGTATTTTCTTGATTTTGTCCCATCATCTTTTACGGGGTACATTCAAATCTTAGTGAAAGGGTTCAACGCTTGGAAACGCAGAATGACGCTTACACGTGTTTGAACGTTGTGGCAATAAATCATTCAGAGTTTGAAAAACAATTCGACAAAAGGCAAACGTGGCGAAAGTCCGGTTCCTTTGAGTCGCAATTCGCAAAAAAATTCTCATTTTTGTTAACTATTTTTCCGATTTATTTCCCATATAATTCACATTGAACGTAAAAGCCGTATATTAAATTACGTGAACAATTAGAGATCCTTCTTCTCTAAAAATGTCCCAAATTCACTTTTGTAAATGAACGTTTTTTTCAGTCTAATCCTGTCTTCCTCAAATACCCTTCCTTCTAAAGCAACGCTGTACCTTCCTACCTCATTATTTAAACCTGACCTCTTCCCTTTCGTTGCAACCCTTACTAATTACCTGGATTCTTCCACCTTCTTTCACCCGACCACTCCCCTCCTTTCGATTTTGCCTACAAAAGCCTGCTTCCTTCTTTTCCCTCAGCTGATGTCTATTACTAACTAAAACCAGCCTCTGACGAAACTAGAACATTGTGGATTAATAAAATTGTTAGACATGTTGTTTTGAAAATGTTTTAATTAGCAAATACTCGTTTTACACGTATACTTCGGTTATTTATTAACATAAAGGTACTTCTAATGCAAGTGTCATCCTCGGAGATGCATGTTCCTTTTAATCCGAAGAACGTGTTTTCTTTTCTTTACAAGTACCCTCTTAGCATCACATTGAAGTAAACTCATCGCTATTATTTCCATGGAAAGTCTTTAAAGATTTCACGATACTTAGGTACTATTCGAGTATGAATCACTATCCCGGCGACGATTCAAATAATCCTTCTCGATTCTCTCCGAATATAAAATAAAATGAAACCAATGTGGTTGGTATGCTATCCTAAAAGTACGTTCGTCGACGATAGCCGCGAGAAAGCGCTTCAAGAGGAAGCTTCAGTTTGAAACATTAATTCTTTTCCTCAAAGAAGCAAGGCACCAAAAATGTCCTTCGGGAGCTCTAGAGAAAGAGATAAGGGGCAGGTCTCGGAAAGAAATGAAGAAAAGAAGGATGAGCCGCACAGCTAAGGGATCTTTACAGGTCTCTGGGAGCATTCATTTCCACGCAGTTTTTGAATTTTTTTCCCGCTCTTAGCCCCACTCTTGAGGGAAATAAAGCAACGCAAAATATTTTTTTTCATTCAGTTAAGATAACTTATCTATCTTACCCATCTTTATATCTACAACCAAGGAAATGCTACCTAACTCAGTGAGTTTTTTTTATTCCTCAAAGAGCTTTAACATCTTCAGTGCCTATGAAGATTAAATATTTTGTATGCGTCATGGATCATGAGGCTACGATTGACTTAGATGATGGAACACTGGAAGGGAAATACGCCTGTCAAGCTAACTAGGAACTGTTAAAATAAAATATAATATTAATAAGCTTTATCTTATTTGGACGGAATTCGTGGAAAGACATTCAGAAGGAATAAAGACTCAGTAACATTCTCTAGGTGTTTATTATCACGAAGTGGCTGAGTAGCATATGTAGCCGAAATCGGTCGTACCTTAGGGGTATTTCAAAGCTTTCTTCGGAATTTTATTCTCTTCAGCTAATGTAACGGAACTCCATGCAAACAAATCACAGTAAACTTTTAATCAGTAATTTCCACAGTTTTACTCACAAAGACCATGAATTTATTAGTAGGGTGCATATCTACACGGAGAAATTAACTTCGTGAATAAATTTATGAAAGGTACCAACCACTGGAATAATATTACAAATCATAGAATAGAACTTCAAATATGCACAGAATTAGTATCAGTTGCTTATGCTTATACTTCCATCTTTGGTATTTTTCGGAATGATCAGCAGGACAGGAGAACGTGAGTAAACAGAAAGAAATGATAGCGTCTTCAAGGATTTAACGGGAAAACTACTTAATCTATTTTAGATATGCTCTTTTTCTCCAGTTAGACGAAAATATCTTTAATACACGAATTGCATGCTGGTGCTAGACGTCATAGTACCTTCCTCAATAATTTATGTGATACATTGCATCCAGAATCTGTTGAAGATGTGTTCATTTAGGTTTCTTTTAAGTTTCTGTAGATATTTGTCAAATGAATTTCCGTAAATGAGACACAATTATCAATATCAGGTATAGAAATTAATTCTTAATTTCATTCTATATACAAGACATAGCAGTAGCTCATTTGTTATCAATAAAAATTCATCGATTATTATTGCTCCTTTAGTTCAATCTGTGATGCCTGATATTGATTTACCCATGCTATATGTGATAGCAGAGCATGTCGTAAAACGTAGTGTCTAGGTCAGGATTGATTTCAGTGAGGTATTTCTCAAAGAATCATCTTGCCAGGGCCTTTGCTAGGGGAGTAAAGCCGACTGCTAATGATCAATGAGTTCAAAGACAAAAAACTGTGAGTCTTTTATATATTCAGCCGATGGAATATTAGATAGTAATAGTGTTACTCATATATAGCCCTAGTAATAGTTTCTAACAAGGATCCCGAATAGCCGTGTGGGTTGTGCATTCCCCTAAGGTGAAAAGGGCCCCGGGTTTGATTCTTGGTGGGGGCCCAGATGTTTCTAAGTGGTCATAAGAATTTTCAAAGAATATTGCTAACACTTTCTAAGATTCCCCTGTCCTTCCTTATTACGTAACCAGTCACTATTATCAAACATATCTTACTTTCAAGCTCTATTACACGTGTGATGATAAGAATACATGGAAAGTAGGTATGGTTTCGAGTTTCTTACGTTTGCTAAATACATATATTGTGTTACTCTTTTTAGAAAAAAAGCAGAAATGGCCGATACTGCCATTCATTTCCTGGGTGCGAATCTACAGACCAGGAACTCTAGTCTATGTTATATTTTGGACTTAAGATAAGTACCTGGTCTGTAGGTACGCACCCAGGACATGAATGGTAGTATTGGCTATTCCTGCTTTTTATCTAAACAGAGCAACACTATCTATGTATTTAGCAAACGTAAGGAACTTAGCCTCTATTATATTTTAAACTTGAGATAAGTTTGTTGCCTGCAGAGGATGTTACCACTTTTTTGGTCTGGAAGATGACACTTTTTTCAAGTTGTAACAGAAGTAGGTCCCTTTTTTTAATAGTCACATTAGCACCGTTGATTTTCCATATTCAGAGGATAAGTGGTTAGTGACCTAGCCAGACTAGAGTTCAGGGTCACATCGAGGAAATTGAAATTAAATAATAGAGAACGATACCAATATATGATGTTTATGTAATTCGGGAGCTTGATTTATCATACTGGGCCACGGATGTCATAAATTCATCCAAAGAGTAACAGTGCGACAGTCAACTAGGTAAATCATTATGTCAAATATGTTTCGGTTCCTGTCGAGTACAGTTCTTCTATGCATGCATAACACTAGCTATTCCCAACTAACTACTCCCAATTGCACAATTGAGCGCGCAACAACTGAGCGCGTGACAATTGAGAGCATACAATTTATTTCGTCCACACTGTTTAATTGATTTCTGACGATCATTTCAGCAATAAAATTTCTAAGCGGAAGTCTTCTCTCTCTACTATTCGTCGGCAGTGTTTCTGTTTTACTCTTAAATGTATATTAGATAGGCAAACTCTTTCCGTATTGAATTCAAATACCCTTAAATTACGTGTTTTATTATTACAAAATCTACTTTTATCTTAACACTATATTAATTTCAAAAGAATAATGAGTGTGAATAACAGCGACATGACTGGGACTCGATCCCAGGTATTTCGTTTTTTCGGGCAGGTATTCTAACCAGTGAACCATGCCGCGTCTCTTCCACACTGTTAAGGGAATGCGGCATGGTAGTTCAGACTTCATCGTGCAAAGTATTACACCTGTCCTTAATCCTTACATTAATTTTGGTAACTTCATAAATTAAATATCCCCCTAATTGTAGGATAATAAATAAAGAATGTTTATTTATTTAGTAAACAGAACCTAGAAAATTATAAAATAGCATTCTTATAGTTTCTAATTATGGTCGGTAAATCAATAATTGGCAATCAAAGATAAGGATGAAAGACACTAACGCAATTGTTTCATCACTCGAGAATGCGTAAAGGTTAATGTAAAATATTACCATTTCCATGTTATTCTATGAGTAATTCCTCGATCAGTGTTCGCTGAAAATGATACACGCTCAATTGTCACGAATCCTCTAGGTTTCATTGTCATCCACTTTTGAGACAATATGTCTTGCAACGAACTACTGCCACTGATAAAATAATATTACCAATTCCTAGTTTCGTCACGTCCCTTGGTCGACGATTGTGGAGTTGTCATGTCGTCAAACTGACAGTGGCTCTCCAACCATCAAACCTATGATGATTCTGAGGTCACGGGTTCAATTCCCGGAATGGATGGCTTCTGGGCAAGCTAGTGTTTTCACGTGGACTATTAAGTTTAAGTTCGCTCTGATAAAGTCAAAACTTTTATTTTTGCTGTTATTTCAGTCATCTGAAGCAGCTTCTTGTGCTCTATTACCGTAGCTTTCTCACCTTTCTCACCGAACTCAGAGATGCATGCCGCGAAACTTCTTCCATGAACGAATGCGTTTGTTCCTTCTCCATTTGCCGACGAGACATTAGTCCAACTTGGCCCAATTCCAGCGCCTTCTCTTCCCTTCCTCTCAAACATTCCCCTCTCTTCACCTACGGCAACCGTACACATAAAAGGGCACTTCTCAGTCTCGCGCTGTGCCTTATTTATGCCAATTTCTGCCGCGCGGCGCTGGTGGGCGGGAGTGGGAGGGCGGTTCGGTTGGCTGTATTTCGGATCGGCGCCCGCTACTTAAGAGATCGCGATTAAGTCGGAAAAGCGGAGCTTCGCGTCTCTTTACGGCCAAGTTTTCATTGCCCACTGAAAGAGAGAGATATTGCCTTCCCTTTTCCCCGCTATAAACAGCCATCATCCCGCTTTGGGATTTTACGCGGTTTCGGAAGCTTGTTTCCTTTCTCATCGTTTATATTCCAAAACTGTTTCGGAATAATCAATAGGCATTACGAAGGGCTCCAGCTGCTTCCAAAGCCGATACGTATTTACTTTCTGGATCCCCCCGACGATATTTTCCCTCAAAATGTTTGACTTACGAGGTTTAACTTATTTCCCAAGGTGAATGAATATCGTGTGAATTTTATTGCGTGCGCGTGTGCTTATAGCTTCTCATGCCGGTGGGAATTTTAAGGCTGAAACTTAAGGCTAAGCGTTCATTTATTTGAAAGATCAAAAAGAAGGGATACGCCGGAACAGTGCGATTAAAGTATACGCTAAATTCTCGTATTGAAAAGCAATTTTAAGCTGCTACCTTTTTGCTATTCATGGGCGACACCGTGGAAAATTTGAATTGAAATTGCTTTTGCAGATAATGGGTCATTTAACTTTAAGGTTCAAGGAAAGTTTGTGTTGCTGAAGTGTTGTTTCATTCTGTTATTCGCTGTTTACACAGAATAAAATATTGGAAGTAATCAAAGCTTAAAAGGTTGTAAAGGATCTTGTTAGAAGAGGGAAAATTTTTATGATTTTCAAATCTTAATAGGCTAAAATTAAATGCTTAATGGAGACATCTTTTAAAACATTGGTAAATTTTAAGAGAAAAGAACAAATAACATAATTAACAATAAAAGAATAATAACACAATTTGTAATCTCTCCGATTGTTTCAATCGGAGAGATTACAAATTGGATGTTATAGTTTAGAAGAGAAGAAATAGTTCATATCTAACAACAAACGGATTCTACAGGTGGATTTAGTATAAAAACCGATTTCCGTTGGCATAAAAATAAATTTAAAGTGCAAATGATCATGCTTTGGAGGGTCTTTCAAATGAATTGCATGTTCGGAAATGTAAAGTTCAATTTCGTTCATTTACTACCTATAATTTAAGATAACCGAAAATTCAGTCCCGACCTCGGTGGTGGAATAGTTAGATCGATAGGTTTCTTAAGCTGAAGTACCGGTTTCGATACAGGAACTTTAGTCCAGAAATTTAACTTTTCAGACGACTCTGAAAGAGTCACCGGAAATATTCCTAGGGACACACCTTAATGGGAAAAACTACCAATTACCTTTTCCTTGTATTGGCTTGTGACCTTCTACGAGGAGAATCAAATAATTTCTTCTAGAATTGATTACTTCAAACTTTAACGGCTACTCTCCGCGAATGCTACACAACAGCAACGAATTAGAGAAGTAGCGTGTGAATTGCGGTATAGAGTAAGACCCACTTATCGCTGCTCCGCTAAACGCTGTTTCAGTATTGCGCGGTTTTATTGGGATTCCCCGAAATTGGACGCGGTATTGGGATTTCCAGTAATTGCACGTCTTTATTAACCTAAATTAATTAGCATTTCTTAGGATGTGGAACCAAAGGAAGTATCAACGGATTTCCTAAAAAAAGTTTATAAAAATTTAACTATAATTGAAATCACTTTATAGAAAATAATTTACTATTCCCAACTAACTACTCCCAATTGCACAATTGAGCGCGCAACAACTGAGCGCGTGACAATTGAGAGCATACAATTTATTTCGTCCACACTGTTTAATTGATTTCTGACGATCATTTCAGCAATAAAATTTCTAAGCGGAAGTCTTCTCTCTCTACTATTCGTCGGCAGTGTTTCTGTTTTACTCTTAAATGTATATTAGATAGGCAAACTCTTTCCGTATTGAATTCAAATACCCTTAAATTANAGCAGTATATATGTATATAATAAAATTTATAAAGAAGTATTGAACAATAAACGTTACAAAAAACAAAAACTGACAAGGATTGAGGTAAAGGTGTTAACTTTGCACATTGAACTTGTGCGGCTAAATCCCAAGGAATAACAAGTGTGAAAAATAGTGACATGACTGGGACTCGAACCCAAGCCTCCCACTTTCCGGGCAGGTTAGAATACCTGCTCGGAAAGTGGGAGACCTAGGTTCGAGTCCCAGTCATGTCACTATTTTTCACACTTGTTATTCCTTAAAAACTGATAAATTTTCTTATTCTGGGTTGTTTCACTTAGGTATTCCCATTATTTACGTACTACGACGACCTCGTTTAACGCTGTTTCGTTTAACGCTTGAACTTTTTGGAACGTATCCCCCGCGTTAAGTGGGGTCTTACCTAATTCGTTGATTAACTAAAAGAAATGTAGTAAACATCACACCTTTTCTAATTTAAAAAGCTATTCGCGTGAAAGAATGCAGCAAGCAGCTAAGACGAAAAAAATCTCACTCAGTGCGCCTTGTGAGCGATTCGTTTCTTCCTGAGGAATTTTCGACTCTCGCTCCACTTGGCCCATTCAACCGATCGGAATCATCCGGATGCTTTCCCACTTTCGGTCGAAACCGTCACATCCCCCAAATGCCTTTTCGCCTCTTCCGTTGGCCCCATTAGACTGAGTGGGAAATTTTCTGAAGGTGCGAGAAACGAGCGGATTCCGCAATGAAGGGGTCGTTATCGGGATTAAGAGTCGCTTAAGATAAAGAGTCGTTTACTTTTAGAAGAGAAGACTCTCTTCTGCTACGCCGTGATGACTATTATCTATTCTTTCTTCTGTTTCTATTCTAATCTTCCTAATGTAACTCATTCTTATGTGACTGTGGTGAGAATCTTCCAGAGGAGATAATTGTGGATTTTTTAGGTTTACGAATTGAAGTTATAAGGATAAACGTAAGTGAAAAATGTTGAGATCACTGGAAATCGAAGTAAGATCTTTCGCTTTTCGTGCGAATTTTCTGACTTTTCAAGTCGTTGCAGCACTATGAGGCCCGAAAAATATTTTCCTTTAATCCTTGGGTTTCAAGGCCTAATCGTACTACCATATGTATCTTATCCCTTCTCATTATATATCCGTTTCCAAGCTATTTAAAATAAAAAAATATATATAAAATTTGTGATTTTATGCCCCATATGGGTCCTTTAACGCTATAATTTGATGAATTTAAGTCTTTGCCAATGTATCTGAATATAAATAAATGTGATTTTGGACGTTTTGCGAGCTGAAAACAGTCCTCAATGAAGGAATTGAGTGAAAGTTACGGATTATTATTTAGGATGGAGCTTTTGATGGCATTTATAGAGGAAAGAATAAAATATATGAATGTAATGCTCATATTAAATAATAATAATTCGTAGTTATTTAAGTACTTGAAGAAAGGCAAGAACTTGATTCTTCAAAAAATATAGTTCAATATCTGCCTTATACTTAAGTATATAATAATACTGGAATTTTTAACAATCTCCACTGCCAGTTAAATCTAAGAATTGTATTTTTTCTTTTACCCTTGTTTTGTTGTAAATTTCCTCAATTTTTACATTTTAGGCCTGTTTTGAACTAATGTTATGCAATTGATAGAAACGGGCGTGCAGTATCCGCTGATTTTTATTGTAGCTTAAGTAATAATAACTAAATTTATTTTAATATAGATTTTCAACAAGTATTTATTCTTCTTTTGCTTTAGTTATATAATATCATAAACACTCTACCATACGTTCCTTCCATGTATTTCATTAATTCCTGATTCACATACCCCTTGTAGTAATGCATAGTATACAACAGGTTTTTATTAAACTAGTTTGTCAATACCCACCAGTTTATCATTAGTTAATATGAGAATTTGAGGCAAATCTTATCACATTTCCATCAAAACCGATAGTGCGTTAGTTGCTTAAAGTATAATTACCTTAGTTGCGAAATTCTGCGGAAATTTCCAACCATATAAACTTCTATTTAATCAATAGATTTATAATCTATTTAATATTGATATAATTT
>KZ308924.1:65245-118018 GCA_000376725.2 Ladona fulva | reverse complement strand
TATATATATATTATAATATAGATTTTTACAAGGGCAGAGGAAAATGAAATGAAAGAAGGAAAGAAAGAACGGTTTTGTGGAGAAAAAGAATTTTTCACATAAACAATGTTTCCATAGCAGAAAAAAATCCAAAAGGAGAAGAGAGTTGTGATAAACCTGCGAAAGTTGTTGGAGAGAGTGAAAGAATGAAAAATATAGATTACATAAAGGATAGTAAAAACTAGGATAATTGTAATTGCACACAATAGATTACAGAAGATAATAAGTTTTTGTTGTAATTTTGTATTGCGGACAACTAGGTGCGGTTATGGATAGGCATTTAAATGCTGGTGGAAATATGGCATGTATGTTGTCAGTGAACAAACGTTATGGACTATAGAAAAGGTGAAAATGCTTCATATAGTTACCCTCCATGTTGTGTGCTAACGATTTTTTCAGTATTGGGAGAAGTATATACAGTAAAACCCGGTTAAGACGTTTTTCGGGGGACCAAGCAAAAATCGCGACTTAAGCGGGATAACATTATAACCGGGTTATGTAATTCTGGTTGCCTTACATCGTATTTTTGAAGAATGGTCTGCTTGTTGCACAAAGAGAACGTCTTAGTTACATAGTTAAAATTCCATTTCATCACGGAAAAAAGGAAAAGAATGGTACTTGTACATTATACTTATAGTTCATTTATTTATTTATGGATTTCCGCAACACCTCGCCTGATACTGTGAATTTTATATTTGATCGGTTTACATACGAGCAAAATTTACGTACTTGATGCAAAAATAAGGAACGATAACGCAATGATTGCTGATTGATTCTATAGATAGATTGTTTTGTTCCGTCATATCTTTTTCTTCTCAGGAAATAAGTCATCAGAAACATGAGAGTCAAAAGGAACCCCCTTAGAGCAAGGCAGAAGAGGAGAGATAACGGCGATACAGATAACGTAAAAAAATTTTGGTATATCAAATGCGGCGGACATTCGGTTAAGGAGACTTGTAGTGCACCTAGAGACGGGAAAAATTCGCGTCTTAAGCAGGAATTAGATCGTCTCAAGCGGTATTTTTACAATGTGATTCGTGTGGTAGGGACCGGGACCGGAAGAAAATCGTATCTTAAGCGGATAACGTCTTAAGCGGGAGCGTCTTAAACGGGTTTTACTGTATATAATTAAGATGAAAGCTGTTTGTTTGATTCTACAAAGGTTATGTGTGGCATAAACTGGGAAGAGAGAATCATTAATGATTGTAAAATACATTAATGAACTCGAAGAAATTCTGCAAGACACGTAGAATAGGGGTGGGTGAGTTGTTTTGTATGAGTGGAAAGAATGATCGGAAACAACTAAGAAGCTGTATGAGGGGAGTGTTAATGGGTTTTAAAGAGAAAGAAAAGAACAAGAAAACGCAGTTTGAATGCAATGAGTCAGATATGGAAAAGAAGAGCTTTGTAGTTTAACAACAAGAGAGATCGTGTATAAAGATACATGGATGTTAAAATAGAGATTTAAAATATCCCGGTAGGAGGCCTCCCCATAGTTCGTCGGTGACCCGATCAAGAAAACCGTCAAAATTCAGAAAAGCACCGGTCTGAGAAGAACCAAAGACTTATTTCATCTGCTGAACAATCTTCTTTAAGAGAAAGAAGATTCCTAAGTAGTTAGTTGTACGTTAGATAGTTCCTTAGTCATAATAATTTATAATTTCAAAGAATACACTTAAATAGGAAGGAAGAGCAAGGGTAATATTGTATGAATAATGTACTTTAACTACCTTTTTCTTATTTGAAAAGATAGAAAGAGCCCTTCTCTGTGACGTATAAAAAGAGATTCTTCAGCACTCAGCCATAAAAAAAATTTAAGGAATAGAAAATGTAAATTAACGGTGGTAGAACAATGCAGTACAGGGGAACATGGTAAATCCAGCCAATCTTGGCAAATTCTGAGCCTATTTCGGCTACAAAGCTATCTTCATCAGTAGATAAAAAGAACAAAGAACCTTAAACCTAAATGTATCCGTTTTGTCTGTAATTATTTTTCTGCTCTCTTGATTTCAGTTTTCCCGGATTTTTAAATTCCAGTTTTCTGAGAGTTTTGATTAAAATTTTATTCATCCTTGTACCAGCACATATATTCATATCGTGTAATATTGCACATATTACATACAATCATACTATATAAACATGTATATTACGGAATTCATTTATTGGATAGTGGTAAAACAATATATGACATTGGAATCAGGTAAACGTTACCGAACATATAAGGAGCCTGAACTTATATGCACATTATGGTAAAAAATTACATTCTGATGAAAATGACTGCTTGCCTAAGTGTGCGTTCATTTTCTGTTAAATGTCTACTCATGTCTGCATGATTGTTGCTAAGCGCACTTTAATTTTTATTTTTATTAAATTGGTAAGATTTTCATTCGAAATTCTAATCGCACTTATACTTCATGCCATATTGAAAATTGACGCAGGTGTCAGTTTCTGTACTTGCATCTGCTTCTCCATTATCACGATTTCTTTTTCAAACCAGTTTATTTTTACCTTAGTTTTACTAAGCTGTGTTATTTAAAAACTGAACCGAATTTTTACCCACTTCATATCGCATTGGAAATTGATGCAAGTTTGGAAACATTTGGAAACAAGCAGGAAAGCGTAAAAGTCGCGCGAGTCTCCTTCGTGGCGGATTAATAAACTGCCGAGGTTCTCCTGACTGTTCAAAATTTCGAATTCATACGTCCTCGCCCCATATATGCGGGGACTTGAAGTGGGGGATAGGGGAAGGTGCTAATACTCGCAGCCAACGTAAGGATTTTCCCAAAGGTTAGCGGGCTTCTTCGGTTAGCCACTACATGTCCCAAACACTGGTCCCGTCAGATCGATGCGGAAGCTGTAGGAAACCCTTTTTCGTATCCCTGACAACATAAACATCGGCATGGCTATGAGGCCACGTCTATCCCTCTTTGCTCTTGTGAGGCAAAGAGGCGGGCTTCCCCCACCGACACGCATCCACTCTCTTGTCTTCGGCGAAAAGGACAGTGCTCCTCGGCGGATGTACTTAAGAGGTTGCAGTGAAAAGGCTGGGGAGAGAGTGGGAGATGGGCCAAGATGGACTGCTGTTAAAAGAGAATGGACGTGGATGTTTCGTAATGAGAAGAGATGTGCCTCGCCAGAGGAGAAAATGAGGAAGGAAATGAAGATTGTAAAAGCTAGATGAAGTAAAAGGCGAAAGAGGGATGCTAGTTAAGGCCTTAATTTAGATGGAAAATCTTGTTTGTAAAGTTTAAGATCATACGTGGCCTCTCTTTCATAGTTTATGCGCCATTTATTTTAATGTTTGTTAGAAATACCCCGGGAAAAATACAATAACGCCCTATAAACAATAATACGAGGGTCGGTGAGAAAGTACTGCCCCATATTTTTTTTCTCAAAAACTATACATTTCACAAAAAGAAAATTTAAACATATGAAATACTTATGTTTAACTTGCTTGATCCATTTTTCTACATAATCACCTTCTAGTTCTATTGCCTTCATCCAGCGAGTCACTAGGGCATGTATGCTCTGTCGATACAAGTCCTCACTCTGGTTTTGGAACTAGGTTTTCACTTTCAACTGCCTTCTGATTTACTCACCCTCCATAGCAACCAACTCTGCTCCTATCGACTGCAGATTTTTCATAGACTTTGCGCAAACTTTTGTTAATATTCCTTACCGTTCCTTTCTCTACGCACAGAAATTCAATCACAGCACGTTGTCTGTAACGTGTATCACGGTCAGGCTCCATCTTGAAAGCTTCGTATAGCTACGCAGGAGGAAACTGAAACTATACATATATACGAAAAAATAGTCAAAAAATTTAACCTACAATTTCGAATTACTACCATTCGTTTTGGCCGGAATAAAATATGCGGCATTACTTTTTGGCCAAACCTCGTAGTAAGTTATAATAGATGCGCTTACAAGAAAGTTGTGATAGGTTACAATACTTTATTATTGATACAATAATACGAATCATAATCACTTGGAAAACTGTCCTGCGCTAATGTTTGGCGATACGTTTTGTGAAGAATTGCCACGATTAGTTAGTGAGCGTTACACGGATTTAGATTTACGCTAACGATTAATTTAGTAAAAATACTTCTAACAAAAACTTCTCAGAAAACACGGTCACAGATTATGTAGCCGATATAGTGCGTCCTCCATGTTACATGGGCCATTTTGATCCTGTGGAAAGGGTACTAGAGCTAATCGATTCAAGATTTCATTTTTTCCGCTATCGATACGCGAAAGTAATCGATTAGGGAAGTAGAGTCATGGTGCATGCACCTCCTGCTACACTTCGGAAGGCAGCTGGCAGGGTACTTACATATAAATAGACACATACAAAAATTAAATCTTCACATATCCATTTAAACAGGACTCCATCTCCCCTAATGTCCAACAAAGCCGTTTACAACACTAAACCCCACAGCAAAAGTCATTATTATACCCACATTATTGATAAAATACACAATTATAGGCAATACATGTATGTATACTATAATACAATCATTTTATAATAATTTTATACAGAGGAGATTAACATTAACTCTTCCCGGCCAAAGTCGGGAGGGAAACCCCTCCAAAACCTCTAGCAGAAAGGAAAAAAACACCACATTCAAAGGTAAAAAACATTCCAAAACATTAAAATGTATGTAATTATGCGTACATATATATGTATATTGGTCACTGAGTTATAAATTTATTATAGCTTAGTCATCATTCAATGAGCCGCAATCTAATGCAGTGGTCGCAAACCGTATTTTAATCGCTGCCCATCTTTGTAATCTAGTGAACAGTGTAATTTCCCGACCAGTAACCGACGTACCGATAACTTAATTTAGCACTCATGAAAATAATAACAAAGAAAGGGACTAATAATAATAATAATGTTTATTTCATAACACATTTACATAATACAGCAAAATATGGTTGTGTACATTTTTGCTCTCCTCGTCGAGCACAATATAAAATTCTTATAGAAATTTCAGTAATAGAAATCTTTCTGTCCTTCTGCCTGTTACGTATTTTTCCAATAGCAAAATTAATTTTTAAACTCGCAATTAAGTTTTCTTCTACACAGTTTTCAGGTCATCTTCTTTAATATTTGTATGTCGAAGGTTTAGATGTAAGAATAGACTTCGCAGTCTCAATCTAGCCCTAATAAGGTCGTTTTATTATTATCATTATCTTCCATAGGAATGCAATACAAACGAAAGTACAATATTAAGATAATACAATATAATGATACGTTCCAGAACTTTCATATATTGTTATATTAATGTCTTCATCTCTCCGTCCTTTAATCTCTTCATGTCTCCATCAAATCGATAGAACCCATCTGCCAGAAACATTTTTCATCGCCATTCTTTGGAAATGTATTAGAACTATTTTATTACACATAAATACCATAGCCGACTTTAGACGTTTTCCAAAGGGGACTTATTGTCGACATAGACTGACTTATTGCCGATCTCGACTGCCGATTTTATCATCTGGGAAATAGTCACCACCCGCCCGAAAACTTTAAGACCGTTCTTCGTATACTCACATAAGTCTCCTGTGCCGAATCATTTGGCTTCCACAATGAATGTGTTTTTGCAGGACAAAACTTGCGAGCTTTTTAAGATTGGTATTTTTGACCATAGTAATTTTTTCAAACAACAATTGTCATGTAAGCGTCAGGTCAGGTACTTAAGGGACTAACCTATTAGATCAAGTGGAGGTGGATGAAGGACTGGGACATAATCCAAGATTATTACAATTTGAAATGTTTAAATTGAATTGAGACCCGTAAAATAGTAAATTTTGGGGAATATTCTATGTGATCTTTTAATAAATCAGCATTGATAGCTGTCGCAGCTTCTAGACGCGTATGAATCAACCTAAGTGAATCATATTATATGACTTAGACATTTGACTGACATTTGAAAGGTTTAGATTAAATCGAAACCAATGACTTTGTTAATTTTGGGGAAAATCGTACGTGCTACTTTTAATAAAGTAGCGTTAAAAGTGGTTGCAACTTCTATACTCATATTTAATCAAAGAGAATAATGTCATTTGATTTCCATGAATGTATACGAGGAACGTTAAATCCGCAATTTTTTAAGTATTTTTTTGTGATAGTGAAGTAATGGACTTTTAATTACCACAACTGTTGGAGCTGCTCCAGTATTTTCAGTACGATTAGCACTATAATTTTTTTGGGATTTAAAATGCATATGAAATACTTCATACCAGAGGTGGACGACCTGCGGAAACCAATCTACTTGCGGCTTTTCCAGGCGTTCAGTGTGGCTTTCACTTATTTAAAGACAGTGACACGTTTAAAATACCAATACCGTGATCCAGATGATGCCTCGTTTAGTTAGTTAGTAGATTCCCTGTGATTCTGCGGGCAATAGGGCTCGTCGAATAAAATATCTCTGTGTTTTGGGGAGAAAAATTACTGTGAAGAATCCTTTAAAACAAAAATCAAGGCAAGTGCTACTGTTAGAAGTGTCTTACGTGTAACATTTTACATATTTAAGGGAAGTGGCTTAGATTATCTTGGAAAGCCAAGCAGGCAAAATGTTTAATGTGTGTAATTCACAAATGTCAGTTCATATGATCATGTTTTTCGTGTGGATTCACACTGATGATAATGAGCTACTTACGCTGTTCTTTGTTAACACTAAGGCTGAATATTATTGTTTTTAGGAGTTGAAAATTATATAACCCAAAAAATCAACCAAAATTTACACTGCAAAAGCGTTAGTCCCGCATATCGTAGATAAGTTGTCTGGACATATAAGCTATCTGCCGGAATTTTCACCAGTAGATGACATTGAACGCCAGGTCCAATCCCGGAAAACCGTAACGTATGTACAGTTTACTTACGATGTATGTGACAAACGCCTTGACATAATACTTATCTGCATTTCAGTTGCTTCTAAAATATGAAAATTCGAAACTCACTAAGTTTTAATCGAATTAATATGAATCTAGAAAGTGAACACATACATAGCTACGCTGGCATAGAATTTTATATTGAATCGCATCCTTAGTGAAAAGATAGAAATAAGTTAAAAATTCCGGCAGGGGAGATAAATTTTCCGATTCTTTACCCTTCTTTAGCATACATTTCCTAAGCATTCTCCCAGTGATTTATCTGCGGAACAACTCATCCTAAGGAAGTCTTCAGAATTTAAGCTTCGGGCTGCTCTTCTTTGAAACGTACTAAAGATTCGTCGGCCCTCCCTAAACCCGCCAATTCGACAAACCAATGAGTTCCTTAAGAGGAAAATGCATTCCTATATCCTCGCCAAATTGCTCTCTCGAACGATTAATGCAGTAATTTGTATCTGTCAAATCTATCAGACAGCGATTCTATACCTTTTTGCAATATTTTCGAGAAGTAATGAGCTGAAGGGGCAACAGCGACCTCTTCTCGAAATGCTGGGCGGAGGGCTCGTAATAACATGCTTCCTTTCAGGAATCTTGCGTGGATCGGGAAGCGAGGACGTGGAAGTGTGAGGGAGAGAATGCGAACGAGAGGGAGAGAGGACAGGGAGTGGGGAGAGGAATTAGAAATGAGAGACTAGTGTGTGTTTCCACAGTAATAGCATTACAAACTTATGGCGCTTCCTCCTCACTCTCAACTTCCCTCTTTCTCCTCTCTTCCCTCGCCTCCAAGTTATCGTCCCATTTTCGAACATCTCTCCAAGTTAAAGGCCCCGCAAAAGCTTACGGCACTTGTGCAGTGGAAGAATTCTCTTTAGGAAGAGTCACCTTTTTAAAGGTCTCCTGCAGGGACTGTGGTTACCTTAACAGGGTATTTCTACGTGATTAATTAAATCATTCTCATTCAAAATTAAATTAATTCTCGATTCCCCTCAGTCTACTACTTCCATAACAGCTTTCCCCTCTGAACTGCGCATCCCAGTGCCACGTGCTTTTGGGAGATATCTATTCATCTCATAACTCATTGACTGTAATTGTATATTTCCTTCGCACGGCTGAGTCAATTTCTCTTCCAGATTTTTCCGCGAAAGAATAAGCCTTTGTTTCGTTGGTCCTTTCATCGGTCGCGAGATAATTTCGTTTTTTTTTCGTATTATTGATTTGAGGTTGACGAACTTCAGGTGTCTACAAGTTTCCTTTCTTGCGTGATACTTTTAAGAGGATTTTAAATGCTACTAACCCCAATTCTGGGAAGAGAATCTTTATTTATGCTGAACAAATAATACAGAATATATGTAAATCGTATGTTTTTCAATGGTAATGTGATAATGAGCCCTTTAATGGAACTTTGTCAAAGAGAAGAAAGAGCTCTTTCTTTCTCTTCCAAGACATGTGTGTGATCTTCCTGTAATGTTTTAAGAGCGTAATATGTGCTTTCTTTTAACGGGGCAAAATATTTGTCCAGGTTATATTGTGATTAAACTGTTAACGGTTAATATGTACATTATTACCATTAAAACTTTTGGTTAAGGAAAATGCAAAACATTTTCAGGCAAAATAGGAATCACTAATCTGGAAAGTAATTCTAATTTGAAAATTTTGTCTATTTTCATGACAATTTACGTAACAGATTGAATTGAAAATTGGAAACGCTTATGCGTTTGTCAAATAAAGGTCAATGATATTTCCTTTTGAGATTTTGAATAAGGAAAACTGGTTTCCGTTGCGTTTTCCAGCTTTCAGCAGTAGATTTGGCAACCAGAAGTTATCGATTTTTGGGATACGAGAACAATAAACACGAGTTAAGGCGTAAATATAACTCAAGATAATAGGATCGTCAAACATTTTAGGGCCTCGTATCTTAATTTCAATCCTTAATCCGTTTTCAACTAAAAAAATGTGAAGCTTCAGAATGGTGTAGATGAGAACAATTTGAGAAAGAGCAGGTTTTTTCTTTCTTTTTAATCCCTTGAATTCTGCCTGTTTCTCTCCTTTAAGCTCATTTTTCGTTTCTGATTATTTAGTTTAATACGTTATGAACATCTTTTTGTTTAAATAGGAAATAATATACATTTGATTCTAGTTTTTCTTTCGCTTTCAAGACTATATGTTTCTTTTTATTATATACTCAGTTTATAATGACCTATTAAGGGTTAGATCTGAGAGGTTAACTATCATACGAGTACATCTACATCTGCATCTACACAAGTACCCTGCAAGCCGCCTTTCGGCGTGTGGCAAGGGGTGCAAGTACCATAACTCTACTTTACTAATCGATTGCTTTCGCGTATCGTTCGCGGAAATTTGGACAATTTAAAACAAGAAATTTCAAAAAATAATAAATGTTTTACAGAAGGGAAAAACAAACGAAGGTCTTCTTTCAGAGCAGTCAATATGAGCCAGCCAATATGAAACGTTTCCGAAAAGCGTTGTGACGATTGAGAATCCATAATTCGCAAAAATAAATTCGTTGCCGTTGAAGTATTAGAATTAAAATTAGAAAATACCTAAAGTAAAACTCTTATTTTGAGGTAGAAATATTAATCTCGTTGATAGTTACAACTGTAATTTTCGTTTGTAAGTAGGTTTTTAACTGAGAGGATTATTTCAAGTTCCTGTAATTGAATTTAATTACACCAGGAATGGAATAACAATGGAAATTCTCGGTCCTATTAGACTTTTTTCACGTCCGTTTCTCCCCGGGGGAAGAAGTTTAGTGGATGACTAGTCTTTGACCTCAACAGATACTTCACATGTTGTCAACGAAATATGAACTATGGATAAAGTATTATGAGAATACCTTCTTTGCCTCGTATTAAAGCCGATGTTAGACAAAATGTTATTTTACTTTCCGAAACGTAAGTTATCGATGACGCATTTTCATTTTTCTGTAGTTGTATTAATGAAATAATTCTTCAATCCTTCAGATGCACCTCTTATCGTACGCGATTCACAAGCATTCACGATTTTCTCTTTTCGTTATCTCGCCTTGCGAATCTGTTCCTGCTGTATTTTCAGCAATACGTCCACCCATTACATGATGAATATACGGATGTATTGTATCCCTAACTTAATTATAATTAACTGAACATATTTCATAATGAATATAGTTCATCCTCAATCGATAGAGACAGTGTTTAGAAATTAATGTTGAGGGTAGCAGTAGGGTTAAATTGCGTTAAAGTAAAATGGTACCATCCAGAGTACCTTCTCCTTAGTAGAATTAAAGTTAGCAAATCAATGGTCAAAATATCTCTTATTAATCTGTATTTAATTTCAGTTTTATTCTTTGAAGAAAATGAGATTTGAGCTTGATTAACAGATAATATTTGATTTTTCTCTTTGATCTTTGATTAAATTATCCTAGATGTTATTGATACAGTCTTCTAAAGTAACCTATACTTTGCTAATGTAAGTAATACCTAGTAAAATCATTTTTTAACATGATCGCATATAGACCTCTCTGTACCTCCATATTAATTTACAGAGTAATAGTCTCGTAAAAGTTATTGAGTTAGTCGATGGATAGAGCTGGAGCTCTTCCCCAACTATGACTGCTCTCTATTATCTCATACCGGTAATCTCTAAGATTATACGGTACCTCTTATTTTTTGCAAAATAAATTTTCCTGAGCAAATTTTAAAACGCGAAAATATTTTTCCGCTTTCTTATATCTTCCCCAGTCATTTTTGATGAGGATTAGGAAAGTTTTCCATCCTTTAAACCTGACATCTTATGGCTCTTAAGGTAATAGTCAAGGAACATCTTTTACATTCCTCAAGTTTTTTTTTTCGCAACTTCATGGGCTGAGTTGACTCTATTTAACTTCTAATATTTTATTTCAACTTTTGATTTTTTTCTACCATTTTCTATCTCCTTCCATACAATTTTTTCGGCTAGAAGTATATAAATTACAAATTTACACAAGCTACTTAAATATGTATAATGTTAAGAAAATTTCAATGGAGTCTAACGGTCTCATTACATTATTATTTTTAATAATAACAACTTTAAAGTTTTAAATTCAATATGAGGAAAACCTCTTCACCGGTAACTGAACTGGTTACGCCATAGCCATCGCCATACAAATACCTAACCGATATAGGAAAGAGCCACCTATTTTAATCGGTTAGAGAACCTTTATTAAAAAAAGTGTTGGCTGGAGATTGAATCAATTGCGAGCAATACTCATAGTGTTATTCAAACATAGAAAATAAGACATAAATGAAAATAAATTCCCACTTCATGATACATATGATACTGAAGTCTAAAGATTCTCATTGAAGGTCATACTCCAAGATTTCAAACGAAAGCTTAAATCCTAGAAATCATTCCATTCTAAATTACCTTTCAATCCTACAATGCACATGGCACTGAAGAATAAAATGTATTAAACAATTTACAGAACAAATATGCTAATCCATCCGGATCAGATTTTCTACATATTTTATTCATGACAACACATCTTTAAGTATTAGTTTATTTAATATTCTTGCAGCAATTACGGAAAATTTCATCAAGTATTGCTTAAAATCTATTCTTTCATCCATGATGAATAACAATGTTATTATGTCTTATAATAACAATGTTATTATGTCTTCTCTCTACCGCTCGTAAGAATGCACCCCAAGGCTTTGTAGGATCGTCCGACAATTGATGCCTGAACTATATTTTGGTCGAAGAAACGAAGACGCCAGCTTGGAAGAGGTTACTAAGACCCGAGTGGAATACTTTCCTAGGCTCATAATCTTTTACTGACCCTTTCTCTCATTTTTCAATTTATATTCGCGTAAGATATCCAAACTCCCTCCAATTCAATCCTTCCTATCACCACTTAAATTCTACTGGTAATTATTTTCAATAGGGAAACCCCGGTGCGGTAGAGGTTATTTTCAAACTTATACTTTCAACGTCCATACGCCTCTCATATGAAATTTCCATCATGAACTTTAGTTTAAATTTTCGTAATGGTTTTTCTGATCATCTTTGGCAGTACTTACAAACATGGATGGATTTGACGATAACAATCTAATTAAAAATTCCAGAGCCATGAAGTTGATGTTAAGGGGAAACAAAAAACGGAGAAAAATGTTCAATATGACTAAATTAGCCACTTTTATGACACTGGCTCTATTCCGTAGTCATACTGGTAACATCCTTCATGGTGATATTTGTTTGCGATGTATTTTTTCCTTTGGTATTCAGTAATAAACATAATCTTAAATGTGTAGTAAATATAGTGTATAATCATGGAAATAAGGATAGCTATAGCAATAGCATATATGGTAATATAATATCAATTACAGATAAGGTAATGTAAAACCACTATACTAAGCTCAAATTATACATTGTTAAATAAAATTTGTACGCCCACAGAAATACTTTCCTTAAACAGAGTGAACGGCCTCACGCTCTTTAAATTCCTAGAGCAATGTCTCCAGGAATCTTTTTCTTGCTCTCTTCTTCGCCCGGAGTCCCATCGCATCATTGCTAGTCATTTGTCGCCTTCCCAGACTAATTCGCGCACTGAAATCCCTTCACCCCGTCCCGATTACGTCACTAATTCCACCACTAGATAATTCCTCCACTTCCCTCGCCTTTTCAACTCCCCCTTTGTCACGTCTGTCTTTCACTTCTCCTCACCTCCTTTAACTAATTGCTCCTCCGCTTCGACGAGCCGCTTTACACCTTCGTCACCATCTCCCGATTTCCAACTCGTTTGGCTTGCGTTACGGGCCGCATTTAATCTCCCTACTTTGCTTTCCCTGTTTGTTCCTCTCGAACGCCCATCCCTTTCTCCCTGCCAGCCCTTCCCTTCCCCTTTTCCGGGATTTTCCCGCCCTGTGACGTCACCTTCGTTCGAACGCGCGCTAATTCGGGCCCATTTGATCACTATCTTGTTTTGCTCCGTCGACCTCTGTCGCTCCATTCCCGAAACACGATTTTTCCCGCGCTTTTGTTGCGTTCTCCTCTGATAATTTGTCGAGTCTGGTTTCTTCATTTCAATGTGAATCCCTCGCACGCGACATCTGCGCTGCGCCTTTGATTATTAATCGGTTTGTGTTCTCGGTTCCTTTCTATACCAATTTCGTCTGAGTGGGAAAATTTACATCTACACATCCCAGCGCGAGAACTTTCGCGATAAGATTAGGGACAACAATAAACTCAAGGCAAAGAAAATGGAGTTAGACTTCGGTTTATTCATTGACGGAGGAAGATGAAGAATGAAGCAAGATGGAAATGATTGGGATGGTTCAGTAAATGAGATACATATGCAGGACAAATAAAATGAAGGATGTTTTATTATCAATAGGAAATGAATTAGTGCATTTAGCAAACTTCTAAAGCGAAGTTCTTCGCTAGATTTATCGTGTTCGGATAACTTTTTCATCCTTAATGATCAAGGATTTCTTTTTTTCTCCCTCTTTCTTCTTGTTCCCAAATAGTTCATTCTCCCGATTAGCTGTTTCTTGCCTACCTTATCGTTACTCTAATTTGACGTCAATTACTTCTGAAGTAATTATGCTAAATAAGTCATAAAATTTTAATTGTTTGTATTTATTATAGTAATTTATAAATTTGTCTATATGATTATATATATTTCATATATTTTCCTATTTAAATGTTAGGCAAACTATGTATGATTTATTTAAATTTTCTTGTATCTGTGTTCTGTATGGGTGTTTTAATAACTAGAATCATGTAATTATTGTTAAGGCTGTAATTATTGTTAAGATCTATACTGTCCACGGAAGATTTTTTTGATGCGCTTTCCTTCCGTCTTTGCCGGAGAGATCTCATTATTATTTTTTTATGTTCACCTTGACCATTTCCACCTGGTCCACCAATCAAATTGCAAATTGTTACCATTAATAAATAAATAATGCTTTCTTTTCCACCCAAACTTTTGCCAAGCCTCAGAATTAACTCGGTCTAGCTGTGAGAGTGAATTTCTTTCTCTCGATGGAATTCCACCTATTGCTCCTCACGTTTGCATAGATATTATTTAATAAGGGTTTTTCCAAACAACCCAGTTTGCACTTAAATGTAACCAGTTATGCCACTTTTTTGCCTGAACTTCCACTGAATGTTTCAGAAATAGATGTATACTTGTTAGCTCTGTCTTAAAATATTTAATGTGGAATTTTTCTATTTATAAATTTATATTTCAAAGTATAAAATTGTGTTTTTTTACATCTAAATCTGTAGATACCTTTACATCCCGATTTCCTGTAATCATTTTGAAAGACAATAATAAAATAAATAAATGACGTCTTTATTTCAGGCAAAATCTAGACGATAAAAGTCTCCTCTTCAATTTTACCTATAAATTACTTATTTTAAGCAATTTAAATAACCAAAGAACCCTATTAAAGTTCTCTTCTCATGTACGTTTACCTTCGTTACGAGTTCATCCCCACCATTTCCTCAGTTTCTTTTTCAATGCAAAGCTTGCGCCAAATAACTTTAAGATGATTCGGAGCGAGTTTATCAGTCACTAAAATATTTCCTACGTCATCTCAGTTGTAGATGTAACCTCAAGAATCACGAAGGAGCTATTTAATTATCAGCTACAGGAATAAGCCTTCAAAACAAGATGAACAGAAATGAAACACAAGTAGATTCGATCCCAGGTCTTTCCATTTTCCACGCTGAAGTTGTAACCACTAAACTATTAAGCTGTGCAAGCTTATTTAGTGGTAAGGTCGAAGTTTAAATCGCTCTTGAAAATCTTCCCGTGGTATAATAAGAAACAACATAGTTATTCCGCGAACTATAATTTTGTTTCTTTCCACTTGAGAATGGTCTCTATCTTTCTGTTTCAATTTGTATTACTCTTAACTCCTCACTATACACTTCCGCTGTCTCCATTTTCTTCTCATGTCCGTCGTTAAGAAAAGAATGGCACCTTATATAGCCCCGTCTCGCCTCAAACAAACAGGTTTATCCTCGCCTCCGCTTCATCTCGAATTGTTTTCCATTATTTCGGGTCCAAAACGCGATTTATTTCTTTTTTATGAACCTCTTCGCCCATTTTTATACTTTCTAAGAAGCTCGTATTTCAGATAAGCATTCTGCATTAGTTGTATCTATTTCCTTCATGATAAAAACTACACAGTTCTAGGCAAGGAATGATCATGCTCTCCCAAGCACCACATCGTGTACACAATCTCCAACTTAACGTTTTGAAACAATTTAAATCTCCCAACAATTTATTAAATGGTTGCTGGCATCCCGAATTTTACAGTTTCCCACTTAGTTATATTATTGTAAAACGTATGAAGATAAAAAAATAATAAGCTTAATCTTGGAACATGTAAGGTGATATGATCTTTTCTATTAATTAGTAATCTAAAATACTGAAAAATTAAACAAAGAGTAGGTAAGATACCGATCTTTCAGGGTCTATCTTAGCTACTTGTTCCACTAAAAAAGGTTGTATATTTTGGTTGACATTCGGCTGACTTCTACATTCATAAAAATGTGGGATCAGTGAATGAGTTGACGAGCATATAGGTTTACTAGGAAAGTGTTAGTAATGTTCCAAATATTCATCCGCATCAAAAATATTCGTAACTAATTTAACTATTACTTCAATATTCATAAAAATCGATTTTGGCAGGCTTGATCTTGTGGAAATCCATGTGAAAAGGATGGTATAAATAAAATTACAAATACTCTTTTCCACAGGTGTATTTACAGAAGTAAAAAACACAACACACAATTACTCTTTTCCACGGGTGATTTTTACTTCTGTAAATACACCTGTGGAAAAGAGTAATTGTAATTTTATTTATACCATCCTTTTCAATATTCACATTGCAAACGTGTTAAGCATTAAAAGACGTCGTTAAAATTTTCTTTGAGCATAATAGTAAATTACGCTCACCTCAAAATCACCAATCAAGACCTTATTCCAAGGGATCTGTATACGATTTACCGAATTCGTTTAGTTATTTCCAAGAGATTTTTCCCTGATACCCTTATCTTTTGTTATATAGTAGTCTAATAATCTCTTCAACTGCTTACTAATTTTACTCCATCACATAATCACCAGTTATGTCTCTTAACAGATAGACATTGAGAGGATATATCTGATTCACATGTTTTCGAGTACTTAGGTACGCTTTTTCTTAACTAATCACGGAGATTCATGTGTCCTTGCAGTGCGACAGCGTCATTTAAAAGCTTGAACTTCATTGTACTTTAATAGGCATAAGCTGAAAAGTATTCCGTTGTTTTATCAGCTAGTTCAATGGAATAAATCATATATATGATGCGAACAGAAGATCTTTTCGGGAATAGCTTCATTTCTCTCTAAAGTCTCTAATTGCCCAATTTAGGTGTATCCTAACAAGAATTTCCGCACTAAACTACGTAATAACTTAACGAAATGTTTGAATTAAGGGTGTTCGAGATTTCAGGACGCATTCGACCATAGCATAGCCGAGGATATTAATTACATGCTAATTTTGATTAATATAGTCTTTGGTACAAAAGACTTTAACGAGAAACCACACCTCAATCAAAATACAAAGTTAAAAAGTTGAGGAAAGAGACACTATAATACACGTATTTATCTGGAAGCATCCAAGCCTTTTCCCTGAAAGTCGTTTCTCCATGAACAGTTCAACTAGCGTCATTCCTTCCAGATGTATTACGCCCGGTTCTCACCCAATCACATCTAACTCGAAAGATATTTTACCACAAGGATATCTCATCCAATTATCTCTTCGGTGAACCGAATCCAAATAGTTTGTTAATGACATCGTTGCATCTAAAATCCTTTCTCTACGTATACAATTATACTCGTATATACCTTTTTTATTCCCCCGAATCAACTCACCTCCGGGATCTTTCTTCCCCTGCGACACACATTCTTCCACTCATTGACGCATAGCCTTTTGTTTATCACAGGCATACCTTTCTCTGCTTATCACAATCCAAGCATCTCAAAATATCCCCTCTCATCGTTGATGCCATGCATTCCTTCTTAAGACCTTGTACCTACATACGTGGGACATCGTTTATGGCAAAGCGGATAACACGAAATATCGGCTTAACGGACGTGCAATAATGGTCTCTCCCGTCTTCATTACCTATCGATGTGTTTAATTTCATTTAACGTTTTGAAATTGTTAACACAAAAATCTTAGATGAGCGAAGGAAAAATATTCCCTGAACATTCATCGTAGAATTTAAAATTGTCATCACTGGTGAACTTGTAATGAGCATTAAATTACCACTCCGTCCTCAATATGATTTTTGAAACTGTGCTGTTTATTTTTTCAATTGTTTAACGAAGAGTTGAGATAGAAAAGATATACGACTTTTCCAGACAAAACGTTAAGTATATTTCAGTCAAATCTCTGTGTAGAAAAGTATATATCCTTCAACTCTGATGAACTTCACATAAGTGTGCCACATACGTAGTCTTCATTATAAAAATTCGAGTTCATGTAATTAAATCTTTAGGAGTCACTTGTTAAAATTTTGGTTTCACAGAAGCTAACTAGTGATGCTTTTTAATTGAAAAGGTGGTCAGTAATCCTAGCTATATAATAAGAAGAATATATACAAGATAATAAATGTATTAAAAGATATCGTTACAATGCAAGTTAAGAATAAAAATAAAAAAATTCTGAAGCATGCAAAGTACTTAAAGAAAATTTCAGCTATATATTTAAAAATGACGTTTTCAAAATATTACGCATTGATGAAAGAAACAGTACAGAATGCATTGCAGAGTAAGTGTTGTGCCTCCAAATATTCCGATGATTCTGAAACACACAAAGATTCCCAAAACAATACAGACAATCTCATACTAAAATAATGGATTAGCTTGGAGATTAGATTTAATTACTATAACTTTAAGAAACCATTGACATACTGGGATTTGAAGTGAAAATTAGTTAAAATCCATGTAGAGCAAGTTATAATATCGTACCTAAATGTTCTACAAGATATACCGAGAAATTAAAGCCTGAGCGTGGTATATAGAAGAACCACATTTACGTTAAGTACCGCTGTTATCTATTTTCTTGCCGTTGTACCGGACAGACCTTAGTTCTGTATCTCCTTGTAGGTAAGCATATCATTTCCTTATTAAACTCATATTGGAGGCTAGAAAACCAACTAGGATAGCCTGCCTATTTACCTCTTCCAGCTGATCTCCCAAATAAAAGAATATGGCAGTATTGTTAAAAGTGCTTCTATAGTTAAAATCGACTCTATCCGGCCGTACTTCGTGGAAAGACATTTTGAAGTAAAAGAATAAGACTTGGTGATTTCCACAAAATATATTTAAAAACACTACCGTTACAATTTTCGCCCAGGGCTATGGTTTACAAGAGCTTACCTCACGTAAACTATAAATTCTCCCCGTCCTTGGCTCCCGGATAACCAAGTGGGCAACGCGTTCGACTTCGGTGAAAGCGGCCCCGGGTTCGATTCTCGGTGGAGGCCCACGTGCGAAATGACCTAAGCTGTCGAAGCACTTTTAACAATACTATTACTACTATTCTCCCCGTTCTTAATTTTCTTAGGATCCGAGGCACACTGTCGTGCAAATTCGATGAAGATGCTTCAAAGGGCTATAGGTTACGAGAGCTTAGGTCATAGTAGAATCTACCCGTTCTCTTTTTTCTGAGCATAATGGGTTCGCTGTAAAACATGCTTGATTCCTCACTCGTCTCGCTTCTGTAAATAAATTGCAGTGGAAATTAGTTATAACAAATTCTAAGGTATTTTATTGGCAAGTATGAATATTGTTTGCAAATTCGTAGCGTATGAGGTTAAGCAAAGAACTCGATGGTGTGTCTAAATAAATTACTTGGACTTATCGCATATATATGCACTGGAGGTTGTTATAGTTTATCTTTGATCTTCTTCAAAATGGGCTGACCAGATGGAATGAATAACAACTTCGAGGAATGGCGTATCGAATGACTGTCTAATATTCGATAGATATCCTGAAGAAGAAGACTATGGTCAACATAAAAAGATTTGTTACGCCCATTTTCGCAGAATCACAATGCCAATTGACAGGTTACTATGACTGTGGGTTAGTGAGATAAAATAATTTGTGAAGTTAAATTCATTGAAAATATTAACGATATGCCTCTCTTGGTTATCAGAATTGCCCTTACTAAGACAATTACTCTCTACCACAATAAACACCTGGTACCGCTGTGAAGAATTGCACGGTCGAATGTGTGTGGAATGACCTATCGTTCAGGTTTTCCTGATGATAATAAGTCGAGAAGAAAGCGATTTGCAAACAAATTATAATTTTAAATATTCTGGCAAACAAAAGTAAACAAAGTGAAAAAACGGAAAGTTATTGTAACGAGTAAACAAGGATTGTTGCGGAGTCTTTAATCAGACATTTATCTAGTGAGATTTACGTACTCTACGTTCGTAGACGGTATGTGTCCCCACTCTATCCGTAATGATTAGCTATCTGAAGCGAGAGTGGAAGAATTTTTGGCTGAAGTCTCGAATGGGCACCTATTCGAGGCTTCAACCGAATTTATTAATTGGACGACACTTAAGACAATGATCCGAATCGAATTATTGCTAAATTTATAAAGTAGTAACCAAAGAATATGCGTAAGAAGTCCTTTCTAAATCGCGATCTTAAAGAATTGAATGATTTGACTGTATTCTTCTTTGAAAATTACTACTATTATATATTTTCATTTCGTGTCATTAACTATCCATAAGGAATGCATTCAAGCATTTTCGAAAATTATTTTCATGCACTTTCTGCTTAGATAAAAATATGAAATCTAGAACTATCGTACATTAGATGACCAATGGAGTGTTACATGTCAAACCTTTACCTAAGAAATCCTTGGTGAATCTCCGGATGATTCAAAATATTTCCATAAAATATTAATATGAATTTCATTTTGATCGATTGCAGCCTTTTACTTCTTTTGTAAAATTAAATAATAAAAATGGTCTTTTGAGACTCGTAAAAGTATAAGAAATTATATTATTTAATATTCATTTTGATTCGGAATTAGGAAATATCAGATTGTATATGAGAATATTTTGCAAGATTTTCTAGTAGAGCAGAAATTATAGTCAAAGAAGTTAAACTAAAAATTCACAGATTTCAATAATTATACGTAGTCCTAAATTCACTTCTTCATTTTAATATATTTAGAATTTTTAGATTCATTAAGAACATTGTGTTACGCCGTCGTGGAATGTTTGTTTGTTTTAGCGGTGATATTGTGGCAACGGGTAAACAAGCATTGTTGGTGAGATTGGACAGTAGCCATTACTGTGATTAACACGGCTGAAGTTTTGCTCTTTGGAAAGCGTTAAAGATAGGATAGAAAAGGAGATACATACTTATGAAAAGCGGTGGACAGAATCGTCGGTCGTCGTGTCGTCGGACAGAAGAAAGAGGAATCGCCCGGGAAATGGAAGCCGTTCGCCGGGACCCATGATTACACCCATGTACATCGTGTGAGCGAGGACTTGGAAGAGGCGACTGTGGCACCTAAAAGAAGAATCGGCCCTACTGCTATGGCTACACAAAACGGAGACGGAATCGTCTTATTCTAAAAGAGGCCCTTCCGTTACGGTAGAAAGAATGCAATTCTATATTATGGAAACCGTCTCCGCCTGCGATATTTCGCCAAATTAAAAACAGTCAGAACCATGGGGTGGGGAATTACTAGACCGACAAGAAATCCCAAACTTAATCGTCTTTCATGCCTGCTATGAAATAACCAGGGTGTGAAAGCCCTTATAAACGGGATTGCCTTCAAGATGACGCTGAATCCTCCGCAAATGAAAGTCTCCTAAACTGCGTAGTAAGTGGGAAGGACACTACAAGATAAGGACCCGTATAAACGACATCGCGTACTGCATCAACTGAACACCAAACGGGAATTGCAAGATAGTGCATGTCGGTCGGATGTTTCAGTACCAGGGCTCTAATGGTGCTAGGAACGTGCATTCCTAAGATGGAAGCAGTGTTACGCCGCGCCGTTTCCTTGTACTAGCGGCGATATTGTGGGAAAGGGTAAAGAGTCATTGTTGCTGAGATTGTATGGGTAGCCATTTCTGCGATTAACACGGCTGAAGTTCTGCTCTTTGGAAAGTGAGTTAATGGCAGATTTATGTGAAGAGAAAAGAAATTGCGGAAGCAGGGGACAAAGTTGTTGGTCGACGAGTCATCAGACAGAAGAACGAGTGTAAGCGCGGTAGGAGAGAACGTAATGTAGATAGGCTACGGTGTGAATAAAGCTGAGTGCTGCTTTATCTAGATACTTGATTTTTTTCTGAGATTCTCATTAAACTCACGGAATATTAAAACTGGTAGAACTAGTGTAGAGAACTAGACGCCTGATAGGAGAAGATACCGACTGCTGCGAGAGATGCAGACGAAACCACAACGTATATATGAAGCAAAGCTTGGGGCGCCAATAAGAAAGTATGCTAGCCTAATTCCTGCACCGCGGGTGATGATGCTCCGGATATAGACACCGAAGGTACGGCTGCACGCATTCCGTGCCAAGCAGAGACTCTCCCAAACCGCAGGAATTTGACGAGTGTTATTAGTTGTCAAATAAGTACATGCAACTCGGTAAAGCCGGAACTTGCTGAACCGATCAAGAGGCGACTTCGCAGACTTGGTATTTGCCAAGTTTTCTCAGCGATCGGTTATCCAATTTCCGTCCTAGGGGAAATAGTGGCCACTATGAAGTTCTTTAAAATCAGCTGGGACGGAAGAGCTAGAGAAAGTTTTACTAAGAAAATAGAGGATAAACAAGGCAGATTAGTGAAGGATGATAAGGCAGTAATGGCATGATGGAAATAATACATGGAAGACCTCTACAAAGCAAAAGATAAAATACAAAGGACTTAACCGTAGAAAAGGAAGAGTTGGTAGAACCAGAAAAATTGGGAGAACTTATTTTGCTGGATGAGACAATTGCAGCCATGAAGGATATGAAAAATAAGAAGGCGTCAGGCGTAGATGGCATACTGGTGGAGCTACAGCGGTACCTTACAGAATAGGGGATGAAAGAGTGGACATCTTTATGTAATGAATGAAAAGAAGGAATACATAACTGGAGAAACAACGCCTAGGACCTGCGCGAGCAGACCACCCATGATGATGGAGATAGGGGAATCTGTTTTCAGACATAGTGTTGTAGTGGATGAAATAATAGGTGACCAAATCGTCAGCTTGAAGTTCAAGAAATAAAGACCGCAAAAACGTACATCTCCAACACGTTCGCAAATATGGTCTAAGCGTATGTGAAGCGCGAATATATAAATGACTTAACGAGTTTTCGTTTTTTTAAATTGTTTATTTTAAACTGAAAAAGAACTGAATTAGGAGGAGAACGACCACGTATTCAGTCCAGCTCGGGTCAAAATAATGCAAAAGCGAGTGGTATTGCTCCGAAGGCAGCAGAGAAAGTGAGTCCGTCAACGTGAAATTCCGAAGCGGTAGCTTTTCTCCAGGCGGTTCTGAATCCTCAGGTAGCAGGCGAATATATATGGCTGCCAGGCACAACATTATTATGACCGTCAAGCGTGTGGCCACTATACAATCATGAAGAAATCTTTATTCAGAGATGCTCGATTTGGATAGTAAATGTATAACACAAACTATAATCTCGAAGAAAAAATGTGCCGGCTAGATTTCTATAAATGGAGGACGGCGAGGCGGATGTGTTTTAGTGGAAGGAAACAGTACCAGGGAGGGAACAAAGACGTGTTTAGTTGCCAGAAATTTGATTTTGAATAGGGAAACGGCAATAACTCGAGAAATGAATCATGGTAACCTGGAAATTATTTGAAGCAGAGAAACATCATTGGATGTTTTAAAGGGGTTGTCTGGATAAGGGGATGCCTGGCAGTACCTGAGATGTCGCAGAATGATCGCAGATTATCAGCCTCCTCGGAAACTGCAAGGAGGAGCTTACATTCTTCGAACTAATGAAGGCACGCAGAATATTAAGCCTTGCTTCGACATTTCTTCAAAGCAGGGCAGTGAATTAGGAAGGACGTATTTGGTACAACACACAATAAATAATGATAAAGATGCCTGTACGACGATAAGCACGTCTTGTGCTACTTGCAAAAGAGAAGGAAGTTCAGAGGATGCTAGAGAACATGCGGTTAGCGGCGTCATAGAACCATCTTCGAGTCTATGGTGCTCTCCTGTCGTGCTCCTAAAGAAGAAAGACGGGATCACACGTTTCTGCGTAGACTACCGGCGGCTCAACCGCATCACTAAGAAAGTTAACTATCCTTTACTCATTATGACATACAGGACCCTTTTTCTGCAATAAAATGGTTTGCAACCCTAGATCTCAAATTTGGGTATTGGCAAGTAAAGCTTTCACGCGGTGACAAGGCGAAGAAAGCGTTTATTACTGAAATTGGATGGTAGGAACTCAACTTAATGCCTTTTGGACTGTATAATGTCTAGCCTTATATGAGAGGCTGATTGAATACTTGCTTGTTGGGTTAACGGGCGAGGTTTTATTGGTTTATTTGGACGACATCATCGTAATTTGACGTGACTTCGAAATAAACCTAAAAACGTCGGTTTTGAAAAGGTATGTACAAGAAGCCGCATTAAAACTTAATCCGAAGAAGTGTTGTCTCTTTCGAAAGAAAATTAGAAACCTGGATATGTCCCGAAGAATGTTTCCATGCTAACCCTCAAGAAATGTAGGAGTTTCCAACAAGTGTTAGACCAGTGTTAGCTCGTTCATGGGTCTAAGGTCTTACTACCATCAGTTTGTGAAGGGGTTCGCGGAAATAGCGAAACCAATACATCACCTAACGGAAGAGTCTTGAGGGTTCCGCTGTAACAACGGTAGCCGAAAATATTTCGTTAAGTTAAAGAATTCTCCCTGCAAACCTGAGTTACCCAGAAGCAACCGGACATTATATCGTGGACACTAGCGTAATCAACCAAGTTATAGATGGTATTTCGACAAAGAAGCACGGCAAAAATGAAGCCTAATTCAGCAAAACGTTATTCACCTAGGAGAAGAACTACTGAGTGAGGCGGCGAGAGCTATTTGCTGTTGTGAGGAGTCTGCAGCGTTTTTGGAAGTATCTCCTCGGCAGGAAATTCGAACTACGCACCAATCATGTTGCATTAAAATGGCTTTTGGTATTCAAATAGCCAGAATGGCATTTTTTTGATAGACTGCATATTCCACAAAATAAGGTTGATGATTTTTGGTCGGCAGGTACTATGAGGAATGATCAGAATGTAGACGATCCAGTAAAGCCAATTATTTCCTGGAAAAATAGCAAGCAAAAATAATAATGGAGCAAAGTGTCGACAATCAGGGAACTCACGAAGGGTTACTGTGCTCGGTGGGATAGTATCGTGATTGTAAATGGGGTCTGTACCGGATATGGGAGGAAACGTCCGGGAATGAGTCTCACTTGCAGCTAGTTGTTCCAAGGGTGAAGGAGAAAAACACACACATTATGTAATGCCGTGTCGGGAGAACACTTGGGGGTTAAAAGGACCTCGGTCAGGATTCAAAAAAGGTTTTATTCAACTGCCGCGAGGATGTAGAAGATTAGTGCGGGAAATCTACCTCTTGCGCAACTGTCAAGGGACCACAAACTATAAGTAGGGGATGCATGAAGACCTACAATGTTGGTGCAATCTGGGAGCGAATTACAATTTACGTTGCAACCATTTTCTCCTACGGAGAATGACAACCGACGAAGAATAGGAATAACTCACAATTTCTTTCCAGCCATTACCTTTGGTCCTCAAGAAGCCAGGAAACCTCTCTGTTTATGGTTATTGTGCTTGGGGTCTGCGGTTGGAAATGAAAGAGCGTTGTAGTTAGAGGATGGTATACAAATAACCCAAATCAAACAAGTTGCTAAAATATAAAGTTATAACTTCTGTTAGGATCTACTGTTACCTAGCTGTTGCATAGCCTACATTCTTAAAGGCCAGATTAATGTTAGCTGTATACATCTGTGATATCTGTAACGGAACTGCTTTCTATAATTTTTCTCAGAGAGTTAGTTTACAAGTGATTGCCTCATAAACACCATAAACCGTCCTCGTCCTTGTCATCTTGAAGACCATAGGCACTGCTGTCTCTGGACGATATCTGGCAGTACTGTAGCTGGACGAACTCTCGCTCCTCTTGCTTCTGCACATAGATTTCAAGGGACGACGGTTATCATAAATACAAAGAGTATTTAACTATTAATTACTAACGCTGGTTCTTATTCTTTGCTTTTGAAGTGAAGCGCAAATTCAATGGTGTTAACGTAAATTCGCTTTTTGCATGTAGTGACAATGGTTATTCTAGTTTTTAGTCCTTGGTTTTCTGCCAAGTGGCAGGTCCTTGGCGTAATTGGTTTTAATATAATTTTCTTCCCAAGGCTTTAGCTTTAAACAATGCATATCCTTCTCTTCCTTTTACATCATCTAAAAGCTTTCTTCTCCTTCTCCCTCTCTTCATCTTTCCTTCCACCGCTCCCTCTACTGCCATTTTTAAAAGTCCTTCATGTCTTAGGAAGTGTCCTACCCAGTTTTTCTGCCGTTTCATAATAATACCCATTAATATTCTATCTTCTCCCACGCGCTGAAGGACCTCCTCATTTCTTACTCTATCATTCCAGATTATACCTTCCATTTTTTCTCCATGTCCATATTTCAAACGCCTCTATTCTCTTCCTGTCCGCTTTCCTAATTGTCCACGTTTCAGATCCATACAAAAACACATTCCAAACATAGCATTTCATCGACCTCTTTCTTAATTTCATGTCCAGCTTGCTTGTCAATAACCTTTTCATCTTCATCATAAAAAAACTATCGAATAAGGATAAATATTCATAAAAAGAAGAAAAATGTCACTACTAAGAGAACCGTTACGTCCATGTTCGCTAGAATCGCAGTTCCAATTGACAGGTTATTATGGCTAGAGCAATATTTTAGGGGCTAAGGCCGAAAATGTATTACAATAATCCTTGTCTCAGATAGATCGGTGCTCCTGTTCTGATGATCATAAAAATGCTCCTTTGATTCTCTATGAGTCATATTTCGAACCGCTCCTATAGAGTAGCTGCAATAATTTCGTGGTTGTTTGTTTTCATTAGCTTACTTCTTTGAATTTTCATCCTTATAAAAAATTTGATACTGCTGTTTTATATAAATTAATTCCCAATGAACTTCCCAAATACTGAAGGATTTGGTGCTTTCCCGGTGAATGGTTTGCTGTAGAAAGTCTTCACGTGCTGTAGCTTTCCTTTCACCTGATTGGTCCTTTGTTCCGCTCGCGCGATTGGCCGTTATGTGTGGTTCTTGGCCGTTGTTGTCGTTCTTCTCTGATAGTTTTTATTATCGGTTCCCAGGCGGATGGTAGCTGGAAACCGTCGTCCTTATTGAAATTATTATTATTTGCCCGAATTTCTATTGAGTCTTTGATGACTCTCTCCCAGAATCTTTCTGATTTTCCCAGTACCTTGGAGCCTTCAAATTTAATTTTATGCCCGTTTTCAATGGAGTGTTCCGCGATTGCTGATTTTCCGCGTTGTGCTAAGCGGACATGCCTTTCATGCTCTTTCAGTCTTGTTTCGATTTTTCTTCTGGTCTCTCCTATATACACTTTTCCGCACTCGCACGGTACTTCATAGATCCCTGCCGTTTTTAGCCCAAGTTTGACCTTTACATTTGTCAGGAGGCTTCCAAGTTTCCTTGGGGGTTTTTGGACTGTTCGGATGTTGTGTTTGGTCAGGATTCTTGAATTTTTTCCTGAGATAGGGGCTATGTATGGTATAAACGCCGTTGCTGTGGGTTCGTCCTTTTTTGTTGGCTCCTTGTCGGTCCGGGAGCCGGCATTTTTCAGGGCCATGTCTATATCTCTCCAACGGTGACCATTTAGCCGCAGGATTGTTTTCAGATGTCTTACTTCTTCACTAATGCTCTCTTCGTCGGAAATCATGTGTGCACGATGGGTGAGCGTCGTGAGCGCGGACTTTAATTGGGCCGGATGATGGTGGCTCCTTACGTTTAGGTATAGGTCCGTGTGTGTTGGTTTCCGGTACACGCTGTGGCCTAGCGTGCCGTCCGGTTTGCGTTTTATAAGGATGTCTAAAAATGGGACGTTTTCTCCATCTCCATTGTGAAGGTTATATTTGGATGTCTGTTGTTCAGATGTTGAAAACATTCCTCCAGCGCTTCTTCCCCATGCGGCCATACCACAAAGGTATCGTCGACGTATCTGAAATAGTATTTGGGTTTTTTCTTTGCTGCGCTGAGGGCCTCTTCTTCAAAATGCTCCATGAAGAGGTTTGCCACTGCAGGAGAGAGAGGGGAGCCCATTGCCACACCCTCTGTCTGTTCGTAAAACTCCCCTTGATAAACGAAGTAGGTTGAAGTTAGCGTGTGTCGGAAGAGTGGAGCGTTGCTTTCTCCTAGGTTGTTATTAATTGGAGACTCTCCTTGATGGGTACTTTGGTGTATAGTGATACCACATCGACGCTCACCAACCTATCATTATCCTCTAAATGTAGTTGCTTTGTGGTTTTAATGAAATCCATGGAGTTCTTCACGACGCGGTTGCTTTTCCCTGTAAGAGGTGTTAGCAACTTGCTGAGATATCGGGCCAGTAAGTATGTTGGTGAGTTTATGCTATTTACAATGGGTCGAAGAGGGATTCCTTCTTTGTGCACATTTGGCAGTCCGTAGAATATAGGCGGTACAGCGGCCTGAGGGATTAGTTTCTGCATGGTTTCATTTGGTAGTCCCGAATTTTTTAGGAGGCTGGATGTTTTCTCTGGGCATTCTGCCCATACCTGTGCTTAATTGGGGTAGTCATATGTATGTGGTGGAATATTTTCCCAAATACTCTTTGCTAATTGATTAATCATTGGAAGACTTCTTCTAAGAGAAACAGTATTCTACTATAAAAATCTGGACAGAAATAGTTAGAAAGCTCCTTATATATTATACTTTTGAAGCCGATGGAGAATATCCTCACTCATAGTCGTTCTACATTTCTTCCGTAGATGAAGAGGACTAATTAGCAGGTGGACTATTAAAGAGGACTATGTAGCAGGTGTTAAGAGAATTGCATACAGATGTCTTATTCTTATATATCTTATATTTGAACCTTTATTAAATTTGCATTACACGCTCTGCACATGACGTATGGACGGTTTTACAAACAATTCCACTGACTGTCTTGGAATCAGTAAATGAGGTTGACTGCAATAAAATATGTGAGTAAAAGCACCCTGAATCCAAGGCATGTATGATATAGAGAAGCCCCAAATCTGACATGATTTTACACGTGGATATTCCACCACATACATATGACTACCCCAATTAAGCACAGGTACAGGCTGAATGTACGGAGAAATACAGAATTACCCGTTCTGCTAAAATGTCTTAAATTGTTTCGAATTCTTAAGATATCAAAACGAAATCGCTTTACCTTTCAGATATTAGATGTTAGAGATTCCCTGCTGCTTGACAATTCGCCACTCAAAACTTCAAAGAATGCCACCGCGAATCGAAAGGGATACCAACGTTCAATTTTCGGCCATTCATTCGCATCAGCCGCTAAATATTAGAAGATGCAAATAAATATGATTTATTACTAAATTCAGAAAATAATATTAAAAACGTTCGCAACGTAGCAGGTTAAGTAGTTCTAACAAGCCATTGAATCGAAGAAAAGCAATTTCAAGTAACACACTAATACCGAGTCACTTTTATTTCACGGAATAATCTGTAAACATTTCCGCTGCCAAAAGCAATGATTGGTTGCCACGGACGTATAAAAAATTGAGGAAGAAAAAAGTTTTGATGGTCTTTCAATTATGCTTAAGAGTTGATAAGGAAGTTTAAGGACTTAAACTTTTGAAAACATACGAAGTTGTCTCGAGAATATTAGTCTCAATGTATACATAATTTTAATATAGATATACTCAGCTAAGGCACATTTAGTCGCTTCATAACTTTGGAATCACATAAAAATGAATTTTACATCTGTTTCTTATAGAAGTAGTCTTAAACGTCTGGAGTCAAACCAGGGACAGATAGGTAGGTAGATAAATGGCAGCCTATATTCTGCACAGGAAAGATATTCAATTATGTATAAAGTTTGAAAATTGTGCAACTTCTGGTTCTAGAGTTTTAGTAGCACATACACACATACCTTCATCCATTTTTATATGTATAATTATGAAGTACTTGAGAACGTCGAAGGTATCGAAAGAAATGCTACAAAGGTTTTACTTCTTCAATAATTTACCAGTATTAATATTTCGCATTTACTTCTGCTTTCTGATCAATCAACATATGAATAACCATTTTGTAAATATAAAAAAGGAGTTTAATTTGATAAATCTTTATTTATGGATAACTGATGTATTTAACAAATGCCAACGTAAATTAAAATGGGGAGAATGATAACGTATCGGAGGTAAACAATATGCTCGTTTTCAGTCAGGTCAACTCTTGTGTAATATTAAATCTCTTGGAAGCCTGCTCTTTGAATTCAAAGAAAGCGTTTTATGTCAGAGGAAGAAAGAAATGCTCCCCAATTACAATATAGAATCTAAAACCATGGAAGTTTATAACTACTGTAGAATCTGCTTTATAACTTTCTCAATTGAAATTGAGAAAGTGAAGTAAATTATTGGAAAGATTAAAGATACGTATGTCTCCCTTGGATATTAGAATTACCCTTATTAGGTCACTTACTTTCTGCGACAATATACACCTGGTACCGCTATGAAGAATAACCCATATCGTTTACGATCTACTGATGATAATAAGCCGAGAGAAAAGCATGTTACAAACAAAATTAAATGTGAAAATTCTGGAAAATAAAAGTTAACAAAATGAAAAAATGGACCCAAATTGAATTCAGTATTTAATGACCTGGAAAATTTTATTTTTTACATTGAAGTCGTTATTTTAAATTGAATTTAATGCGAGATCATTCGAAACAGATGCGCATGGTCAAAATATTTCAATTGAGTGACAGAATTGTATACATTGAGTTGAAAATCCTGTTTGTCAGAGATTAAATAGTCATACTTGCTCTAACTTTCGGTGGGTTCATTTTCCCTATCATTCCGCGCTCATTGCTCCTTATTTTATTTCATAGCTTTATCACACCCTTTACATCATCTAACATTTTTGCCCTCGCCTTTCCATTTGTGTTTTCTCTTGGACCCCACCTTAATTTTTTTACTTTCCCATCCCCCATCTCTCAGTATTTAACGCATTCATTTTCCGTGCCATCGCTTGATTACTTCCAAACCCTCCCTTGTTCCATCGCCTCTAGGCCTTCCGCTTTCGTTTTCCTATCAACCCAAGTTAATTTTTCCATTCCACCGCATACACACATCTCTGAGGCCTCCAACATTTTTATTGTCCTCCTTTCTTATTTTAGGTTCAAGTTTTACATCCACAAAATTAACTCCACACCAAGGATTTTGAATTTTGATTTTGAGAATCAATTCTAAAAGTAAATGTCTAGTACAAATTTCACGGAAATAGGCGGTTTCCTGTGGTAATTTTTCTCGTAAATGAAAAGGACTTGTACGTTTTCCACAAAAAATATTGTGAAAAATCATAAGTCTATCCTAAGGCGTAGTAAAATTGTAGTTTTGGGGGTTCAAACACCCCTCTCATGACGAAGGAGTGAACAACAAAGGAAAGCTTGCCAGCAGATAGTTTCTCGTTATCATAGCTTCGCAGTGGAAAGAAAGAGAGAAAGAGACACGGCTGTTAGAATAATATTTACAGTAAAATAGCTCCTTAAGCCGTCAGAAGCAAAGGTAATAAAAAGAAAACTTATCTTTGGTGTGGTTCTCTACTGCCTTTGGTATGGTCCAACGTTGCAGGGAAGCACACAAGTATCAAGGGGCACTAGATACGTATTTCGAGAACAATGTTCTCATCCTCAGTAGTTTCGTTGGATTGACTGGATTGTGTATGGTGGGATTTCCTGTGGTGTGACGTAATAGTTATTTTACTGTGAATATTTGAGCCGTTTATTTTGAAAGTGGCCTAAGTCCATTTATACTTAAATTGAGATATTTAAGTGTTTGTGTTTCAATGCAATTAAAAATATACGTACAGGATACTAATGACTCATACTGCTTAAATGTATCTAAGGGTGTTAAATTTATAGTTCCTATTAAAATAGTGGCAATTATTAAGTGAATAATATGCGTTTTCTTACCAAGAATGGAGTTAGGCCACTTTCAAAATTAACAACCAGATTCATTATAAAATTTGAAGGAGCCCAAGTCCATTCAACATAATTTAAGATGCTTCAAATTGAAAAAAACAATACTCAATTTATTTTACATATTTTTACAACACTTCAGAAACATAATTTATGCGATTCAAAACATTTTTTAACTACATAACGTACAAAATTACAAACATAAATTACAAAACAATTTACTACTCATCTACATTTTGTGTGTGTGAAAGGGATTTGAAGAAATCATGATGTTCCGGTGGTATATATCGTAATAGGTCAATTATGTCCTTGAATTTTGCTGTTGTAATTTGTCTGATATTTTTATACAGTGGTGTCAATACAATATTTTCGAACTTTCTTGGTCTACCCCGACGTGGTAATAAATTCAGGACTTTAAAATTTTCATTCTCATTCATTGATGTCTTATAGAAAATTTTATACGGTTCATTTCTGAAAAAACGCATCCAACATATTTTTAACCAGTTTATTGATTCTCCATCAGAATTCTTTACCCTTTTAAAAATTGCGTCTTCTAATAATTTTGTTGATACAAAATCTTTTTGTCTCATTTCATTTAGAATAAAGTTATTACCTTTCCGACACTTTTTGATAATGTTGTAATAATCTTGGGGAACGAACAGTAAATTATTTTTTTTAATGACATTTCTACCACGCCAAAATCTCTATCATTTGGTAAAAAGGAATGTCCTGAAATTAAAAATTTGTGATCTATGATTTCCACATTATTTTCCAAAGTTTGGACAATTTTTAACCACATTAAAGCTACTTTAATGTTTCTATTTTGCCCTGCACACATGTCACTGTAAGCTATAATGTGTCTTTCACTTCTTAAATTTTTAACATGTTTTAGGATGCATGAAGCAATTTCTTGAGCACCTCTGGATGCAATAGTTTCATCCCAAACGTACATGTGAACATTATCGTTATGAAAATTGTGAATACCCAAATTTAGAACATACATATTGCGTTTGTAATATGCTACTGAGGTAGTCAACTTTGGATACGGTAATGCTTTTTGCAAGTCGAACGAAAAAGCGAAATAATAATCTGAATTACGTGATACTTGTTCCTGATCTTGTTTTAGTGACTCCCTAGCTGATTCTGCTAGTCTTAAATGGACATCGTGTTCTTCTGTAAGTTTATTCTTTTCTTCATCATCATTCGATGCTTTAATTTTGATGTTTAATAAGTCGCATTTTTGACATGTATCTTTGCGCGGTTGGTGGAAATGTAAATCAAAATCTTTTTTAAATATTTTTCTGTAAGTCCACTCATTAACGGCTTTTATTTTATTTTCCTCGCAATGAAGCTCGTATAAATTAAACATTTTCCTAAGAGTTAGATCAGGATGTAGATATCTTCTATTAGGATTATGAGATCTGGTATAATGGGATTCAAATTTAGGAAAACTTTTAATATGGTTTTGAACGTGCGTTTTCTCTTCCTCAGATAATTTTCTTGATGATCCAACCATCCTCCCACGTAAATCATTTCCTACATTTGCAGAGTTTAATACACGTTTTAAGCGTCCTTCACTTACTTTAAAGGTATCCAAAAAGAATTTTTTACAGACGGGAACTTTTCCGTTTTTAGAATTTAACAAATACCTAAAACTCCAATTTCTTGGCGAACCATTTCCGTTTTTTTGACGTCTTCGTATCACAGTTTTGCGCTCGACAGCTTCGTAAAGCAATACATTTTGTTTATTAAAGTCACCCAAATACCAAAACTTCTCAAAACTATTCTTTCGTTCTTCTTCTTCGTAATTTTTTAAGCAAGCTTTTCGACAACGGCAATCTTTGTTTTCGAAAACTTTGGATGGTACAATATTTCCGGTTTGAGTACAATATCTTTTTCCAGAATTCCGTTTAATCTTACGCACTTTTTGAATGTATGTTTCGTCAATCTTTTCTCCATTGGTATCTGCATCTTCATCCCCTGAAGACGAATATTGTTCTATAATTCTGTTTCTTTTTCGATTTTCTTTGAAATCATTAGTTAATAATTCTTCTTCACTATCTGAACAAAATGGTCTAGTCGTTTTGTTCTTCCCCATGGGTGAAATAATTTCTAAAATTTAATATTAAATTTTAAGTTTTATATTAATTAAACGTACTGATTATTCAACTAATGTAATTGTCCAAAAACTGAGGTTAACTTGTTAAATACTAATTAATTAAAATTACCTTCATCACTGCCTTCGGACATTATCAATAATAAATATCTTAATTTAAGTAGAAATGGACTTAGGCCACTTTCAAAATAAACGGCTCAATTATTGAACTAACTCTGAAAACTTATGTGTCTAGAATTATCGTATTTACTCGGAATATAAGCAACCTCAAATGCTTTATTGATAAATAACATGAAGTTGTATATGTAACCACGGCAACTGGAAATATTTGACAAATGGACTTAGGCCACTTTCAAAATAAACGGCTCATTTATAGCTTCGCAGGGTATACGTTTTTAAACAAATCGGCTATTTTCATTACCTGTTTGGCGGGAATACTCCTGCCACTAGATTGTAGACAATACATTGTTTACTCCATAGCTTTAAACCCCTTCATGGAAAAATTTTCCCTACGTCTTTTTAGTCTATCAACAACCTATAAATTGCTCATATGGAGATGAGTATAGAGAAATGATCGGATATTGCGATTTATACAGATTTTTGATTGGGCGCGTCGTAGATTCGTTTTGACCCACCGAAACAACCGTGGTCGAAAAAAACTTTCTATCTCAATGAACAACGTCAGTTGAGACATGCTATAATCCAGCCCCTTCTCCCTTGATACCATTTAAGGAGCGGAGAGGACGTACGTGTTTCACACTTCCGCAAAACCATATCCCACACACGCACGCAAACACTAGCGCATTCCTCAAATCTGCTCGAGGCATAGACTGGAGAGAGCGTTGCGGTCCCCAAACGCAGTGGACAGCCGACAAAACAAGCAAATCATGCGGAAGACCGCCATCATTAACGGACCGAGTCCGTGGGAGTTCGTGCCCTACCCTCTTATGGAATGAAGAGGCTGAGTGTTCGCTGTCGCTATTGCATTCAGGGCAGGAAAGGGTATTCCTCCTTCGGCAAAGGACTGGGATCCCCCTGGAGCAGCTCCCGGCAGAGTCATTAGCTCCCCTTTATCGTGGCCGAAGCGAGGCGGGAGTACGGACAAAGGGGGGGCGGAGTAGGTAAGAGAGGTAGGCAAACGTTGAGGGAAATTGCAGGGAGTTTATAAAGATTCTCTACAGTATATTTGCCACCAAAATTATAGCGATGAATATTTTATTATGGAGTATTTCCGCTAAATGCTGTATTTGCCAATATTTCGCGACTAACGTATTCGTTGTTAAACAATCGCTGCGAAATTTTAGGAAACATTTTTTTATTTGACTTTAGTAACATCTTCAACTTTATAAACATTGTTTTGCTCCAGCAATTATCGTCGTAAACCTATATTAAAAGAATTATAATGCAACAAGGATGGCGGAACCTAAGACACACGTTCTCAAAATGTCACGCTTTGATCGTTCCGTATGTTTGAGCGCAAAACGAAACAGCGTACAACAAGGTCGCCTCAATACGTAAAAAAGGGATAGGTGAAACAAGACAGAGAATAAGAAAATATATCAGGTTTTTGTTTTAATTTTTAACATTGATTGTTCAATACTTCTTTATTACATTAATTATATACTTATTTATTGCTGATATCGAGTTTTGCTCCTAAAGCACTCCTGAAAATCAAAAAAGTTATAGTAAACAAGTTATGTTTGTGATGAAGAAGGCTCTTCCTCATTTGAAATATTTTGTTTTATTTTTTGCAAAGGAGTCATCCAACGTCGTTCTTATTTTCCTGTTTCGTTCAGCAAGCAGCTGTTTTTAGCAATACATCGCATCAATTACACTTCGTCTTGCCTTTGAGGTTCTATCAAAATTTAAATAAATTTGTATAAACTGATCCATAATTTCAGTTATACTGATTAAACTTATTAAAAAATCCGTTGAAAATTCCTTTTGTTCCACATCTTCAGAAATGCTAATTAATTTGGATTGATAAAATCATGCGCAATTTCTGGAAATCCCAATACCGCGTCCGTTTTCGGTGAATCCCAATAAAACAGCACAATACTGAAACAGCGTTAAGCGTTGAACCTTACTGTATTTTATGTCTTTAAAATTTTCCGAAAGTTCTGCTCGGATTAACCGAACTTTAGAGATATCGGTGTTCGGATAAGCGGGACTTTGGTTTATTTCAGTGAAGATGCCAATTTCAACGGGAAGTTGGAACAAAGATTACAATACCAGGAAATATAATGAAAACCACCGATGAATGTAAGACCGTTCAATCACAGTAACGCTCTTCTTTTAAAGGCTAGATTGTTGTAAATTCACAAAGTAAATTGTGATTTCTGTGTTACATCATGATCAAACGGTGTTCTTAGAAATTCTGAAGCACGCCTAATGATTCCATGCGGAACACTTAGGATAAAATCCCTTGCTTGCTATTGCACGGAATAGATGTCGCCTCAGAATTTCTCCGCTTATTCGAGTGGTGGCGGTTTTCAAATTATCTTGAATCCAGACTGCTTCCTATAGAGTATATCATCTGCATACATTCTACACCTCAGAGTATATGTTTTCGCAGTTCATTTTCCCTTATTCCTATAGGGATTGATTGAACTTCTTCGATAGGAAAAGCTATCACAAGTCGCGGAGGGCCTAATCTTCTTCGTATTAGTTACACATAGAATTCGTTTCTGGTGCCTAACTTCGAGTATATATGCACCGACTTTCTCTTGATTTTAGCTCATGATGCCATGTTACAGTTATCTTATTATATCTCCGTTCAATCCGTCTTCATGTCTTTTTTGTCAGTACCTTCTCATTTACAAAGAGATACTTACTGTATACGCATATGTTAATAAATCGAAAATATAAAAATAATACAAGTAACAGAATAGAGCTTAGGGGTTTCCTGGTAGTTGGTAATGCGCTCGACTTTGGTGAAAGTGGTCCATGGTTCGATTCCCGGAGAGAGCCCACCTTTAGATAAGGTGCAAAATAACCTCAGCCTTCAAGACACCTGTCAGTCAGACAGAAAGTCTTACTTCTAACTAAACTAAACTAATACCCTGTATTGTAATGCATACTTGAAATGTACTTGATTGGATTTTGATGTTTACTCTAGGTCCTAGCATTTTAATGGTTTGTTAGAGTTAAAGTGAAGATTATTTAATTTCCTACATGTATGATGAAACTTGGTCATTTTAAAAATCAATAACTTTCTGAATGCTCAGCACTGTATTTCTTTAAAATTTACCTTAGTAATTCTTATTGCTCAGCAAATTTAAATTAAGGAAAAGCATGGGAATCCATAGATATAATGCTTGTTGTCAGGTTAGAATGCTAAAGTTTATTTTTTAGAGAGAAAAATCGACTCGAAATTAGAACTTTATCATTACCCACTGCTGCTGAACTTTAAAATATCCTTGCTCGCAACATTTTAGTATCCACCGTCTAAAGTATTCCAAAGACTCGAGACACTTGCAAAGTTCCCCGTAAATAACCAACTCAAACTTTGTCAGCATAATATCAAGCTAAATTTTTATGGAAATTCGATTTTAATCTTAAAGACCTCTCGTCGTTAGATAACGAACTTATCCTTCTCACGTTAGGAAACAACTCCACCGAGAAGCAAAATCTTATTTCCTTTTCTAATATTCGCGCAACAGTTCGTTAGCATTTAGCAAGGAATTTTGCGCATGTATAACTCCATTTATCCCGGTGTCATTAACGTTTCCAACCCTGTACGTGTTTTAATTATCGCCATCGGTGGCTAAGTTTCTTCACAAGCTGGATAAAACTCATTCTGCTGGGAAGAAAACTGATTTAACAGCCTCGTAGCTCCGCGGAAGTTCAGCTGGTGTTATTAAATTCGAAAAAGACTCGAAAAAAATAGGTCGGAGAGTTGCTTTTCCGTAGAAGTAAGGACTACGGCGTGAACGTGGACTTCTAACACGCAGAGCCATGTATTTTTGAATCGAACAAAGTTCGAGTCGAGAAATAGGATAAAAGTGTATCTCGAAGCTAAATAGATTGGCCCTTTATTGGCGATGTTAGGGCCATGCGGGTTTTTCTTACCTCCTAAGTGTGGAAAAAAACTTGCGACTGAAGGTTTACAAAGAAAAAACCCACATTGCGGGAAAACACCAACAGAGAAAGGGAGTGAGAAACCGCCAAAACACGGTAAATCATAAAAAGGCTATACAAGATAGAGTATAACACAGAGAGGAGTTGAGACTAATTTCACCAAGAGCGGATATCGCTTAATCGTTATCTTATTTGTTTAATAATCAATAGGTAAAGAAATAGAAGTTAGCGGTTAAGGTCTTCATGTCCTTACAGTAAACAAATAAGGATTTAGGAGAAAGAGACAGAGGGTTCTTGTGACACTATGAACGCATGACTAGTCCTCAAAAGTAATAATGACGATTTTATATCTCAAATTGTGAAATTGTGGAATGATTTAATGTTTACTATTGATTCATTTGTATTCAATTCCACCTAATAGGACTCAGGGCAGTTAAGGACCTCAACATTTAAAAAATTGAACAATTAACTCAAGTAAATAAAATAACAAACTTAAATAACATCCTCAGGTCAAAAGGACCTGAGGATGGCTATTGCCGAAACCGGTCGTGTTTCTAAATATATTTGTGGAAATTACTAAGTTTGTTATTTTATTTGTAATGTCTTTCCACGAAGTACGGCTTGAGAACTTAGATTTTATTTTTAACTCAAGTAACTTCGTATATAGTTAGAAAAGAATTACAGCAGCAAAATCAGTAACTGGTTGCATATTAAATAGAGCAATAATGAACATATATACATTACAGATAAATTTACTGTTACCTTGAATTAATGCGAACACTACTTGTTAATTTTAAGAGCCACTTCGTCGATCAACGTGGACATTCTCTTTTCCTGCATTAAAGTTTCGGCAGGAACGACGCACACATTATTAGTCATTACCTCATTTTACCCTGAAATAATTTCTCTAAACATTCCTCTCGGTCTCATATTTTTAGCATTCTGAAACCGTATCACCGATCTCACTTCCAAAGCGGCGGTACGTTCAGTTTTCTTAGACATGCCAATCAATAAGTATAAAAACAAAAACTGTCAGAAGGCAATGAAACTTACAATGCAGTTAGCAGACGAATGCTCAAAATCGTTTATCTTTAGCGAGCCACTTTCCAAAAAATTTGGAACCGATGCCAATTCACGGATGCGCTCCCTACGTGTCTCACATTTATGATATTATTCATTTTATTGATAGTCTTATTGGTGTAAGTTATTAATTTTTTGTGGGCCCTTAATAAAACAAAACATAATATTTTATTGGAAAGGGTCGAGGACTTATGCTACTATGTGACTATCTACAAATAATCATTTGGTTGGGTTGACGGCTTAAGAATTCCTAAAAGGCCATTAAATAAAAATAATTCAAATAAAAAGCTAAAAATATAAGTGATAAATCAATTAAATAGTATTCATTTAAAATAATACATTATAGAGCGTTTATGTCAGACTGTAATGTTAAAATAATGGATTCCTTAATTTTCTTTCTTTCTGTCTTTCAATTCAAGAAAAATAGAATTTATGCAACGTATATATTTGAGGGTCAAAGGAAATACTACCGACGAAATGTAGGGGAAATGCTGCTGACAAAATTTAACAGATTATTAACAAATACTGTTATAGTTATATTTCTTAAACAAAGAAGCGTATAACAATATTTGACAAACTATGCCATCCGTAAGATTGTCAGAAATTAATATAACATAGTTTTACGTTAAGTGAAGTAGTGAGACGCGCTCAATTGTCGCAGAGCTAAATTAATTTAGATCTTTGTTAATACACATTTTGTTTAACATAAATAACGTCAATATACAATGTAGAATGTTAAAATTGTATATGGCGTGATTTAAGGGTCTTTAAGTTCACGTAAAAAGAATTTATGTCACATATATCGAAGAGTTGACGTAAATACTGCCGACGACATTTAAACGAAATACTGCCGTCATCCGTGGTTAAACAAAGCGATAACTCACTATAACAGTATCCTACATACTATGCTATCTGTCAGATTGTCAAAATTAATATAAAATAGTTTTTAGGTCAAGTTTAATTGTGAGACGCGCTCAGTTGTCGCAGCGCTCAGTTGTCACGCGCTCAGTTGTCGCGCGCTCAGTTGTCGCGCGATCAGTTGTCGCGGAAACCCTTGTTATAGATGTAAATCAACATAAAAACAATGTAAGTCGCCTTTCGACGTGTGGCAGGGGGTGTAAACACCAAGCGTTCGAGTTACATCTTTGGCTTATTGTTGTCCCATATCGTTCGCGGAAAGGATGGGTCCCTAAAACGTCCTCGCATTTATTTCTTTTATTTTACGTCGGATATTCTTTTGTTCACGTCATTGTCGGATCGGAAGATGTAGCAGGGGATCGTATAATACCGATTACGTCTTCCGCATAAAAATATTGATAATTTATCAAAACTGATAAGTATTTGTTTATAAATAAAACATGGCATTGGAAGAAACAAAAGATGTATTGTTATAGGTATATAATATTTGCCTTGTTCAGGAAATATTTTTGGGTTCTCAACCGGGTGAGTGCGTTGGTAGGTACCTACGTTTCGGCAGCAACTTCTGTTGCCATTTTCGACGAAAATTATATATTCTTTGTCTTATCAAAATGTTAAAGATGCATTTTAAGAATGGATCCCCTTCAAAACTGGAGGGCTGTAAAACGGAACCCCCCCGCTCTGCGGCCCCTGCTGAAAATTATTAGAAAGGAAGACAACCGGAATATTCACCACAGGCATTACCACCCCACTCACGATTATATATGAATCTCGGGATGAACCATGTTGGAAAAGTCAACTGCTTAACTATTCAGGCGACCGCAACGGGTGCAGGAAGCTTTCATTGAGCACGTTCCATTCAGAAATCGGCAGTGTGACGTAAGAATCTTGAGGAGTAAATTTAGACCCTTTAGTACAACCAAGCAGTCACCTCAAACGATTAACAAACGCGAAATTTCTGCTCTCTGAGTGCTTGAATTCACACGCCGTGGAAACCACTGCACGTTCGAAGCCGTTCAGTGCATCGCGTCAAGGTGCGGTGCGCTCCGGGTTTGAGTGGAATAGTTTTCCAGTTCCCTCGGGTCGTCCTTGTTCTGCAGCGGATGAATTAACACCAAGAGTCTCTCGTATGCTCTCACCCGAGGAGCAGGTTTGTATTTTCGTGTTGCGATTTATTAGGGTGTTAATCCCAGGGCTCTTCAAATCCTGTTTTGTCTCCGTTGATCAACTCAGAGCGAGTTAACTAGGTCGAGGGATCAATATTTGATGTCTCAAACACTTATGTGCATGAAATTTCGTCGTTAGAGGTCCTAGGTGAGTTCGTCACAGCTGACAAGGATGGGGAGTTTGACTGTATTAAGAAATGGAAATTCGAAATGCGTATGCCTGCAAAATTAGAATATGAATTGCTGTAATGTGCATATGTACATACATAAATTATGTATATGTAAACACATAAATACGTCATACATACCTATACATGCATATGTGTAGAATAGAATACGTATACGTATATGCACATGTGTATAATGTGTTCTGTGAAGGAATCATAATAAAATCATCAAAATACAAAGGAAATTTCAGAATTTTAACTTAAATTTTCCGTACCAAATTTTCTGTTCATTCATCATTGCTTCTTACATATCTATAGAAATCTTTCTTTCCGTAATCTTGGACCTATTCAATAAAAACAGTTGCTCGATTAATCATAATCTCAGGTTTATTTATTAATCAACAATTACCATTAATACCATTCGTCTTAAAATAGAACTCATTCCGTAGCGTAGTGGAACAGATTGTACTTCCAAAACATGAGAAGGACATGTGACTTCGTGGAGACCTGTCACGTGAACAACAAGCACTAGAGTAGATAATAATAATTTTATATCCTCACTGAGTGGAGGAACTATTCTAGACAACAGGGAGATGTTTGGGAGCAAACACACTGAAAGATATCATTGGAGATGATCATGGAAAGATAGACAGTTATTTCTTTTATGAAGGAGACTGGACTCTTCCAAAGATGCTAACACAAACTTGGGTATTTTTTCCCCTTTTTTATTTATTTTGTTAATTTATTTTTTCTTCATATTATTACTAACTCACTGCATTTCTGTAAATAAAATTTATTGTTCTTGTTGTGGTACAATTTAAATGATGGAAATTTACCGTCACTTTAAATAGCCGGGATGCTAAGAAGGTGCAAGATGATCTTAGCTATCGAGGCGCCTTATAAATACACTACTACGAATAATTTTATTCGCAGGAACCATATTTACACCATAAAATAAATGAATAATGGTATGGAATCGCAGTTTTGTCTTCCATCTTCCAGCAGTCAGAAAGATTTATTGTCATTTAAGATAACTCACCGCACCAATTTTACAGTCTACAATCAGCGTTGCATTAAACCAATAAGAGTGCATACAAATCAGGAAATAATGATGAATCAGCCCCACTCCGCTAATTATCTATCGATAGAAAATCGCAAATATTATTCAGTAAACATGCATATTAAAAATATATATGCATGAGGAAAAAGTTAATGCTATTGAGTCCTCTTGACCTAATGGAAGGTTCATCATGGGGTTACACATCTAGAAACAGAATAATGAAAATGTATTCTCTCGATGACAATTATTTTTTTGCTAAAGCATTAATTTTCTAAATGATAATAAAACGCCTTTACTAACGGTGGGATTTGGTCTCCTCTTACATCTAACCATTTGTCATTGAATATTTAAAAAACGAGATTTTGGCCGTTAAACAGAATAAAATTACAAAAAGAGGGAAGCATTTTGTGGGTTAGTAAAATCTATGTACTAATGGAAAAAAACAACACCCATTTAAAAAAAATACCGACCGAAACGTGAGTTTAAACATGTCAACAGTTGCAAATAAAGCTTTTAATGAAGGAAGAAAGGATAAAATAAGAAAAAGTAGGATGTCTTAAACAATCCTGAAAAATATAGACTCTTTTAATGCACATTCATACCATAAAAAATGCGATGAATTTATACCATGAAAAATAGAATTTGCAGGATAAAGTAAAATATAAAACAGCAAAAGTAAAAATATTTATTTGTTATGGGGAGTGCCCATTTAGCAAACCACAATGCATGAAAAAGATTTATCTAAAAAACATATTTACGAAAGAGAGAAACAAATTCACATACATTGCATAGAAATCAAATCCAATAAACAAATCAGAATCTTCAACCAACAGTAAAAGTTAATCATTTAAATATAAAAACACTATATAGGATAGGATATGTCAGAATCACAGACAACGCATAGAAATCAAATCCAATAAATAAAGATGGTAAAGAATGAAATCTAAAAATACAATGTTCAAAAGTTATCTCCCGCTTCAGAAATGAGTGGCTAGTTGCGCGAATAACCTATTGCAAATTCCTCCGATGCAGACGTTGTTCGTAGTTACCTCGTGCCATCTCCTTTCCCAATGAGATTCCAGTTATAATGGCGGATCCTCACACAAAGGGATAAAAGGCAGAATAGGGTGAGGAGTACGAAAGGATGCTGCGCGAGGGTTGAAAAGGGATAAAGGGGTGCAGGGAAGAGAGAGATGCCTCAGGGGCAAAGAGGATAGGAAAAGTACAAGGGCGCGAAGAGGAGCACTTGGTGTGGGTATTCGCTGGAGTGTTCAACACCTGTGGCGAAGGAGAGAGACCTCCGCTTTGACAAAAACGAGGCCATACTCTCTCTCCCGTCCTCGGAATAAACGGAACTTTCCAAGTTGAACGAGTTCTCAAGACACGAATTTGTGTGGAGAATCGATGTAAGAGAATATGGTACTCGCAGTTTCCAACAACTGTTTCGTCCGGATGAAGGGTTATCTCGACATGGAAGGTTTGCCGTAATTGTTTATCTTCGCGAATTCTGGAAGCATCTGTGTGTTAGAGTGACGAGGGTAAGCCTTCGCAAAAGCGATGGATTACCGTGGCTTTTTTCCAAGCGCATTAGCCTTGGGGATTGTAAGAGTAAGGAGATGCATTGAAACGCATCGCGAGGAGACGAAACGAAAAAGGCCCTGCGTTCTTCCCCTCGATTATTTGAGGCGTAAAATATTTCATCGGCAGATTGACATCATCGTTGTTTGGAATTGAATTATGAGAGAGAGATAGCTTACTTTTATTGATGCTCTGGGTACAAAAACGAATAAGAGCAAGAAACAATAATTCCTTGTTTCTTGCTACTACTACTACTACTACCAATAATTCATTTTTCAATCGAATAACAAGAACAAACTACAAACAAAATGCGAACTAAATAAAAAAGAGTTACCAATGAACTAATATGAAACACAAGTGATATATACATTCAAAAAGTATGCACATAGGAGAGACAGATTAAATCGAGTAATTATACTCACAGTAAGTTCAACGCAGAGTAAGTCTAACTCACAAATAATTGTGGGGTAGACTATGATATATTTGTAGAAATATTTTTTTATCTGCTTGATGGTATAGATTCTAGTTTATATTTTATTGAGATTTTAGAAATAGAATAACTTAAAAGCTATTCTACGAGGAAATATCATATCGTCATGCCTATGAAGTTTTTTATATCAACCTAATGATATTGGAATTAGCTATTCAGTTTTCTTTCGGTTTAGTTTTTCTCGTTCAACAGTTGTTACTAGGAATTAAATTTAGTATTTATTATGAGCATTGACGGTAAATATGTGAATGGTGACAGTGTAGCCTTTCTGTAAAATATTCAGCTCGGAAAAGAGTTTGAACCTTAGCTCTATTATGCTAAGTAGGTAATTCTGCACCATAATGAAAAGTCTCACCGTGGGAATGAGGCATGCTTGGCAAGATGAGGAGTAAGGAAATTTTCTCTCGCTTTTCTCGTTGATATTGGTTGCTTTTAAAGTAGCACGATGACCCTTGAGTAACGCTTTCCATATAATTTACAATAGTAGATAGTCCATATCAGTACATCAGTAGTCAATTCAATTCCATCCTTCATTACTCACAGGTAAATAGCTTTCCTTATCAAAGCGATGAAGATGATTGAGACAGAAATAATGAAAGATAACTTTTCTCTATACTTACGAAATAAAAGTGAAAAAATTTCCATAATTAATAGGAAATAATAATTTGTGTTGTTACATTGTCAAAAGGATATTACCGATGTATATTTTTCTTGTGTATGAACCTTCAGTTATGAGAGTAGATCAATTGGAAAGGGTCAGTTGAGCATGTTACACAGAATTGCGTGCGTATCACTGTAACTGTCAAACGTTCGAATATCTATTCTGATGAATATATCTCCTTCTTTCCCATCCCTTCTTTTAAATCTCCTCTGAACTTTTAAAGTTCGACTCCCTTACCTAACGGAAAGACTGATTTTCACGAAAGACTGCGAACAACTGCTATTAAATGGAAATGCTACGCTCCCTTCAATTTCAAACGGCAAAATTATGAATCGAAAATTTTCCGGAAAGTCTCCTGGAAAGTTACATTAGAACTCAAATACTTCTGAATATTTATCGATACAGTCAGAGCTTTATTATGAATATATATTGACCATGGTTTAACCTACATCAAGTGTTATTCATAAGGATGGAATATAATACTGCATATAATACAAAAATAAGTAGAAAAGCCCTTAAGAATACCTGTATGCGTTGTAAAGCTCTAACTTTATCCTCTCCTCTTTGCAGAAACTTATTGTAGAAAAAAAGAATGTGAAACTATCAAAGAGAACTTCATCTAAGCGAGATCGCGGCATCATTACTTGCTAGATAAGACGGTCTTCGTAAAAGAGAATGTCCTTAGCGGTAACTTTCCCGTTATCAGTGAGCATTTCCAGAGATAGGAGGTACACCTATAAAATATTTTTTTTCTAAAGTCCAGCCTTGCGCGAGTTTTGGCATAGATCTGAAATCTCTTCCCGCTGGTAAAATTACCAAAGCACATCATTTTCGTTATTTTACGATTTCTACCTTTAAAGTAAAGAATACACGAAAGAACATTTTATCATAAAATCTTATCCTTACCCCAAAAGAAAAGATGTTCGGAAAAAACTGAATACGAATCTGAAGTCTGACTCATCTGAATTTTCCGGAAGTAATGTTTCATTTGATTATAGTCAGTGACTAGAATGTTCAATTGTTTTATTCCAACTTTTTATTGAATGAGCTACCTGTAATATGTTATTAGTGTGGAATGTTCACTCACAGTAGCATCCGAACTTGGTTGAGGTTTTTGCATTGTTGATTAAAAATAAGGAATTGCGGTGTTCAGAAACATTAATTCTACCTTCATTCAGTCTTAATGACTGTAAAATGCTTATTCGTGTGAACGAATCTATAAGAAACAATTTCTAACATTTTTTTTATAAATAATATTATTTTGGACATGAAAGTATTCAGAGAGTGATCAAAGGAGAATACTACCCCTTTGAAGCGCTGAAGAGGAGTTCTTATGCCCCTCTTAAAATTTAGAATTATATCATCTACTTAGAAATAGATATTCACTCAATATCATGAATTTCAAGTAATAAATGTCTACCAAGCATTTTAACTGCCCAAATATTCATTTAAAAATGCACTCTTTTATTTAATGGTCCTTAAATACGCCTCTGATTTTGGAATTTACATACGTCTAGTGGTCTTATTTCGACTTTCGAACCATACCTTTGTAGTTTTTCCATTCTTTAAAATATTCAACATTAAATTAATAGCAATTGATAATAAATTATTGCTTTGATCATATTTGTTCATTATCATTAAATTTGAAAGCATACAACAAGTTCATCTCGATGAAGGTTGCTCGATTTCAAGAATTAGGTGACGATATTCCACTCAAAGATGGCAATGTCATAACCTCCGGAACACATTGAAATTTACATGTAAGCTCCAGGTATTCTGGCCTAACATTGCGGAGTGCCATCTAAAACTAATCAGAAAAGTACTTGTTTTTTCCACAAAATTTAACCAAGACGACCGGTATCTACCACGGCTATCATCCTAAGGTGCACTGCGTACGGAAATGAGGGAATTTATAAAGGGGTATATCCTTAACCTTTAATTTAATAAAAAATTGACCTACCATATTCCCTCCCCTCTCCTTTCCCTAGCGACAAAACTGAACATCCCTATATAAACTATCTCATTTTATTATGTAGTATACCTGAGGATGACCGCAATGGTCTAAACCGTTCGTGTTTAATAAATTTCACGTAAACAACGAAGTACGCTTCTGATTTGTTTCACGTTGAAATTCGTATATTAGACCCTTGGACGAGTTATCGATGTACGAACAGTTACATCTCGGATATATGCATCCCTCTTGCCATTCGGCACCTTGATTTATTCTCCCCGACGTTCTCTTAAGCGAGGTTCCAATTTTTTTACTCGAGGCAACAGCTTTTTAGAATTCACCCTCGCCAAAGGCGTTCTTTCCTTTCCGCCTGTCTTTATCTCTTTAACAACGTAATCCGTTTTCTTTCACTCCCTCACCTCAAAATCCATATCTTTCAATCGACTCCATAAACTGTTCCACGTCACTCATCCATCTCTCCCTCGACCCAAGCTCCCTCTCCATTTACATTCCAATCCCAAAAGACTCTCCATTTCGAAAGTCTGGATTCGGAAGTTTACTTTCGCATTTTGAGTCTTAACCGAGCGTTGACTGAGTGCTATTTGGGACGGGTTTTGCTGAATGACTCGCATGAGGAGCACATGTGGGAAAAATCGTACGTGTGTCAGTACAGACACGAAAGAAGTAACGAAACGAGTAACGAAAGAATGAATCTCATATTAAAGAAAACCCTGCAAGGTGTCTATCGGCATGCATCATGACTTAACTTCACAAATCGATTTCTTTCGCGTATAGTTCGCGGAAAAAATGAATTTTTGAAAGGAATAGTTTTAGCATTTATTTCTCTGATTATTTCTCACTATCAGAACGGCCAAAGTAACAGGAAGAATGCATAAATTTAGCTACATCTTCTATGAGTGGACCTTTACTGAACCTATTTAGTAAATTAATCCTTTGTTTAAATCTTCTATCTTCTGGAGATTCCCATCCTGCGTCCTCAAGTATTTGAGTAACGCTCACCGATTTTTTGTAACAATTTTTCTACGAAATGTAGAAAGTCCCTTCGCTGTACTTTTTCTAATTTTCGAATACAGCACTTTTCGGCAGGATCTCATACAACATGCATACTTAAGATGAGGCCTAACCAACGCAAAGTAACATCGCTCACGGACCTTTTCGTCGCTCCTACCGACTATTTTCTTCGCGAATCCGAGTTTTTCGTGTGCTCCTTCAGATATATTACGGATGTGGGTACCCCATGCTAAGTTATTTGTGAAAGATACTCCTAGATATTTCACTGATTCTACTTTTGATAAAGTTTTGCCTCTGAGGAATAGAGGGGGAATCTTATGTTAAAGTAAACCCTGCGTGGCGATTATGACAGGTACGTGTTATATCTATATATATATAATCCTTGCAAGCCATGTCTTGGCATCGGCATGTGGCGGGGATTAAGGCACCGCACATTCCATATCCTTATTTGGTTACAGTCATATAGTTCACAAAAATAAATAAATTTTGAAACAGCTAGTGGTAGCATCTAATATGTTACATCTTATCGGCTACCCGAAATTAAAATTATAATAATTCCTTATGGCAAATAATTGACATTGCATAAGCTATATATCACAGTTATACCTTTTTAAATTTAGAAAATAACAAATAATGAGATAAAAGAAGAAGAAAAAGTATTTATAAAATCATTATTAATAATGAGAGAAAATAATAAATATTGCATGCACTTCATATCGCAGGGTATACTTTTATAAAATTTACGAAAGATTTGCAAATATTAAGATAAGGAGAGGAAACAATACATAAAATGATTATTTAATATTTTGGAGTGAAAGGCATTACATATCACAGATATATACTTATTAAATTCTTTACATGAGGTTTACAAATTATCAAATAAATATATGGATTGGATAGATAGAAGGAGAGTTGCATTTTAGGTGTTTGGTGAGAAAGCGAGTAGTTTTCAGTTATGCATAAAGAAGCAGTTTGAACGCCGAGGATATGATTCTGTAGGTAGGACAGACAAGGGGTAGGAAATCATGGAGTTTTATCCATTTTCTTCGAAAAGAAGCTCCGTGCCTCTCAAGTATATAAAATTCTGATCTCAAGTATATAACTTTCTGACACGTTTAGTATTTCTACACATAAAAAAGTATTTATGTATGCATTCTCATATATATTGTATGCAAAAGAAATTTGAAAGACATCACATTCCGTTGCATGCCGTTGTGCCTTGTAACCGTTTATTAATATTATAATGATTTACTCTTACGGCCAAAATGGCCTCCTAACCTCTGGATATATTACACGATAAATGAATATGAAACTAATAACTAAAAATAATTGACTACATTTATCTTAGATCTAAAAAAATGAATCAATATATCTAAATAATCCAGCAAACATAGATAACAAGGAAGTACTCGTAGGAAAAAACATTAAATACATTGGTAGAAAAGTAGATACAGTAGTTTTATGAGCTGTTCGAAACGCTATTCAAGTTACTTTTAATGGTATCTCAAAATAAATTTCGTACATTTCATGAGGGATTACTATCTTTAAGCCTATTGTATATGAAATTGTAAATCGCTACACGTGGACTCATTTCCTGCTGATATATCCCCAACCATTCCATAAACTTCTTTCTCGCACCTTCCTCCTCCTTCGAACTTCTCTTTTCCCCACAGACTTTCTTGCCTCCTCGTCCACACTCTCAATAACTCCCAAACCTCGCTTCCTTGCCCACCGATTTCTCTCCTTCTATAAATTTCTCCTTTCTCCGAGTGCTTTCTCCTTCCTTCTGAACCTTCCGTCTTTTCAATAACCGGCGGTTGCGCAGAATTGGGTAACTTTCGCCAACCGCTCTATCGGCAAATGACATTTTCGCCTCTGACATCATGGGCACGCACGTCGGTTGACTCAACAAGTCCGTAAATCGTGAAAATAATATCATGTAGCAACGGCGTAGCACGTGTTAATTGGAAAACAATGCGTAGGAATTCTGTGGTTTCATTCCTGAGGATCTTACCGTTTGAAGGATCTCATAGTACAGAGTACAACCTGCGTCCTATCGGACTCTGATTGCAGCATTTTCGTCACCCGAAGCAAGTGCTTCCAGTTAAATAATTTTGTTTCCCAATCTCGCTTGATACGCCAGTTGAGATGAAAACGAAGGGATCAAAGGGAAATATTCTTAGGTTCCATGGCAAATTCGTACTATTTAGAGGTTAGTATTTAGTGAAGAGTAGGCACTCATGTGCAGCCTGCCGGTTTCATATGTTGCCCAATGCTATTTTATGCGGTTTATAATGCATAATTCCACTACCCCTGTCCTAGAACCTACTTCGAAATGGACGGAATTTCCTTTCAGTTTTTGTCGGCACGTAATTTGTTATAAAGAGAGGGATGAGGTTGACATCGCAAGATAAGGCGTGCATTTGGGAACTTTCCCAAAAGAAACGGACATCAAGAAAGCCTGATAAGATGGGAACTCAAATCCGGTTCTTTTATTTGCCGGGTGGATGCGCCAACCAATTCCGTTATCTTGGCAAAGATTCATTAAGACATGCAGTTTTGAGAAACACCGTGTGGAAGGCATGTATTAGTGTTCTGCCAAGATGCTCGACTGATTACATTAGCCATCTGGCAAGTAAAAGTTCAGGGTTCGAACTCCGGTCTGGTTATTTCGTATCAGTTTCTCCCAGTTAATATTCCAGTTTTTGTTTAAATTCCATCTAACATGCTTAAAATATGGAGATTTCCTACCAAATACTGTAAAGGATGCTCAAATTACCTTAGTTTTCAAGAGATAATACTTATTGCAATGAAAAATTAAAGTCTATACTGGTAAACGTCTGAAAGCAAAGGAAAGGAATGGATTAATGAATGAATAGCCGCCTCTAAGAATTTGTCCTCGAAAGGACGGTTAATCCGTTTCTTTTCCCTTGTTTCCTTGCTTAGTATCAGAGGGCAGACAACTCACCGGCGAAACGGCTTTTGGGGCGTTTTAAGCCTCTTTTTCTCATTGACCCCCGTGTTCCAATATCATCTTTCTCGCATGCAGGTCTGTTAAGTCCAACAATATTCTCAAGTAAATGATCAAACTTATTGTTTGTGGAGAGTGAAATTAGTCCGACAGGTTTCGTCAACAGGATGACATCTTCTGGCGGTGGGACGAAAACCTCTTGAAGAAGTTACAAGGTGCTTTTATGATGCGCGATGAAGCTTAGTTTGATCAACTTCCACATTTATTTCTTAGACCAATGGTACAAATTCTTTTTACACAATAGGCCGGATAAAACACACAAATTTAGAATTGGTGAGACAAAGTTGTGTGTATTTCAGGAAAATTCATCTCCTGTTATGGCTTTGTGTGGTGGGGCCGGTATTTTTTGAAGGCGATGATGTTTTCCGCGTAAACTTTAATGAATTTATTTAATTAAGGAAATTCGGGTGGAATAGCTAAGGAACAATTCACGTATATAAAATTCGTATATATAAAAAGCAAATGTCCGTCCGTACGTCCGTCTCCTCTCTGCCTGTCCGTCCGTCCGTCTGTCCGTCCGTCCGTCTGTCCGTCCGTCCGTCTGTCGTCCCCCTATTTACCTCAGAAACGGCTTGACTTAGAGATCTGAAATAAACTGCGTTGTGTTTCTACGATGCTGCAACCCCCAGGGAGAACTATTTTCATCTCTGTAAAGGCCCGGGTACGAACCCAGGAGCACAAAATTCGTTTCCAAAGGAGATGAACGTAAATCACGTTTTCATCACTTGCATAGGTCATTTCTTTTACAAAATTAAATTAGAAACAATGGTCCTACGAAATTAATACAAGTGTCACAAGAAAGGAAAATAATCATACGTTTCCATAAGAGATTTACGTAAATTGCGTTTTCTTGACTTGCAGAGGTCGTTTCTTTCACAAAATTAAATTAGAAACAATGGTCCTACGAAATTAATACAAGTGTCACAAGAAAGGAAAATAATCATAGAATCTTATTCTAGTCGTGAATCGTTCATACAAATTCTAAATTGCAAGAACTTTGATAAAATAGACCTAAAATTCGTAAAATGTTTCGGAAATAAACAACCCATCCCTTTGACGACCAAGGCAATTCTTGTACATTGATTTCATGAGATATCCCACATAATGCACGGGGATAATCAGTTAGTATACTTTTCCATAAGAAATGTGCGTAAAATAGGTTTTCGTTACCTGCAGAGGTTGTTTCTTTTACAAAATTAAATTAGACACAATGGTCCTACGAAATCAAGAGAAATTTCAAAAGAAAGGAAAATTATCATAAATACTTATTTTAGTCGTGAAACATTGATATAGATCCGAACTTTCGAGGATTTTGATAAAGCACATGGAAATTTCGTAAAATATATGGGAAATAAACAACCCAACCCTTTGACGACTAAAGCCATTGTTTAATGTTGATTTCATGAATTATCCCATATAAGTGAACGTGGATAATCAGTTCTTATAATTTTTATAAAAAATTACGTAAAGTAGGCTTTCATTACTTGAAAACGGTAGAATAAATATTATAAATAATTTATATGATAAGAAATATATTGAGTTATTATGATCTTACGGCAGAATTTTTTTGTGCTTAGTAGAATCAGAGATATACGATAATAGATATATTTTTAAACTGAATTAAGTCTCATCATGCTTGACGGGGGCGTTTACTAGTATTTACAATAAAAAGAACAAATTCCGGGAATACAACTTCTACGGATTACTGTTCATAATTTGCTAGGAAGGTCATTTTAAATTAAGAACATTTATCAAACAATACTTGAGAAGGATGATGCCCAAAGTCCATTGAATATTTCTCGAGAAGGAAGTGAACAGAAGTCGAAATTCAAGTGAGTGTTTCAAGAAAGTAATTAATTATTTGGATTCTTTCTTTTCTGGACTTCATTACGCATTAATTTACCCACGAACTCCAAATTAAGTCGGAATCTTATTTTTTCCGCAATTTAATTATCCATAATTCACCCACGAATTATTACTTAGAATCGAATTGCGCAAAAGAGATTTAATCATCTATAGGCGGTAGGTAGAAGCGATGAAAAAGTCCGTGAGAGATGTTACGTTGCGTTGGTCAGGCCTCACTTGGAATATGCGTGTAGTGTATGGGACCCTGCAGAGAAGTGTTGTATTCGGTAATTAGAAAAAGTGCAACGGAAGGCGATACGTTTTGTAAAGATTTGTTACGACAAGACAGTGAGTGTAACGCAAATG
>KZ308924.1:46247-58291 GCA_000376725.2 Ladona fulva | reverse complement strand
AGCAGGGTATATTTCTTTCTTGTCAATTTTCTCTCGAACCCGGGCGTATGGGAGAGAAGCCCGTCTCACTTTTTACATTCACTCTGTCTACTTCCATATTAAGTTGGTCCCATCACGATTCTGAACATAAATCTGACAACTTCTCCTTGTGAGACGAAGTCTGGTAACAATGGTAAGGAAATGGATTTATTGACCTTCTAAGAAGTGATTTTTAGAACCGGTTAGTCCGGCTTGAGTAGATCTGTGAGTAAAAACATAAATACGAATATAAGCCATACATGAATATGCATATTGATGTTGGTATAATTATCTGATATATGTAACTAGTGCAAATGACTCTAGCCGTCGAAACACAAATAAAAGTAATTCTGCCACTACTATGAACATAAACCTTTTAACAGCCGTGTTCCAATTTCTTCCTTACGTACGTAGTCGTACGTATGTTTTTATCTTGTTAAATCGTTTGAATGAGAATCTTCATTACTTTGAGTATAAATAGATGGAAAGTCGAAGATTTCAAGCGATCCTCATAGTTTATAAAAGATATTTAAAAAATATAATCGAATCTGAATATAAAATATCTTCTCTGAATAAAGGAATAAAAGTCCTGAGTGATTTACATCAAAATAAAACTTCTCATTTAATTTTCATTTGTCATAAGAATTATTTTTTCTCCTTCAGATACTTCGAGAAGCGTTTTTCCGAAAGGGAAGAAAAAAGTATAAAGCAGCATCTAGAAAATTAATCTACTCTTTCATCCTCGACATTCTATCCTCGCCTTTGGTTTGGATTCTGTTAGTTATAACTATAAATTTATCTTCATGTCATTTCACTCGGATTTCTCTTGCTATTTGAAAATTCGTTAACCATTTTCTGGTGGAAAATACTCGTATAATTGCATTCGAGGAAGATACGAAGTTAGAGAATGTCTCAGTTGGGAGTATAAAAAGTTCGCTCTTTTAATACATCATAAATTGAAATTAAGGGAAGCATTCATCACTAGGGGTCGAAGAGATGGCTCTCAAAAGTATGCTGCCGGAAGGGTAAAAAAAAACGAGAACAATTAACGTTTTCGTTCCTGAATTTTTACTTCCACTTCAATCTTTTAAGAACTTTATTCCGAAGATAAACCAAGTTCTAAAATTAGATTAGCTCTGAGTAAGTAATATACATGGAAACTGCCTTCATTGAAGTCGCTTCTCCTTTTTCGCGTCATCATCTTCTACATAGTCCTTGGTGGTATTCTTTCAAAATTAAAACACTACTGCACGATATAAAATACTGAAATGTCATTACCTCAATGTTGTTTCTGAATAAATTCCAGGAAGTAATTGGTGACTTACTTTTGTGATGGATCAGAATAAAAGTAGTCTTTACTACAAGAAAGGGGATTACTTTACTTACTCTGTACTTAGTCTTAACGCTGTAAGAGGAGTTTTAGACAGCAGAGGATCTTTTATTGCATCTCACGAAACGTATGCGTTAGGTGAAGTATTTTAAGCAGCCACTATCGTGTTAACATCTCCTTTGATAGATAAAAAACTTCGCGGAATTCACGGAGTTGAAGTCTTTTCCTACAAGTTCTTTTATCTAACCCTAGAACTAGTACCAGGTGAAAGCTTTAGAATCATTTTACATCTCATTTCTTTGTAGTCTGGTATTATTTTTCCAGATACTCTTACGTCATGATAAAGTGAAAATAAGAGATCAACTAAAAACTTAACACTCGGTAAGGGAAAATCAGCGTTGAGAAACGATTAAATTTCATAAACATCAGTAATGATTTGAGAAGAACAAAGGAGAATATTTTAGTAATTCGTAACAATAGATGTATATCCTTGAATAACCGAATTGAATAAAGGTTGCGCTAAAATATTCGTATCCATTCCACACCAGCCTTGACGTTTGAGTTAATGTCGTCGGAAGATAAACGGTGAAAATTTGTAGTTGTAGTAGTATGGCGAGGGCAATTGGATAATGAATAGAAACTATTTATTTAGTAGCGGAAGGCCTTATAAGTACCGCAAAATCTTCGATCCTCGGTAAAGAAGAAAAGTGGAAATATATCACGTTGAAAAATTTGGTCGTTGCATCATTTCGATCTTACTTCGTATGATTAATTTGTTGATATTAGATAATTCCCATTGAAACCGCTAGTACAAAGTGCTTTCTGAACGGATACAAATAGTTAATAATGGCTGTCAACAGGACATTAATTAAATACACACTTCGCGAAATTTACGTTGCTTACATTTTAACCGTCAATACGAAAGAAATTGTGTACCTTATTAAACTAATAGTAAACGAAAAGCAATTAAAGAAAGAATGCTGTGCTTATCCATGCGAGTAAATCATCCAAAAGGCTAAAGTATCAGCGGAATTAAACGAATCGACTAAACCAGAAGCAAGTCACGCGTGCCCGCTTTTTAATTGGATTCAGCACAAATTCGCGGAAAATATAAAACAATTTCTTTGATAAGAAAATATCAAATACACCAAAAAGAAGCTTGTGGCTCGGTAACGAACTGTCAAAGGGGTAAGGAATATGTTTATTTTAAGTATTATCACGTAAACCCCGATGAACATGGTTCATGGTTCATGGCGCTTAGCCCCAACGGCGTGTAATAGCCTGTGTCCATTGTGGCTTTCATCGTATCCAATGTCTTCTGTAACCTAACAACTTAAAAGTGAGTTTTAAGCTTTCAGTATTCATTATTTCAAGGTTCTTTCGTTTTCTTTTTCCGTGAAAACGACAAGGTGGAAAGAATTGCTAATGAAACATTTGCTCGTTCTCGCGGAAGTTCGTAGTTAACAGCGAAATGATTACCAGTGACTGAAATGTAGCACAATGAAATATGAGAAAAAAGAAACTTAAATCGACTAGGTTGCTTTTCTCCTATTATTATAGGGAGAGATGGGTAGGAAGGATTTGAAAAATCCAACGTAGCAATACAATCAATCAATCTAAACTTCTCGGGATACCATAATGAAGGATGAAAATTTAACTTTTTAAAAATTCCACAAACTGTTCGTAAATCATGACTGGTTTCTCAAGACGGTCTTCAGGTTTCTTCTTCTTCTGGTTGGCCCCATATCTTTGATGTGGGGCCTTAGTGATTTGCCATCCATGTTGGATTCTAAGTTTCTTCTGTTTATCCTTCTTCTCTTTACTTGATGTGGCACATGTCACAGAATGCTAACTCATTCTGCGACATTTCGAGGTGGACCAGAAAAGAAGCCGCACGGCTCTTCCGCGCAAATGTATTCACCTTTCCCTAATCCCCGCCGTAAGTTGTTGAAGTTCACATATTGAAATTATTTATCCTTCGTTTTAATGGAACAATTGGATTTGTTTGGAAAACTTTGTCAAGATTCCAAAATGAATCTTAGGCGACAAAGAACCGTTATTTAGCAACCGTTATTGGATTCCTGGACATGTGAACATAGCAGGAAATGAGGCAGCAGACAGGGTAGCAAAAGAAGCCACAAGAAAGCCTACAATAGATTTTGAAGAAGTGTCCTCAGGAGATCTGAAGTCCCAACTGAAAAGTATTGCCCTCAAGGACTGGGAAGAGCAATGGCCTTCACTAACGGAGAATAAGTTACGTGCAATTAAAGAAACTATTAAACCTTGGGGCTCTTCTGTCAGAAAGAATAGGAGGGAGGAAGTAGTTTTAACTCGTTTGAGAATTGGACATAGTGCACTGACGCNTAGATTAGCGAAGTAAATTCAGTAAATTCATGGTGCTTGCACCCCCTGCCACACGCCGAAAGGCGGCTTGCAGGGTACTAATGTAGATGTAGATGTAGATGTAGTGTAATTTTGAATATTCAGTATTGTGGATTTATGATTTATGCAACCGATATCTTTCCGGCTGAATGAAATGATGTGAGAGAGCGAGATTGGCCCGCGAACCGCACTACGTACACTGAGTTAACATCGCGCGCTAATGAAGATTCCATTTTGAATTTTGCAATATATGTAAAGATATTAGTTGAAATAACGTATCTGAAAAGGAGAAATATCTTATCAATTATTAATTTAATTTTGTGAGGGTACTACCTATTAGAATCGAAAAAGAAATAATTCTCTCTAAACCCAAAGGGGATGATTGTATATCGTCTATACGTCGATGTTAACCCATATTAAGTACGGTTATGGGCATCGAATCCATTCCACCTGATCACGTTTACGAGAGAAAATAAAGGCTCTGTTAGGAGATTGGTTTGGCGTATATCTTCCTTAGGTAGGTAGGGATAGGGGCTAATGGAGAACCGAAGAGTTTACCAATAAGAACGTCCGTCTGAGATCGAGTAATAAAACGGGATAGGAAGCAAAAGTTAAGACTCTCAAAGCAAAAAATACTAATCTTTGTTGAGACGGGAGCAAGTTCAAAGACGTGAAAGAGTAATTCGGGGAAAAGTAAACGAAGAGGCTATCGATTAAAACGTATCGGAAGCTCTTCCGCGTAGAATTCATGGTGAGAAGGTTTGTCTGGGTGTCTTATTAACTTGGAAATCTCTAGCTCTTCGCGAGAAGAGGGACTTGACTGCTATCGACGTTCCGTTGGAATGACTGTTTCCTATTTCCCGAAAACTCTAACTTCGTCAGAGAAATAAAATAAATGAAATAATTTCGTAAAGTAAATAACGAAGGGTTTCTTAAGTCATTCATGATATTATACTCATTATAACACGTGAAATTATGTAATTATACAAATGCATTTAATAACCGTGTGCATATTTTTATCGAATTCTTTACTGTTTCCATTTGCTGGCTTTATTTGTTACTGCATATAATCCTCAAATCACAGTAAGTAATTTAGAGCTCAGTATTGCATTACAAAATTATATCATTCTGCTAATTAAACAGTTTTATCTGTATCAGTTCATTTGATGATGAGAGTTTTCTATCAAAGAAATGCCAATTTTAAGGATGCTTTAATAAAAATACTTCGACTTCGTCTCTGATAGTTTTCAATGCTTCTACTGTTTAGAGGCTAGAAAAATCGTAATATTTTCAGTAAGGGCAACGAAGAATAAAAGTTTGAACATAAATTCGTCGTATTTTATTAAATCACTCGAATGAAATTGCGAAGGCATTATAGTAATTGTGCATTTTATTACTCAGTGGTAGTAAAATGAAGCAAGACATCAAATATAACCCGATTTTAGATTACGACTTCATAAAGTATTCATTTATTTTTATCTAACATCGTTTGAGATCGAGAACGGAAAATTTCATCTGTTAAGTAATTTTTAAACCTTAAAAGTATTTATAGGGAAGACTTCAAAATGATTTGCTTGTAAATGAGACTTGTTATTTTGTCGTCGCACTTACTTTAAGCATACAATAAGACGGTAGACATTCGAGTTTCAGGTCACAATACATGATTGTATTTCATACACAGCGTAAACCCGCTTAAGACGCCTTCAGGTGACCGAGAGAAAGCCACGTGAGGTAAGCAAGATTGCGTTTTAACCGGGATATAAGAACTTATTGGTCTGTTGGATCGGCTCCGATGAAGGGATAGAAATTGTTCTGCTACGCTATATCTTCATTTCCTTTTTCCCAAGCTTAGTCGTTTGAAACAAGAGAGTCGAAAGGAATTTCAATATAGACAGGGTAGACTAGGAGATGAGAGTGGAAGATGGCGATGCAGGTGATGTAATTAAATGAAATCGTTCATCAAATGAGGAAAGCTATTGGCTAAAGTGGGTTGCGGTACATTTGGGGCCAGGAAAAATCATCCTCGTAAGACGTGAGTCCTACCCGTACCTAGAAGATGCTAGCTTGGCTAACGAAATGTGCATCGGTTGTGGCGATCTGTCTTTTGATGGCATCGGAGTACTCCTTTTCATTGAACGTTAACTTTACCATTAGTGGTCCGTCTACTTCTATCCTTGTAAGAGGTTAGTAGACTGTCTCAAGAGATATTTTAAAATAGTTGTGTTCGCGGAGACAGTTCGGCACTGTGGTGCACGCGCAGTTTGACTTTTGAGCATTCGTGGAGTCAAATCATCCTGCGCATGCGCCGTAGTTCCTAACTGGTTCTGAACTGTCTCCGCGAATACACTTAATGTGTTTCCTGTGAAAAGAGCGGGGTCTTGGAGAGAACCGCGTATTAAGCGGGAGTGTTTTAAACGGGTTTTACTTTATATGGAATTATTCTTGTATTTTATATCTTGATGATGTGTCGTCATTGCTTCAAACACAGAGAAGTGATTGTCTCCAATATCATGATGGAACTATGGGTTCATTATTCCTGTAAATTTAAACGCAAGCTTTCGTATTTGGTTAAACATGATTAGTTGTAATTAAAATACAAACCAGATATGAGGCATTGCAAACGAATGAGGCAGCCTTTTCGTTCAACCTCATCGCTCCCTTAAAATCATTACTCTAAAATACTATTGTTTGCTGAAGACCTCCGATCCAGAGGATGCTAATGATGTACGAACGGTTAGACTTCATTCGCTTATAAAACTATTCAGCTCATTTTAGAGCTTCGATCCTTCCAGCATCTCAAACGTGTTATCCCCAGGGAAGAAGAAAATTTACGAAAAACCCAATCCTAAACTTCCTCAAGAACGGTTTATGTTCGTTGACTTCCATCCCTCGAGAGAAAATGGTGAAGAATTAAGGATCTTGAGATCGTATGTACTGAAAAGAGGATCATTAGTCCGCTTAAAAATTACGACCCTGAGGTGAATCCCAGAGGCAAGTGGAAGAGAGGATGGGATGAGGTTGGGTTTTAATGGCGCGAGAGAGAGGTTTGGTGGTTGAAAGGTTGCAGAGTGAACAGGAGAAGAATTATATAGCGCCGGAGGCAGGCGTGAGAGATTAGGATCGGAGAGTTTGGCGTTAGGAATAAGGACCCCCGTATATTCTCGGTGCTAATTTCGATCCAGAATGCCAGCACAGCCTGGGTCCAATAAGGCGGCCGTGTTTCTCAATAATGCTTAACCGATAGCTAAGACCAACCGAAGGGGAAAATCTCCCACTCCTGACCAAATGGAGGGGCAATGCGTGGGCAATTCCACAAATCACCGAGTACAACGAAATTACGAAATAATTTCGAATTTCGGAACAGAAAATCTCGAATAATTTGAAGCCTAGTTGGCAGCATGTGTGTCTCTTATCGAGAACGATTATTCTTGTTGATTTCTAAGGGGAAAGACGGTAAGAGTCACTAAGAAACTAGTTGCATTTATAAAGTTAACAGATGCGCATTATATTTTTCAGAAATGATGCAAAAGTTCGTAGTTTGCAAGAAAACTAACCGTTATGGAACTCCAAAGATCAGGGGTCAGGTTCTCCGTGATCGCAAAGTATTATTCTCCCAATATATTTCGGAAATTACGTTGTCATCTTCAGGAGAGAAGATAACTAAGTGTGGAGCGGGTGGAGTGGAGTATTTGTTTCTTTTGTGGTTTGACATCAATAAGGGGGAAACAAAACAGAAGAAAGTATTAATATTGGTATGAATAATAACCTGGTACGCGACGCTTGATTTGTTTATTTGATTAAACATAATCAAATGAAAGAATCAAGCATCGCACAATGCATTCGAGAATGTAACCACAATATAAGGAGAGAAAACTTAAAACTTAAAAAACCACTACAGAAGACCCAAAAACTTGACGCATACGAGAGCCTATTCATTCATAGAAATAGAAGGCGCATTATGTACGTATACATACGTATCATCACAGCCGTGTTATTTTCTTATAGATTACCAGAGCGTACATATATTTGATATAAGGTGACGCCACAGTGTATAGTCTCGAAAATTTATCCGAGGAAACCAATCGGTTACATTCAGCAAAGTTTATATTTTCGGCGTGACTTCTTCGCAAATCTGTTAGAACAATCTCTTGAGTGAGGAAGAATAAATCACAAAAAAGGCAATATTAACAATTGAAATGATTAATATGCAGCGATAGTTTTCAAGTGTCATCTGTCCAGAAAATATTAATCTCTGACCATTACTGAGCGTAGGTGCGGCAGGAGGTTGCCAGAAACCCGTCTCAAGGGGACTGAAAGTATGACGCCAGTCTGAGTTTTAATAAATATGCACCAAAAGTATAGCCAAAACGCCCACGCAAAAAACCGCCCCAGAGAGAAAGCTCTCAAAATTGTTCCTCGTATTACCATCTTGATCCAAGTGTTATTTCCGTGAGTTCAGAGTGAATTTTTTAATGAGAGAGTCCCACTGGGAAGGAATTACGCGCATGGATTAAGAGGTTTAAAGATTGGCAAATTTGAGATGCGGAAGAAGCGCTCGGCGAAGGACGGGAAGATTAGAGGTGGATTGAGGGGATTTGAAGGGGAACGCGCCGAGATCAAACGAAGCGATATAATGTTGAAGAGCGTCTCTAATTGAAGCGACGGTTATAAAAGTAGCAAAAGAGGGCAATTGGGTCAGAGCCTTTTAAGAGCGCGGATCTGTGGCTTTGCTATGAAGATGAGACCCCCGAAGAAAGGTGTAAAATTACGGGAGTCGAGAGCATTCATCAAGTGGGAGGATGGTGCAGTTCCACGTAGTCGCTCTTATTAACCGGGTTTATGAAAGGCCTAAGTATGACCAGCAGCGCCCTTTGGGACAGGGCTTCGGGCCCGGGGCTCCTTCGCACCGCCTTCCCCCGTGGTGGAATTCCGGGCCCCGGCGTTTTCGCTGATCCGTGTCCTGAATCTTCTTAAATCAAGTATAGGTATACTTAAGGTGGGCTACCTCTTTAGCTCGACCACCGGGAACCTTAATCGGCTGCCCTTGCCTTTTGCGGGTCCTTCTAGAAGTGTTAGTACTGTTAAAAGTGCCTCGACAAGTAAGGTGCAACACCGGGAATCGAACCCGGGACCGCTTCCACCAAAGGCGAACTAGCAGCCCACTTGGTTATCTGGGAGCCCTGCGGGCCCTTCTCCTACGACCCCGCATTACCTTGGTAACTAGAGGAATTATAACGGAGATAATACCGTTGCCTTTCTTTCTCCGTGATTAGCTAAATTAATTTTAATAAGAAACGTACATCAACCCACTAGGAATATGGACTTTACGATGCATTTACCCCTTGCCTAACGCCGAAAGGCGGCTTGCAGAGTGTATCTGAGGATGATGATATGTGAATTCATACTGCGAGATATAAAAAGGGAATAGACCCCGATGTTCTTGTACTTAAGCATTCATTTCTTTTGTGGACTATAAGTGACAATGAGAGACTTGGAAGATAGATGGAATGGAGAATATTGATACACGACACGTGAAAGAGCCCAAAGGAAGATGTGAATGCACTTACGTCAGACATTACCATTGTAAACAAAGATCAGAAATTAAATAAATACACGTGGAATTACCGCACCACATTAATCCCTTAAAGAACTGAAACGGTACATAGTACCTGATTCCCTTTCGAGTTGCCGGCGTCGGTACCCCGTACAGATCCTTGCGCACGCAGTTGAATTCGCGCTATAACGCTTATTGGCAGGTTTTCATGTATACATTTTGACTATGTGTTGATAAACTGTTTGAATTCTCCTACAGTTACATTAAAATCGTATGTTGAAAGGAATTCTAATGAGACTTTATGCAGAAAAGCTTTAAAATCGCCTATTTTTATTAAATTCCCACCGGTCGTCGGGATGAAACGGATTTTAATTGAGCAGTAGGTGAGGGATTAAATATGACGAAAATAAGTAGAAAAAGGTCTTCAGGAGCTAGATTTTTTAATTCAGTGACATTCTTGGTTGTTGCCGACGCTAAGCATTTACATACATGCAGCATTACCTGAGATTTTAGGGCACCAAAATCGAAAGAAATCGAATGAAAATTTAAAATCCGGGCATCTTTTTTTTCTGAATGGAAAGCTCTTACATTACTAGCACATTAAGTACTCGTAATACTATTTCATTGCGGAAACAAACGACCCTAAATACGTACTCATTATTTTTAAATTTCTTCCCTCGATCGTTCCCACCAGCATGTTTTTGCTCCGTTTTCATAATACACAGATATGATGTGCATTTACTCCTATTTCGGGGTTCCTCTAATCGCTGTTTGTGACCAGCAAACCCTAAGGGTGGACCTAGTCTAGTCTTTAAGGCTCGGTGAAACATACCACTAAATCAACTACCTCAATCAATCTGAGAGCAGATTCCAAGTTTCTTTGTCCCAGATAAAGTTTGGAAAACGGAGTTTTATAACGAATTCCGAAGAGTTTTGCTGCTATTGATGGACTGAAAGAGTTAGTTCTGAAGGAGGGGGAATGAGGTATGGTCGACAGCAACTATAAATATGACAGGGAAACAAGTGATCTCTAATGAAAGAGGTCGCTCAGTAAAATCGATATAAATATTACTCATCATCCGCAAACACAGCTCTCACGGTACTTCAGGTATTCGCGACGTATCGAAAAATTCCAATCTTTAATAAGTTATGATTTCCCTTTGAAATATTATTACAGGAAAGTTGAGATTGACGTTGTCGGAGGAAAATAAATCTCAGTATATATCAACAATGCTATCTAAGACCCAGCTACTATATTTTAATGAATGAATAAATGGGAAGGATTCCTTGAGCCGTTTGCAACTTTATGACATTTTCCTTTGCGGTTGTTTAATTGATCGGTTTGGTTTTTTACAGATTTACATTTATTCGTTTCATTTATATACAGACTGACTACATTGTTCACGTTTTCTAAAATCTTATATATTTTTTTACGACTTACACCGGTTTACTTGTGGACGGTTGCTGCGGCGCCTTCTCCCTCGACTTACACAGAAAACCAATTACCTTTTTAGACATGAGTGTCTACTTATACAAAGTGAAACTGTTACAGCCATTTCCTTACTAGGACCTTTTTTAGTCCTTGACACGTTATTTAGACGTTTCTTTTAAGCAGTTTGGCTTGGAAAGGTCTCTTTTCTATCTTTTTTACTTATTGAAATTTTCGATGGAGGTAATTCAACCCTCCCATATCCTTGTCACCAAGATTGCCAACGACTTGCGAAACGGCTTAAAGGCTCCTTTCCATTAATTAGTAAACAGTTTTGTCGCCAAATCCCAGCAATCCTTAACGAATGGTATATATGTTATTTTGATACGGACTGTAGATAAAGGGTTATTTTTTTATATTTGCCAAATTCTTACCAATGTCTGTAATGGTCAAGTTACTGAGGTATGACAGCTGCTGAATGATAGAATTTTTTTTGGATTGCTCTTAATTCACTGTTTTAAATGGTAATTTAATATGGTTTTTATGTGGAAATTTTTGGTCTTACCAACGTAAGACGTGTTGGCTCAGTTAAGAAAGCCAAGGCTTCATTTTTCATCTTACCTTGTCGCCTCATTCCCTCATCAAAGTTTCTGTCTTTGGAGGTTATGAGGTTCCAGCCAGATTTTGGGCTCATGAATTAACAGCTAGAATTTTATTAGAGGTTGCTCCACAAGCCATTTTTACGGTGGTTCGTGCCTGCCCTCTGAGACGAAGTCTGGTAACAGAAGTCGAAGTCGAACGCGTTGCCCACTTGGCTATCGGGAGCCCCGTCTGGTAAAAATGGTAAGGAAATGGATTTATTGACCTTCTAAGAAGTGATTTTTAGAACCGGTTAGTCCGGCTTGAGTAGATCTGTGAGTAAAAACATAAATACGAATGTAAGGCATACATGAATATGCATATTGATTTTGGTATAATTATCTGATATAGGTAACTAGTGCAAATGACTCTAGCCGTCGAAACACAAATAAAAGTAATTCTACCACTACTATGAACATAAACCTTTTAACAGCCGTGTTCCAATTTCTTTCCTTACGTACGTAGTCGTACGTATGTTTTTATCTTGTTAAATCGTTTGAATGAGAATCTTCATTACTTTGAGTATAAATAGATGGAAAGTCGAAGATTTCAAGCGGTCATCATAGTTTATAAAAGATATTTTAAAAATATAATCAAATCTGAATATAAAATATCTTCTCTGAATAAAGGAATAAAAGTCCTGAGTGATTTACATCAAAATAAAACTTCTCATATAATTTTAATTTGTCATA
>KZ308924.1:0-32355 GCA_000376725.2 Ladona fulva | reverse complement strand
GTCCTGGCGACTATTTCCCTGTATCGCTTTTTCGTTTTCTTTCGAAGATTACGTGCGTTACTAGCTGGGATGAGAAAATCAACTATCTCCTCCCCGAGATCCGTAGTGACAAACTTATCGAAAAGCTTCCTACGGTATTCAAGTCTTCTTTCACTAAGCGAGTTCCATCCGAGGGATTCTATCATTGCCGAAACACTGCTGTCAAATCTGAAATATCCCTTAACGAACCTAGCTGCCCTACGTTGAACCATCTCAAGCACTGCAGCCTTAAGTTTTAAGAAATAACTTTTGAAAGAGGATCGAAAAACAAAATCAATTTTTGTGCAATGTGCAAGTATATTTTACATCATTAGCGTTTAAAAATGACTTACCTGATTTCAATCATTTTGAAAGGAACCTAACATTTTGCACTAGGGGCCCTAGCCCGTAAACTGAAATAAAAAAATCAATATGACGTAATTTAGTAAATATATAATGTTTGAATTTGTTCTGTGCTTTGAAATGATGAAACGTTTATTGCTAAGGCAATTATTCAATAAAAATGCTTTCTGTGCTATTTTAATTGTATTGATCTCCAAACCTAGTTTCTCCAATTATCTGATGATATTGTTCGACACCAACTCTCCTACAGAAATTACCAAAAGGGTTACTTTAACCTACGTTAATTTTCGGATCCTTTTTACCTGCCATACAAGCTCATCGTATTTACCCGTTTTTTTCAGCTAGGTTCTTCGGGTATTATAGGAAGCTATATTATGTAGCTCCCCTATAAGAGAGGAAGAGGTTGGTAAGTAACAGGGAAGTAGTTTTAACACGTTTGAGGATTGGACATAGTGCGCTGACACATTCATACCTCTTTACAACTCCCCGAATACCTCCCCGCATTGATAAGTGTAACTCCCAACTCACTATAAGCCATATCCTCATTGAGTGCTGGAACTACTCTAGCCAACAGGGGAGATGTTTGGGAGCAAACACACTAAAAGATCATGGGAGATGAGACAAAGTTATTTCTTTTAAGATAGAGACTGGACTCTTCCAAAGAATCTAACACAAACTTGGGATTTTTTCTTCGCTCTGCTTGTTATGGCCAACTCTCTGCATTGCTACAAGTAATATTCAATGTTATTGTTGTGGTAGAAATGAAATTATGGAAATTTACCATCATTGTCAATAGCCGGGATGCCGAGAAGGTGCGAAATGACCTTAGCTGTCGAGGTAACTTATAAATATAATACTGCTACTAACAGGTTGGTGTTTGTAATATGGTACTATATCCTCATCAAAAAGTTAATATTTCACACCCAGCTGTTGCTAGCTTTTCAACCTGCCTGTGTATTCTCAATTATTATAATTACTATTTAAATTAATAAAACCAGAAAAATTGCAGCTTAAAACGTTTCCTTTGCGATTCTGTAAAGTAAGCGCCCGGAGTAAACCGCTGCCCAAAGATGGAAAAATGAAAGTTAACTTTGTCCGGCGATGTTTCGTTTCCTTCCGGCTGAAGAGAAAAGGAAATCTGGAGCAACGTGCGTAGATGAAGGTTCTGTAAGAGAGGAAATTGCACTACGCTGTTATTAGAATAGAAATTTAAAATACTCGCAATATCTTTATGGGCTCTCTGAGAGCTTGATTCCCTCGTCTCTCATATTCTCTTTCTCTAACGTCACGCCGTGAAATTGGCAAAGCCCGGCGAAATCGACGCCACACCAAAAGTGGATTTAAGGTTCCTTTCCCATCCTCTGTATTTCTCAGTATTTTTCTATTTCCTGAAGATGATTGCTCAACTATTAAGACACTTTTCGGGTTCTTCTCAGAAAGTTGTTTTCTCGAGTGACGGTTTCCTGGATATGGTCACCACGTGTTCTATGAGACAGACTTCTAACGACTTAGGGAAAATTTTTATATATTTATAGATGACAGGTTCTAAACTAGTGGTAGCTTTTTCGCTCTACTACCTTCCGTTATTACCTTCTATTCGATTTGGGCATATAACGAAACCACAAATTTGACGAGTCATTCCAATAGTTCATGTATTAACCGCGTTACAATAATGCATTTCAGAATTATGTTTCCTTAATGAATCAAGAAAGTAGCAGATTAAATGGTATAACGGCAGTAATGAGTTGAGAATAACAATGCTGAATCAAATCGTTTTCTTTTTGAATGTCTGCCGGTTCATAGTAGAACTATATGTATAGTAGTACTGTTAAAAGTGCTTCGACATTTACGGTCATTCGGAATGTTGGCCCCCACCGGGAATCGAACCCGGAACCGTTTTCACGAAAGTCGAACGCGTTGACGACTTGACTATCCGGGAGCCCTAAGTATGTGCACTACCGAAGAGTTTGATGTTTTCCCGGTGTATGATGCTAAGAAATTCTTCTCGGGTAGACAACCGGGTTAGTTCTTCGGTGTAAACCGACGTTTCGGCAACGTCCTCTGTTGCCATCTTCCAAATATCCTCTTCATACTTGATACCTCCCTGAAGATGGCAACAGAGGACGTTGCCGAAACGTCGGTTTACACCGAAGAACTAACCCGGTTGTCCACCCGAGAAGAATTTCTTATGTGCACTACCGTCATAAAATCTGGAATGAATGTAGAATAACTATAGCTTTAGTATTGTTAATCTGAACTGCTTTGGACCAAGTTTGTTTCGGAATTGAAAATTTCCAGATTTTGGAATGCATGATTCGGTTGATTTTTAGAGAATCAAGATAATCCTTTTTTTGAAAAGGAATATGAACAAGCAGAGAATTCAAACGTATATCAATTTATGAAATGGACCAAGCACTGAATCCTACAAGGACGAAGGAAGGAGTCGTATTGTATGCCCTTAGTAATGTATATGGGTAATATTGTAACTTTATATAAGGTGTAGTGGATGGATCGGAAATTAAGGATAGAGTAGAACAAGTCTTCGTAAGAAACTTAAATTTATGTCTCTTGACCAGAGCATTAATTTGCGAGGGATTGTAACCCGTATTCTTAATAAAACTCAACTCCTTGTTGAACCTGGTATTGTTTAGTGGTAGGTTTTCAAGTCGATGAACCAGATGGTGATAAGAAGCATGCTTGTGAGAACTGAAGTGGAAGGAGGAGTTTTAGTTATTTATTTGAATTTATTTATGCTGGGAAAAAGTTGTAGGAAGAAGTCGGTTTCCTGTAAATTTCAAATTTTAATCTGTCGTTAAACTATAAATTCCTGCTAGGAATACATTACAATAAGGGATCATAGTGTTTTACACAAATTACTTCGTTAAATGTCTTCCAGGTTTGTCTGTATACTGGAGATAAATCCTCCGGTATTTTCCGCAATGGTCTACGAATGGGTCTACTTACCATAATACAAAGTTACTTTAGTGAATCATTAGTAAGACTCCGAAGCCGAAGGATCTTTTAATGCATGATAAATAGCTTTTCAAGAAAAATGTTTTTTTTTATAAATGACATCATTCGTGATGATTTCTGACCGTACAAAATACAAGAAAATTAACAACCCTTTAGGAGGTTTATGATTTGTTGAAAATTCTTCACTGAGAAAACCGACCAATCGATACATTTTCCGCAGAAGATATTACTTTCATACGAAAGTTTTTGATTGAATACTCGTCCTTCATCAAAGTGAAGAACTGGCTTATCCTTAAAATATCATTTGACGGATCTTTCCTTTCCCTTAGTTCTTGAAATATATTTTACGAATTCAGCGTCTTTATGTAATCTCGATTATTCATAGGGTTGTGACATTTTTCTGTTTTTCCGAAGGAAAGAATTAGAAACCGAAAAGGACTTGAGAATCGATTTTCGATTCCAATACTTTTTCCATTTAGGACACCATTGACGTCTGATTGACATTCTTAATTTTTAAAGAATTCCCTAGATATATTTCTTGAGATTTTGCGGCCATTTGTCAAAGGTGGGTCAGATGTGAAAATTAGAAAATGTCCGTAGTCTAGGTTGCCGTTAGACCGGACTCTTAGAAGGTACGGAACTTTGCTGCGAAAAGTACAAACATAAAAGTGAAAGGGTATGGTACGGAAGAAAAGATTTGAGAAAACTCTTTTGGAAGAGGTTATCGCAACCATTAGGAAGTGCGGAGACGAATTGGTAACAGATTCTGTGCGTGGGTGCCAAAGGGAACTTAAAAGAAGTGCAAAGTAAATTATGACCGGTGTGTCCGTTTCATGATTGCAAATTGGGGTGGATAAAGTTTGCAAATATATGAATACTGGCGCAAAGTTTTCCGACAGCACCGGAAATTGTATATCTTTAACATTTACCGGAACATTTAACATACCGGTGTTTAAGTTCTCCTCCTGTGATTCTAATTGATTGTCGTGTAATTTATAGTTGATGAATTATGTTGTTGAATTTACACAGAGGCGTATCCAAGGGGTGGTTTTGGGGGTTGAAACCCCCATGATAATATGACCAACAATAAACGAAAGAGAACGATAGAAACACCCTTGGAGATTAGCAAGGTAATCATGTTAAAATAAATCGGTTTATATTTATGTTAGATTTTGGGTGGAAGTATTCCAGCCCATGGATTGCAGGCAATACACTGTTTACTCCATGTCTCATCGCCCCCCACCCCCCATGACTGTACCCCTGGATTTATGTATTTGCGCAAATCAACTATAGGCTGAGAGAATGTCAAAGTGAGTGTTATGGTTACATATAGTTGTATTAATGTTATTAGAAGTGTTTCGATAGATAAGATTATTTTGCACATATGGCCCCCACCGGAAATTGAACCTGGAACCGCTTTCACCAACGGCGAATGAGCTAACCTGATGGCTATGTGGAATATGTGCAGTCTAACTAGAAAATTGGCAGCAGTAGGAATTGAGTGATGAAAACATGGCCAATAGAGAGTTTGTGATTACCTTGTGAATAGTGCAGATTTTTGAGTAGTCCTTATTGATCAAATCCATTTCCATTGTTTTAGTAACCATTAATATAACAATCATTATCATTACCACGTGCATGCTTTATTATTTGATCGAGAAGTAGAATTGGTTGGGGGTAGGGTTGGGGTGGAGGCCAAGTGGACCAAATATCCCTCCTAGTCTTCGATATTATTAGAATCATCGATGGAAAGTTACGTTTTTCACTGAGCCTTTTCAAGTTTAAGTTTGCTATTAGTGTAAGTTTGCTACTATTCCTTATTACTAAAATTTTCACGAACTTTCCATTTTTCTGTTTGTCTATAATTATAACACCATCATTAGATGCTGAATTCGATTTCAATATGTAAGGTAATTTCATTCAAACTGCATTATTTACTACCACTTTAAAATTAGTAATATTCCAAACTCCAACAATCAGGATGGGCTCATAGAAAGGGAATGCATCAACCAAGTAACTCCATTCATGCGACTAATTCATTGAGTAAAGCTTTTACATGGGATCAATTTAACAATATTTTACTTTGATCATCCTGGGAAACAATGTTTAATAGCTTTTACTGATATTGATGTTCCCAAGTACTACTTAAAGTTTTAATCTCTCACATGAATACGTATGTTCGTAAATGTATCGTTAAATTTGATACATTTTGTAATTTTTATAATTTTCTATGCTGTAACCTATCTCTTTCTCCTATACATTTGCAGTATCTTTTATCCCAGAATTGCAATATCTCTCACCCCCTACTCTACAATGGTGGTTTCCAACGATGAATATATTTTTTTTATAACCACTATCGTATTATCTTTCCTCTACATAAACCGTTCTTACTTATATTTTCGACCTTTTAATTTAAAATTTTAGTTTTCCAATCTATTAAGAATTTTTTTATGTTAGATTGTTATCTGATTTATTGACAATTGGTTTAACTGTAGATAGGAATTGATAGGCCCAATTAAGTTCAATAAAGACCTTTGTATTTATATATGAAGAAGGATATCTACGACCTCCGATAATTTCTCTGGCATCCCATTTCGGCCACTGAAGTTACAAGATGAGAATCGTCTTTTATTCTTTACCTCCAATATGTCAAATAATGGTAATAATAAGAAGAATATAATGTCTTTATTGAAAGGTAATATCGAGATTACTTAATGAATATTTAAAAGTGAGGATAGCTTTTGGGAGATATGAAAAAGTAAAATCGACAAAAGAAAGGAAATATTATGAGTAATACAGAAAAACTAAGTCTGAACTTAGGAAAAAATTTAAATCCTGCGGGAAAACGCCCACGAGAAGGGGAGGTAACTAACCTTCTAAAACCTACTGACTGTAGCAATTAAAATTTGATAAGAACGGGGGAAAGAAATAGGAAACTGCCAGCAAATAAAACAATGAATACATTCACACAGAAAATAGAGAAAATCGTGGACGTTGAACTTATTTAAAATAAAACAGATAAATTTACAGAAAAAAAACAAAAAATAAAAAATATCAAAAAACAGAAAAACATTTCAATAATTTCAAAAAACTAATGAGAAAAAAAGAAAATCACTCGGCGCATAGACATTTAAAATAGCAGCGTTTAAGCGATAGAGTGAATTGATTAAGCAATAAAGATTTTAAGAGGGAAATCTCCTTGAGATTCCCTATTTGATCACATTTATTGCGGAGTGTTGAAAATAGACGAGTCGATGAGTGGTCGCTTAAAATTGGCTACCCTCGGTGTAAACGATTCTTTGTCTGTTTCCAGAAGTCAAAATGGGACACATTGTGAAGCTCTCGTTTCCCTCCGAGGCTGAATAGCGGTGTAGTATGTGGCCACCGGTGTGTCCTACAAACAACGTCCTCGTGGCAAAAATCGAAGAGCTCGGACATTCGGATCGCCACTTAACTAGCTCTCTTTCTCTCAAACGACCGTCCCACCGGTGAGCGAGGTAAATGATGGCCAGCTGACGTGAACAGAAATCCGTGTTTCGAGGTTGAATTTTATCTCCCGTGGGGTGCATGGTGAACTGGAATTCTCTGCAGGAGTGAATTCGTTCTGATAAACTGGAATTGTAAAACGGGAGTTCGCGAGCTGCTAGTCTGCAGGCTATTAATCTGGTTGGAGTTTGAATGTTTCACTTTAAAATGTGATTTAAGTAAAAAGATATTTCAATATTCGTTTATTTGTTGCCAAACAGAGACTTGGAGGAGAGTAACTGCGAATAATAATAATAATATTAGGTCTTTATTAAAGGCGAGATTGAGACTGAAAAGTCTCTTCTTCCATCTAACCTTGCGTCAATGATTTTATGTACATAAAGACTTGTGTATATGTGAAAAGAAATAGAGAGGAAAACTTTAGAAGGAGTGGATGAAAAAAAACCTAAGGTGATATCTTAGGAAAAAATATCCACAGCACGAAAACACCCCCATAGTGAAAAACCTGCGCAAACCTACTGATAGTTCATGCTAAAAGATGTTTAAGAAAGCTGTGTATAAGAAGGAAATTACAAAATCAATAGTAATATAACAAAATTACAAATTAATAATAAAATAAAATCATAAACAGGAGAAACTGCAATAATAAACCATGAGGAAATAATTGATAAAACAGAAACATCAGATAAAATGCGAATGGATATAACGCATGAATAACTTTTCGATAGTAATAGAAAAACAGTCGATTAACAGCTTTTAGTCGGGGACTACGTCTACCTGAGGCGATTAATACTGTTTAGATAGTTCTGGATCCCATTCATTTTCTTGTGGTTAATTTGACAAGAAATCAAAACCTTGAAATTAACAAGAATATATACCTGTCTTGCAAAGCATAGTGCAAATATAAAGTTATGTAATGTACTATCGTGTAAATGACACAAAATTTCGTAGCCGTTGCATTAGTATTTAATTTAATATTTTTAATGTTTTCATGAGATATATAGACTGATTCTTATCGTATATTCATTTCTTTTTAATTCGGAGGCCTTGATAGCTTATGAACATCTACGGTATCACGGCTTGAACAACGGGAATTAGTCGAAACAGGGAAAATTAGTTGAATTCATTGTTTTAGAGTAAGGAAGTCAAAATTTGTCGGTTTTCGTAATTTTTCATCCCAAATTGTGTTTATACGATGGTAAGAAAGATTCTCTATCATACCTTCTTTCTTATGCAATCCGTCTCGATATTTAGAAAATACCATTCATTATCAGGTTTAGCGAACGACGAAATAATTACTCAATGTATTTCTGGTGGAGCTTTCCAACCTTATGGGCTTAATTTATAAACATATTGTATATCATCGAGAATTACAATGAATTAATGCCTAATCAGTACCGAAATGTTGCTATGAGCCATTATGACTTAAAGGTACAAACTGAATAACGATGGCTTAAAATATATCTACACGATGGCGTTTTTATAGAATATTACATGCTGGATTAACTCAACTCTTATTGTTAGACTGACAAAGTTGTTAGATGATTCTCTTTCTTTGACTATCCCCTTCCCTTGAAAATCCTCAAGGGAAATAATTAATTTTGAATGGCAATCTGTGATTGTAATAATAATTACCAAAATAATGCATTCGATTAACATATTGAGCAAACATACAGAGAAACGGTAAAAATGCCCAATGTCTAAAAACCATCATGGAAAACATTTGCTTATACATTTTTATGTACATTTTACTCTCCGTGAGAGATCCTTCAAAGCTTAATCGGCAGGATAAAACTGTGCGGAGGAACAACTGTCCTAAGTCAACGTAAAAAAGAAAAACGTTGAACTACACGATTGCTGCTCCAAAAGTTTAAATTAAGTTTTATTAAAATCAAGGCCCAGGTTCATCAACCGGTCTTTGTTTTTAGATATGTGCAGGTTTTATAAGGAGTTTACATTCAGGACAAGTGATTTCGTGAATGTGTTTTAAATTTCACACAAGTCAAAGAAGACGTAAATGAATAACCAAATTCAAAGAATACTTGGCACGTTATTAATATTGGAGGTTTCTTGATTCCATCGCTAGCAAACACATGAGGGAGACTAGTCACAATATTTCATTACAAAACCTTAAACTGGCTCACAGTTCCCATACTTGTCTAAATTCCTTAGCAAATCTGTAAATATATAAATATAGATAACGGTTGATGAACCAAGAAATTGATTTTAATAAAACTTTGTTTAAATTTTTGGACCAGCAGTGGTGAATTTCGACTAGTCCGGTTTATTTATTACCGCGACTTGGGTTGACTGTTCTCCTACACAATAATATCCTGTCGATACAGCTTTGAAAATGCTCTCGTTGAGGGCAAAATGTACATAAGCCGAAAGTGTCAATGAAGGATTTTCGAGTGTTTTCTACCTTTTACAATGGTAATTAACGATGTAATTCCTCAAAATAATTACAAACGGGTTGAAAGTCAACGAAATCAACACTTTAGGCGCGGAGGAATCTAGTGAAAAGCTCCCCTTTGTAAGGAACTTGGACGCTCAGGCTCTCAATTAAGAAAGGATGTATTCATAATATCTTCCCGGCGATTCGGATCTCTCATTCAGGAGGGAAGAGGCCGAATATAAAAAAATAGGGAAACTTCGCTAAACACCCTTAATATCAAGATGGAGGGGATGCGATAAGAGAGGGATTTAAAAGGCGCTTTGGGGAGGTGAATTAAAGGTCGGAGAGAAGAGAGAATTAACGAGCGGAAGAGAGGAAATGGACGGGATGGAAAAGGAAGAGAGAAAGGATGATTTAAGGAGTGGAAATTAAAGAAAACCGGTCATAAAGCAACGGAAAACAGGGCGGCCGCAGAGTTTTAAATCCTTAATTATCGCACTACTTCCATATAGCCGGCGAAAATGAGGTTTTGAAAGGAATTTTTTTTATCGCTCGAATCATATAGCTATCAGTCGCAGCCAAACGGAGCGGCAGACGCTTTAACGTTTATAACTTTCATGTTGCATCCGAGCGCCTTACTGGAATCTTCCTTTTACCCAGCTTCGTTTCATTCTACTTTGGATTGTGTGTAACAAGAAAGGACTCCTACCGAGTGATTCAGGCAGAACTGTAAAATTACCGCAATCAAAAAGTTTTTGCGTAATTCTTCTTAACCGATGTACAAACACTTCTAATAATTTAAAAGGTTACCGTAGTGTATTGTATGTAGGATTAAGTCATCTCTACCAGGCATCATGCCCGTATATTTGTGCAAGTCCACTACTGTAAACATGAATAAGGATGTTTAGCTCGAGTATGAATACCCGGTTCCTTAATTTCTCACGATGAATAGTTTATAAATCTTTCCCTCAGAACTGGAAACCCAAAATTATGATATCGAAACCCTTTATTTTAGCAACCCTATAAAAATGTTTGTACCAATATCACTAAAATTTAGCTATATTTTCTAGGAAGATAGAAAATATTTTTTTCTGTTGATTGGATTGCTGATTTATACGCTATGAAGTAATTATCAGTGTGAAATATATTGTTTTCATCTTAGCGGAATTCTTAAACTCTTAACCAATTAATATAAACGGTTGACCGTTAATTAATCACTTTTTTCATCCGTACTAACATTTAGAAGATACCTGTCAAATGGTAAAATTAGCATACCTTTTTTCATTATAATTGATTCATTCTTACAAAATACATTTTTTTGGCATTTCCCTGGAACACCTTTCGCGATAAGCATCTGAGCTGTAACTCAAATTCATCGCCCATTCCATCCTGAGTTTTCCACCATTTTCCCCGCATCCTTCTCTGTCGCATCAAATAACGGTGGGAAATATTCTCATTTGGCTTCGTTTCAATTGATCGTCCTCGAAAATGCACGGTGCCTCCGTGTTCTTGGCGAAGATTGAATGATTTCTCGAGTCCTAAATTCGACGCATTCACGAAATATTTCTTTCCGAGTTTCGATTTTTCCCTGATAGATGGCTCTCGACGATGTAAACCAAGCATTCCAGATAAACTGAATGTCTTCACTCGTTTACCTTTTTTGTTTCTCTCTCCTTCTGACTTCTGCCTCCATCTCGTAAATCAAAGACTTTCGATGAAAAATGGCCTCCTGGAGGGATGATATCGGAGTCACGGAACACCTCGCAATCGTTGTTTTCTCTGTTTACTTCTAAACACTCCCCGGTCGGAGTTGTGTTACTCCGGAACCTTAAAATATTAATGCGACTCACGAATTTTCCATCTTGGCTCGGGTAAAGGAATGATACTTTTGGATTTTTTCGTGGCAGTGAGGTCGGTTAAAGTGATGGTGGAATCTTACATTTGTTTCGCATGTTTAATCTACACATAGTAACGTATTTTATGTTCTACACAGTAACGTTTAATCTGAAATCTTATTTTCGTTTTAAGGGTTGAAATGTATATAATTTAAATTCCAAGTATACATGATGGATACTTTGAAAACACAAACGCTAAAAATTTTAATAATAACACAAAAGTAGCCAATGTGATGTGAAGTCACCAATTTGACTAAAGACAAAAAACAAAATTAATTTTTATTCCATTTTCCCCGAAAATCACAAGGAAATCCTTTCTATTACAATCGGACCACCACCTTACGAAAGTAAATCCATTCAAGAATACAAAAAGAAGTTAATGAACTGCGACTCTGGACCTATTCCCTATTCTTCCCTTTACCAACTACTTTCTCACGGCACCCCTACCATCTCCTATGAACCAGTTTGACGTCACAACCAGAAAACATTTAAATAGCTAGCCAGCGAACACACACATCAGATGAAATTTAGGTCCCAAGGAATAACAAGTGTGAAAAATAGTGACATGACTGGGACTCGAACCCAGGTCTCCCACTTTCCGGGCAGGTATTCTAACCACTGAACTACCATGCCACGTCTCTTCCACACTGTTTAGGGAATGCCTGGGTTCGAGTCCCAGTCATGTCATTATTTTTCACACTTGTTATTCCTTGGGATTTAGTCGCACAACTTCAATGTGCCAAGTTAACACCTTTACCTCAATCCTTGTGACATTTAGGTCGTCCCTGATGATGGCATCGTAGATGCATAAATGCGTGTAATGCGTGTATTCTCTTGTAGCAATTCCTTGACCACTTTCTACAGTATTGGGAATCTTTTGTCTTTTCTATTCCACCTTTTAAAGTCTGTCGACAGATATAATGGGCACATTAATTAAATTTGTTGCAAATTTTATTTCCGCGTACATTTTTATTAATGGGACCCACAGATGTTTTTATGGAGGTCAATCGATGAATGAAATTTTAAAATTTTCTTCTCTTCTGCCTCTCATTTGGTTCATATTACCATTTATTATTTCGAATTAATTCCACATGAATTGTAACGATCGACTGCGACAGATAATAATTACATTAACAGTTTACCACCTTACTCTTTCAGTCATCATAACTTATGAATTGTCGGCATGGTGTAGGGTTAGGACCCACTGCCCTCATTCGTATGTGCGCTACTGATTATGATGCATCCGTTTGCTTGATTGAATATTTTTTCCTGAAAATCGCTTTAACGATGTAGAAAAAGAAAGTGGTAAATTTTCAGCTGCACTATTAATACACGAGAGCCAATTCACCAAATTGCACTATTAGGCAAAACGCAGAGACTGTTTCGTTAGAAAGATTTGTGCCTGGAAGATGTTATTTGCGCTATATATTGACGTAAAGTTTTGTTACGATGTTTCATTTAGTTTGAGCGTAATTTGCAACAGCGTATGTCTGAGTTGACCGCAGTAATTAATGATATAACTATTTGCATTGTATCAGCCATAATTTTTAGCTTGAATTAATTCCCAAATCCAAAGTATGGTTTTCTTATTGTTGTTAATTAAAAGGAAAATTTAAAATTCTCAAGAAATATATTTAAATCCATACGGACAAAAACTTATTTTCTTTTTGGACCAATTTCAGAAAATGGATCCTTTAAGTCGAGATTCCCTGATACCCCCTTATTCACTAATATTATACAGTTAATGACAGTAAATATCTTCACTCCAATGCATTTACCTTATTGGAAACTTTATGATGAACCTATTCAAGTTAATATAACCTAAATTTAAGGATACCAAAACGGCTTAAACCCAAAGATTAAACCCAACGACCGAAACCCATCCTTGGATTTCAACCGCACGGCTTTACTGAGCAAAGTAGATACACCTTAGTAGATGGTTTTCTTCGTCTAAATACACCTTTCCTAAATCCTTGTATTTAACCTAATTTTTTTATCAATGAATATTTTATCTGCAGATACCAAATCTTCAATTTTCCGAAGGATAAAACCTGATTTCTATTTTTTATTAAGAGTTGGTAATAATTCGTAATTCAACAATTTCATAATAAGACATTGTATTTGAAAAATGTTCTCACTATACATTAAGATGATTGCACGCTAGTCTATTACCCAATTGAATTCAAATGGATAACGAAAACTTAGAACAACTTTTTAATGCTTTACACTCAATTTCTTCTTCTAACATTTATCAAAATCACTTGCTTCGATGTATTTGATATCTGAATCAGTTATTTGGTTAACTGGGAAAATATTTGTGCCACAAAATTTAGTAATCATCCGTTTATTCCAGAATACCATGCGCATGTTAACATCAAATTGGAATGGCCAATGTGACAGATGAGGGATGAATGCGTTTGGAATAAAATACGAAGACGTATTAAGACTTATGGTAGCTGGAGTACGAGCGGATAGCTTGCCTGCATAGGTGTATATTGCTCGTGAAAGATATCCATTTCTCCTGAGCTACGACCTGTCGATAGTTACCTATGCTTCTCCGGTTGTCTGCCGAAGACTTATTTATGAGGCTTCTAAAACGGAGTGAGAGATATGGCCTTCAAAGGATTAAAGATTGCACTAAGGCTGAAGTTTAGTGCGGTAAGATATGTGAGTCACCGATACGAGAAGAAGACGTATATCTAAGATAATGCTTGAAATGCGAGAGGTATTAATTCTTTCGACAGCTGACACGAAACTATTTGGAAGACGGAAGAATTCTTCTTTCGAATATCAAATTCTTCGAATAAACTGCGAAATCATTTTATAGGCCAAGGTTAAAAACCATCCATAAGTGATGACTTACTTGTGTTCATGGATTTTTGTTAACCTGATTTTTCTCCCGTGCCCTTAAAAACTTTAATTACTCTAATCTTCAAAGATTATTTTTAAGAAAATTAACTGCAGCAAAATAATCTGAAATAAGTCATAAAGGAATAATATAATAAGATTTCCCTTGAGTGTTGCCCATTGATTATTTAATTATTTACAAATTTCGGCCGCCGTTTAACACTAGTGGCAGCTTAATTACATAATATACATTTATTTAAAAATAAATACAATTTAAAATTGTTAATCGTAGTTTATAGTCTCTTTACCTACCGCATTTTTTCTAACGATTCCCAACCAAGAATTTGAACATTTCCATTACACTGTCTTATTTCATTTGTCTTCGTAAAAATATCTTATTGTTGTAATACATATATCCGTAACATAAATGTAACATATATCTTACTTATTGATGTTATTAAATATAATATCTGAATATTGCGCCATCAGTTTAACTTAAATTTTTTTAAATTCTTTAAATTCTCCTAAATTGTAAAACAACCTAGTCTCGAGGGTCATCATCATCATCGTAATTCTGTCCTAGGACAGGTCTCAACGGCACTGCTGTCTCCATGCATCTCTATCCTGTGCATCCCGTTTCACATTTTGGTATTTCCTTCCTTTCTTCAAATCACTTAGCATTCCATACCTCCTTCTTCCTTTTCCTCTTTTCTCATTTATCTTTCCTTCAAAGATTTTCTTCTGTAGGCAGTCTGCTCTTAATATGTGGCCTATCCAGCTTGCTTTTCTTTTCCTTATACTTTTCATGATGTCTCGTTCTTCTCCAACATAAGTCTCGAGGGTATTCAAGGTTAAAATAATCTCATCGCAAATGACGCAGCACGCTTAATTGAGATAAATGCTAAAGGCAACCTTACCTGTTTTTCCTCGTCGGAGCATACCACTGTAAAGTAATTATTTCCATGCCTTCCGAATTTCATTGGTAACGGATGCTAATCTTCCCAATAAATTGAAGTTATACTCATGGCTTATCTGACAGGTTGTCTCCCACGATCCGTGTATTTGCTGCCCATTGAGGGCATTGGACGTTTGCCGAAAATAATCCTGTGCAGTTATCACTATATATCTTCTTACACGATAAAAGATTGAGGACAAGGCTGCACCTTATCCATGAACGAGAGAGTATTCGCTGTGGCTATTGTGAGTCTTCGGTTCTTTCCTGAATGGACCAACGTGTGTCACGATAACATTGGTGACAGAAAGCAACGTACGACTCAAACACCTCATAATTAATCTATATCCTTGTTCAACTCAATTCTGTTCAATAAGAGATACCGATTGAGTTACGAACGTCGTTTAGTCTTCCGTAAAGCACGTGGATCCAATTCGAGATAAACTTCGAAAGAATTTCGAAAGACAATTAATTTTGCGCCCATCGACGCTCTCACAGCATTGACGTAAATTACTCTATGCACTGGATTAGAGTAACGGCGCATTGCTTCGAATCTCGACTCTTTTGGTCATCTTCTTTAAGTTGAACGGGTTTATGTAATACTATAACTACTTATAAATTATTTTTCCTGGGAGGACGTATTTTGAATTTAATTTTGTTACACTATACAGGGGCCTAGACATGATTTGTCTACATGGGGGGGTGTGGAATTTAGAGCCATGGAATAAATTCAGAGTTCCCTAAAATCCAGGGGCCGGAATACTTTCGCCTAAAATGTAATGAAATATAAACTGATTTATTTTAACCTGTACTCCTAGATAATCTCCAGCGGTGCTTCTATAGCAAAATTGCGAGGTGCCATCCATTTGTTTGCTATCGTTTATCGTTGGCTCTGTTTACATAGAGGGGGTGCTCTAAACCACCCCCTTGGCTGCGCGTATGATATCATACTATCATATTATTATTATTCCTAATATAAATGTTTATAATTATCGTATAACTATGTTTTTATTTTCATTCAATTTAATAATTTTATAATATCATTGACGATGCGGAAACATTTTGAGTCAAATCACTGCAAACGCCAACGTATTGAATGACTGCTAGGTTCCGGAAAAACCTTGTTTTAATTATCATAAATAAGGAATAAAATTACGCTTGAGGCAAACATTTTAGGGAACTGTGGAGCTTACGCGGAATTTTATCCGCACTACAAATCATTGCAGTGAATACATTAATAATTACCATCCTTGTGAAATTTAATATTCATCACCTTCTACGAAATCTTTGCGCCAATAACAAAGTAACCCGGCGTGTCTAAAATTAATTTTGTATCAAAAATAAAACAACTACCGATAAAAACAATAGATAAACAAATACGAAACCATACGCGAAAGGAATTAATCGCTAAAGCGTTAAAGGTGACGTTGTGTGTTAAGGGGGGGGAAATCGAATAAAATTCCCAAAGAGAAACAGATTTTAGAGAGAAAATTCTATATCTATTCCGATTTAAGTACCCTGTAAGCCTCCTTTCGGCTTGTGGCAGGGGGTGCGTGTATCATGATTATGATATTTCGAGGAAAAAATGAATGCTTGTACCGATTCATCTAGCATCTATTGCCGTGATTTTTCTCGTCCTACCACAACGGTCGTTCATAGAGGACGCATTATACGGACTACATCATCTGCGAACGTGCTTTCTCAGAACTTATTTAGTAAATTATCCTCTGTTTAAATCTTCTATCTTCTAAAGACTCCTGACGCATCTGAGTAACACAATTAGGGCAGAAAAAGGACCGGCAATTAGGAAATCCAGGTTCGAGTTCCGGCCCTATCAGATTTTTTAAATTTCGTTTTTCTTTTGGAATAATATCTCGATGTTTCAAAAATTTCTGACTCCTTTAATAACAGTAGAAGCCGTTTTTATTAACTAAGAGTAACCTTTGATAGATTAAATCAATAAATATTGAATGAAAACATATAAGTACAAGTAATGAAACTGCTGACTCTTTCGATCACCCCTTAAGAAACACGAAATATGATGCATATCAAACCAATAGTAACTACACTGTGAGTACATGTTCTTAGAAATACTGTATATTTGGAATCACGATAAAAGCTATCAAATTAATGAATCGTTAGGAAATTGGAGACAGAAGACGAATACGGTGGCCAATTGTTGATTGATTTTAATCTAAGCTGCATTGAAACCACAGCAGTACAGTAGAACTATAGTAGATAAACCACAGTAGAATTAACCTTACTATTATTATTGTTAAACGGCCGAAGATGATTTGCCAAATCACTTCATTACGTAAGTATACATACATATGGTATATAAAATCGTCTTTATCGGGTGAAATTAGGACGAGAAAATCCCATCTTCCATATGACCCTTGAAAATATTGTATTTACGCAGGTTCATTCAGTTCAGCTAAATTACCAGCCATTCAGTTCCTGATACGGCACTCTTAGCTGATAACATATCCAAAGTCTATGCAGTTGTGAACGCCAGGGTCGTCCATTGTTGTCCATTTCAATTTCCTCTACAAAGGAATCCTTCCTAAACTTTCTCCTCGAATCTTACACACTGCAACTCATGCACACGTGAGGTCCCCATTTAATTTTCAAATACTCTCCTTGGCTCATTAATAACAATGCAGACGTGGAGATGTATGGGGCATAAGATAAGGGTCTCATTCTTTACTTGGTCCATTCTCTTCCGTGAAGGATTACTTCTTCTGATGAATTGTTTCGTTCTCCAAGGAGGACATTCACCCCTTTCCCCAAGAAATAGCTGGTATGCGGATTTTTACTTAAGGTTACGTATTCTAGAACATGTATGATTCATAGCCGGACGTAATCCTTCCTAGGGAAATAGTTTCTGGGTGAGAATTCTTGACCTGCTAGATATGTATTGTTTATCTAATGCCCCATGAAACTGAATTTAAATATACCTTTGATAAAACAAATAATTGTAATAGGGTATTGTAAACTTCAGAGTTTTACAAATGGGGTACGATTACCACATGGGAAGCTGGTAGACTTTATCAGGGGTCTTCCATAAATTAAAGGGTTATGATAAGGATATCCTTTCTAACGGTTTTTGTGCTAGAAAATGGCATCTTTTGTAGGGTTCTGATTTTCACATTGTATGAAATTAGGGTTGTCTGTAATTATAATATACCGGAGTTAAAATTGGTAAATAAATTACCTGATCAAATTATGTTCATTAATTATAATTACTCTACATATCCTTATAACCAGCCAATGAGTCAAGGGAACTTAATAATGCACACATAGTGTATAGGGGTGCATAGTAAACTAAGTTTTTTTGGAGGAACCTGATTAGAAATTTTTGAAGACTGTTTATTTCTTAATTAAGGGGTAGACCACCCTGAGACGTTTAGCAAAATTGGAAAAATATTTTAATTTAAAATGTAGCTTAAACTTTTAGCTATTTATGCACATGTTTTGATGCAAATATTCGCAAAATTGACGAAGTTGCAGCATTTTTTCAGCTGAAGGGGTGGATATCTACAATGAGAACTACCGTCAGTGCATTAGTTTACTTGGAATTTAAATTAAACTGTTAACTTCACTGTATTGTGAATTTTACTACGATATACTGCCTTTGAAATTAACTCCATTATATTATCTACTTTTCTTTTGTAGCAATGTCTGTTTGATTGCTAAATTCATCAAGCGAATATAAGTTTATTTATTTATGCGTTCGATTTGTTTTAGGTTAAATTGGTGGAAACCTATAGAGAAAAAAATTCTTTGCTTCCACAAGAACATTCATTGTAGAAAGTGCTGATCATAATTACTCTCTCTAGGTGTATCCTTAAGATTACGATATTCCAATGCGTGACCGAAATAATACTGCCTATTCTTTAGGGGCTAATTCTAAAATAATTATTAAAGACCTTTAATGGTATTCGTTCTGTATACTATTTTCTGTTAATTTATGCGTATTTCCCTCTTCCAGAATATCTTGCTTGAAATTACTAATGTACCAAGAATTCATGCATGATTTAAGAAGTACCACCATAATGAATAAGTTACTATTTTTATTATTAAGTAAAGCACTCTCATTAAATAAATTTACATATACATTAACCTTGTATTATATACTTTAATTAATTGTAAAAATATTTATCGATAAATCATAAATACATTATGCATAGTTTTCTTTAAGTACTTATATAAATATTATTGCTCTCAATTCCCTTCTCTAGTAAAGAGTCAACGACACCATTTTAAATAAGGATTAATGACGTTTCGTGGGTGTCTACGTGAGTAAAAAGTTAATAACCTTAATTAAGAGTATATGAATTTTTAGATATATTAAGTAGTTGCTCCTCAATTAGCGGCAGTATTGAGTCTTCTGTTGTAGTGTAATGCATCACGCTAAGATTCTCGCATTACCACTTTGCGTTCAATATATCTCTGGGCCACAGATTCCCTCCTCATTGCTTGGCCATTTATATTTTAACCTCCACCAACGGCTTCCATCTCCTTTTCTCCCCTCCCGATAACCTTTCCTCCAATTGCTCATCACGAATATTCTTTCTTCTTCTATTCTTCAAATTTCTGCTCTCTTCGATTTTGCTTCCATATATTCCCCTCGCACACACTTACCTCATCTTCGAATTCTCGACACTCGCCCTTAGGGCTATCAGTTCATACTACCGGCCTGAGCTTTACAGACAATATAAAATATAGAAAATATACAATAAAAGAAATAGAAAATTTTTGTCACAACATGAGGAGAGTTGACAGTAGAGGAATTATATACGGCGGAATCTTTTCCAGAAATTGATTCATCACTAAACATTATCAATATTATGATTATGCGATCACGTAATTATGGGGATGATAAGGCTGAAAAAAAAGAGTAATAATAAAATTCTAAAGGAATAAAAATTGGCCTATATTTCGAATCTTCACACACTCATATCTCTTTTCCACCCCCAGAATTCCACTTAAATGTGAGGAGTGTGACTCTCTCCTTAATGAAACACATTCAACACATGAAACACATTCTCACAGAGAGCCAGAAATTCTCTTATGATCATATAAAACGCTTTAGAACGGGGACGTTGAAGGAAATCCTTGGGAACGATTTTAGGATGGCAGACAAAGTCATATCTTTTATGAAACAGGACTATTTTCAAAAATATAACGGGAAAACCTTTGCTCTATTCCTAACTGTTCTGCTTTTTGCCAAGGTTTCTCGATTCATTTTATGTTCTTCTAACTTAAGTTTTCTGAAAATTATTCATTTGTTTATCTTCCTATCCTTTAGTAACTTTTCACACAACCATTCCTGTATGGCGAAGAAAGAGGCTTTTTTTCCTAAGGAGGAAATTGAAGAAATTCATGTGATTTAAATTTGAGTACTAAGAAGGTGCAAAATGACCTAAGCTCTCGAGAGACTTTTATGACGACTACTATTATTTCCCATCTTTGACTTATTATATCTGCCTATTTTTCGCCCATTTTCAGTGAACTCATTTGACTACTTCCTTATGAATGCCTCCCGAAAAAATGTGCTCACTGTTTTCCCCATACATCTCATCCATTCCTTCCTTCCATCCGTTTTTCTTGACTTAGAATCCCAACTATTTCCTCTCTGCATTCACCTCCACGTCAGAGACGCTCGTTTGTTGCGTGCTCACTCTTCCTTCTCAGCGGTGGAGCGCTTTATAAAAAGAGTCGGGGACGGAGCAACCCTTTTCCCAACTCATCCGCGCCCCTTCTCTTCTGCCTCCCTTGACCTCAACACCTTTGACTCGCCTCTCCAAAATCCTCTTTCATCTCCGCTGCCATTTTAGGTAGGCCGACGCACTACACTCGGGAAACCGCTCGTGGAAAGCACACTTGAGTTTTCAAAACGTCCCGAAGGGATCAACTTCGGCGCCTCACAGAAGAAGGAGATGAAATAATCGGTTTCTCTCTCTATTTCCGAATATTCTCATACTTTAAAATTTTCAATACTCAGGAGGAGCGGCGTAAAAGTCAGTCTTAGCTATTGTTTACGACCAACTCTCTATATGTCACATCCTCACTGAGTGCAGGATCTATTCTAATGAACAGGAGAGGTGTTTGGGAGCAAGCACACTGAAGGATGTCATTGCAGATGATCATGGCAAGGCAGACAAAGTTATTACTTTTATGAAGGAGACTGGACTCTTCCAAAGAATCTAACATAAATGTGGGGCTTTTCTTTTTCCCCCTTTTTATTTTATTTAATTTTTATTCATAACACTATGGCTAACTCACCGCATTGCTACAAATAATATTCATTGTTCATTGTTCTTTTTGATGTAGAAATTAAATTATGGTAATTTACCATCACTGTTAATAGCCAGTATGCTGAGAAGGTGCAAAATGACCTCAGCTGTCGAGGCACCTATCAAAACTACTACTACTACTACTACTTAGGAACATGGTATAGAGCCATCCTGAGAAGTCATCGTTACTTTCGAGAACAGCTATAGGTAATATCACCAGAGGCGTGGCTAAGGGGTGCTTTTGGGGGTTCAACCCCCCCCCCCACCCAATTAAAACAGTGCCAGCGATAAACGAAAGCATGCGAGAGGATGGGCACTCGTAATTATGCCATACAAACCCCGCTGGAGATTCGCTTGGTAGATATTTTAAGATAAATCTGTTTCTATTTTCATTAGTTTTTAGGCTTTAAAATCCCTACCCCTGTTTGGAGCAGTTAAATGTTTAGAGTCATGAAGTATTTATTTCATGGCTCTAAACATGGACCCCGCCCATGGACAAATCCTGGAAACGCCCCTGGGCACGATTCTCTTCCCAGATAGGATATACTCGGTGGGTAGAATAATAAACTATAGATACAGGATCTGACAGAAATGATTCACTTAAAACAGACCAACTCAATTGCCTCATGATAACTTGGTTTAATTCCGTGAAAAACACGCTAAATCAATCATGGAAAAATAAAGTCAGATATAGGCGAAAAAATGTTTACTCTCATAAGACCATTGTAAAATTTGGGAAAAATGACACAGAGGGCGCATAATATCCGCAATATCTTCCAAGAGCGTACTTTCTGTGAATTGATCCAATAAACTTTAGTCAAACTCTTTGTGGGATTTGATTGTTAGTTTAAAATTAAATTAAATGGTTTTTCTAAAGTGTCTTATCTGGCATTCTGATGCGTATGGTCTAAAATATTAACACTGTTTAACTTCCACCTTCCCTTTGATTCAGCAGCAAAAAATACATTTGGAATTTCGGCGTGTATCCTGAACAGGGGATGAAATTTTTCGTATGCGATGCAGGAAAAGTTGGACTTGCCTTTTAACCTCAGAGTTTTGCGGTATTTTCACACACAGGATTTCAGAGAAATCCGAGTTTGGCCTCTCGATAGAGACTGTGCTGGAGCTCGGCGTGACGCAAATCCTACCGATGCAAAGAATGTTTCGAAGCGCACCCTCAACCGATGGGTATATCACGCGCGGATGAGGACAGGTCACCAAGTATTTTCGTCCTTCAGATTCAAATTCTTTCGAGTATTTTGCAGTACTGGGTCAAGGCCTCTTCTGCAAAATCCTCTCTCATTACTTATGCATGACTTGGTAGAATATTGAATCGGGGAGGAAAGATTCCACGTTTCGGGAGCTCATCGCCTTTATTTCGGGTACACTTACAAGACATGGCGAGGAGATTGTAAAAGTTATTACGGGCCATTCACCCATATCTGCAGTTTTATTTATGCCGAGCGGAATGCTTTGTTGCTGAGTATACAAAATGTTCATAAAGCCTTTCATAACAGTTGTAATTAGTGTATGTAAAGTGCGTCAGTTGTAGTCTTTCATCATACTCACCGATAAAATTTGAAAGAAATTTTTATTATGGTATCTACTTTTCATCATCATGATATGATCTCTGGTTAAAATGTTCATATCGCTATTTCAGGATGCTGTTTCATCCTTAAAAATTACGACGCATTCAGTTACGACGGAAACCTTTTTGGGAAGATCACGTTGCTTAGCTCGTTTACTCCCAATAATATTTCTTATCCTTTCGCACATAGATACGCCCAAACATTCACGCAAACATGTATATGCGTCTTTCTCCAGCGAATATGCGACTTCAAACCTCAGCTTTACATCCTATATTTCATTCATTCGTTACCTTTTTACCTTTCTACTTTGTTACCTTTTTACCTTTTAACTCTGATTTCATAGCAATCTCATATGCCTCTATAAATCTGTTTTTCTCTCTTAAAAAGCATTCTAATTCTCCTAATACACAGTTTAATTTATCTGCTTCCACTTATACATTCCAAATAAGCAAGCCATAGTAAAAATCTCCTTTCGTGCAGAAACACATACGAGTTCTTTCGTATCGCAATCTTCCTATGGCCGATGTTAAGCTGCTATTAGTGTATTTTGAATTTACCTTTGTTTTTATTAAAGAAAATGGTTTCTATACTTTCTGAATTTTTAATATAAATCTAAATTGCTTTAACTCTTTTATTCTGTGTTTTTACATGTTTTTCATCTCTCTTCTCTGTGGGTGTTTTCTCGCAACGTTTTTCTTAATCAACCTTCAGTTGCAAAGAGTATTTGCCACACACTTCTTTTTCTTCTTGTTTTCAATTAATATCTGTAAATATGATAACGACGTACGAAATTGGGCGTAAGAGAGGCTCCAATGGGCCTAACCTCGCCAATAAAGCGTCTATCTATCAAATGTTAGACAACTACACTCATTACCCAGTCATCACTACTGACTTTGCCACTCCACCATTTAAACCATTCGAATGACAGTCATACGTTTCTGTTGACACAACCTAATTTAGTTACTTTACAAATAAATTAGTATTCACTTACACTCCATTATCCGAGTTCTTTACAGTTCATAGTCGGCTCTCTCGAAGATTTTTATCATTGTATATTATCGTGAATTCGATTTATTTATCAAGTTACGTTATTTATATTTTTAACTGACCTGATACCACCTTGTTCAGGTGCGCATTTTATCTGAATCATATGATCAATAGGACCTCGGCTGCGAATGGGGTTAAGGAGCTCGTCTGCAACGTAAAGGGGTTCCCCAGCTACGGCAATATATCTTCCAGCGTTTTTAGGGGAGGAAGGTCGACTCGGCGTGTAAAAATGAGTACCGGAGGTAAAACTCTTGGTAATAACTGGCGGTGGTAGTGTAGTGTCTATCACGCTACCTTAATTTCATATCGTTTGGCTCAAGCAATAACAGCCTTAACCTGCTAAATATATATGGCGTTGCTACGATATAATATGGAGAATATTATTATTTTTAACTAAAATCATTAGCGATGAATATCTGAATTTATTAACGAGATAATTTGAAATTTGGTATCTTTTCTTAAAAATAAACTTTCATTTGGCTAAAAAATCAACATTGTCTGCTTGCTAAATCTTGAAATTTTATTGGATCGTGCTAAGGACATGAATCATATCTGTAAACGAAATATTATATGCCTAAAGATAACATTGATATTTAGATAACATTAAAGAAAGGTTTCCTATACTCCTTAATGCCTAGCGAGCCAATTACTTAATCTGAAATCTTCAAACACAAGTATTCTTTGAAATTAAGGCGTTTTTGTCGGCCGTTTCCTATATACTCATTACACGCAGCCTGGTTGCCTGCGAGTGGGATGCAATGAAAGCAGACCCTTAAAGAACAAATTTTCCCCGTGTCAAGGGTCGCTCTCAACAGCCCATCAACTTCACGCCGTTCCCTCGTCGACCTTTTATATCCTTAACCTTTGGTTACCCTGTTATGCTAATTCTCCCTCATGGACCCTCAGAAGTTGTAGCGTTATCTTTCCCTTCGTCCTAACCGCGCAATTCCTTCGATGTTCCAACCACGACATGTCGTTTTCAGGCCGCAGAATCTACCGGTTCACTAAAGTCAGTCCTTAAAGTGTAGTAAAGGATGTGTATGAAGGAGTGCGTCTCATAACCCTTGAAAGATATCTTACCAGAGAATACCTTATCATTAAATCATTATTAAATAAATGTTAAAACATGAGAACGACACATATTAAGTAAATGTCGTAACCATAAAAAGTAATATTTTTTTGAAGTAGCCGTGAGATATTCTCTGTTTTGATGTAGATACCTGGGACCTGTCAATCTACGTTACATACATAAGTGATCTACCCTTTGGTAGGTTCATGTGCCCTAATATTCCCTACCCAATGCCATTCCTCTCCCTTCCTGGTAACTTACCCTTTATGTCATCTAATAACTTTTGTCTTTTTCTTCCCCTCTGCTTTTTCTCTTGTATTATACCTTCAATGATATTCTTCATCAATCCCTCTCTTCTCAATATTCGACCTACCTATCTCCTCTGTCGTCGTTTATTTACACCAATAAAACTCTCTCCTCCCCGACCATCTCTAGTACTTTTCTTGATTTTTAACGTTGCTTATTTCTGTATTCTTCTTTGTATTCTTTCTCTTATTGGTTAAATGGAAGATGGCAATTGATAGTCTCAATGTCACCAAATCAAGTTCTATGTATGTATATGTTTTTCTATTGACCAAACTCACTTTTCGAATTCTTCGCCATACCTACATTGCGAAGGCCTCTAATATTTTGATTTCCACCTTTCGCAATGTCCACGTTTTACACCCATACAGAGAAACACTCTATACCAAGGATTTTTTCAATTATTACCTGATTCCTTAATTGTGACCTCTAGTCATCAGCTTTCTATATTAAACCGAATTAATTCTAATCTGAAATTTCCTATACTGAAAGATATTTGTCGCTAGATGATATGTGTTTAGCTTTTATTTTTTCTTCGATTTCATTTTTATTGGTATTTTTACACGCAAAATGTATGCTGTAAAGATATGCATTTTCCCATTTTCAGAGGCGCTAAGCCCACGAATCGTTGAGGGTGAGAATTCGCCCATGAAATGTTCACCCCGAGCAATTTTCTCCGAGTGACGTAACACAAACCGCTTTCATTTCGCGAAACGGCATTTCAGGAGGAGTTTTTAATAGAGGTTTTATATTCAATATTTCGCAGGCGCCATATTCACCGAGGACCAAAAAGACAGCAGTACGGAGTTGGCCTTCAAGTACGCTGTTTATCGCATCAACAAAGACAAGGACCTCTTGCCGCGGACTACCCTGGTATATGACATAAAGTACGTGCCCAAGGATGACAGCTTCCACGCTTCGAAGAAAGGTAAGAAGATCGTACGCGTATATAGCTATAATTTTGCAACCGATTCACGCATAATTTAACGGGAGCTTTGAGGAAGTGTTACTATAATACACAAAAACATCTACTAAAGTGAATTATCTTGAGTAGTGCTGAATGGAATGGTAGTTAGAATGGCTAGTTTTGGGATCGCAATTATATTAGTTTTTCGATACAGAACCTTCTAGTTGGTCCTTTAAATGTGTTCTCAATTGGCTCGCAAATACAGAGAGAAGTAAAAGTAATTGGAATTGCACCCAAAAAAGTTGACTTCTTCAGGTCTGAAAATAAAACATCTGATTCAGGCTCTTTTTTAAGATGTGTGTTGAGCTCCACAATGTCACTCTCGGGCATATTGATTTTATATTACGTCCAATTAATATTTATTTCCTTAGTGTAAAACGATAAGAAAAACTTTCCGTCCGTTTGTTAACTCTTTTCTAGGTGACAGAAACACAAGAATTATTTCGAGGTTAATCTCTTAATAAAGTAATTTCTTAATCATTAAATAGCAGTTATTGTATCTGCAACTCTATTGTCTATTGCATATTGCTGCTCTCTCTCTCTCTCTCTCTCTCTCTGAATAACCAATGGGAATATAAACCGCTAATCACGTTTTTCATAGAATTTTTCACTCCAATCGAGATTAATATCCTAGTAAAATACTGAAAATCATTTCTCATTTAAAAAATGAATTGTATATCTAATCAACTATATCAACCACAAAGAGAATATTTTCTATTAAAAAATATTGAAGTTTTCCGAATTCTTAAAGCAAATTTACTGTAATTTTAAAAGTTTCGATTCTGTTTCTTCTGACGATTATTATCCCATGTTATAGAGCAACTTACTAGTCATTATTGTATCTTTAGCAATACATAGCGATTCGGAATTCCTAAGAAAAGAACCTAACGATATAATGAAATAGAAATCCTCTTGGATTTCTATTTCATTTCCACAAAGTATTGCATGAGGGAGAGCGTGAGATTCTTTCTCAATGGAACGGAACACCTTACTCTGTGTTTCCTTTCTGATTTTTTAATTAAAATCTTGCTTGCAAGGCCCTATACGGTAGTCAAGAGTTTAGCAAGGTAGCCTAGGGATACTTTGGTCCAGGTTCCTGGTTGGGGCAAGGATTTTTGTGTGTATTGAAAGGGTTGATTAATATTGGTACGGAACGGAAATTGCGGAAATCTTAATTACGGAAAGTTGACCTTATAAAAAATGCGATTCCTATTATTTATCATATGGAGTATAACGAAGGCAAAATTTAAACTCTCTAGACAATTTTCTTTGCCGCTCCCGAAGATTCGCTAGGTTAAACCGTGTCTCATTAGTACCTTTTCCTCCCTTGTTATCATATGCGTAGTAAGCATTTCTCCAATTTGAACCGTGTAGTTATTAACAGTATCTATTTATAACCAAAGAAATCGTATCTAGAAAAATGAACCTTTAATAGCTGGCGAGCATCTTTCAAAGGTAGGAAATTGAAGATCCATTGACGTATCAATCAACAAAGCACTTTAAAACGCAATAGAACGTCCCAGAGTCCATCTCCGATCCCTTTCTCATTTCCTTTCACATTTAACATTTCATCTCGAGCTCCTCAAAGAAGGAAGAAGCTTCCTTTTTCATTCCGAAATGCGATCTCTTTTATCTCTGGACGTTTTTCGATCGCTACCGCTACGCCATTGTCGCGACGTGAACAAAACCTCAGTCTCTTTGGAAGGTCCTTCATACAAGGCCTATTTTACTTTCGCTTTCCGCCTTCTCCCTATTTATTTCTTGTAACGCATTCCCTTTCACGGTTTTTTTGCAACATCTTCGCCTCTAGGGAGGAAATACCGTTGGAAGGTGAAGAGCCGTTTACGCCAGTGTTCGATCGTTGATCCTACGTTATTTTACTTAAGTTTCCTTAGTAGTAGTGTTACCATACTCTGATGATAAGAAACAGCAACTTATCAATATTATATAGATAACATTTTCATCTAATTTAATTGCAAGTAGCAAACTAGAACTCATGTATATTTGTTTTTGTGCCCTTATTCTGACATATTCCAGCACTCCCTTCAATTACTTATTATTCTTTCGAAATCGGAAATACTTCCACATTAATCAACGTCTATAGTTATGATTTGCGACTATTCTTGTACTTCTTTTTCTTCTCTGATTTGAATGACGAATATATCGAGGAATAAAATCCATTGATTCAGGATTTACTTGGTGGATTTCCATTATATAAAAAAATATTTTTACTTTCCTCGAATAAAAATAAGTTAACCGACACACTTCCACAAGTTTCTTTTTTTAAACGCATAAATTGAAATTTAAAATAAATATACAACGAAATGTTTTGACGTTTCTTTCGGAAATTTTAACTTGTATGAGTGTTTTTATTTCAAGTTGTAGAAGTGTATCGGTTAACTTGTTTTTAATATTTGCCATATATCAAGGCAATAGAAATGGCGTATAAATCCCTCTCTTAGAGGTAATAATTCTTTGGAGGATTTATTTACGCAACGATTCGTTTCGATAGTACATTGTTATCGGTTTATCATTTTCTCTCACATAGCATATCTTTAGCAGCATGCAGACTGAAGAAAATTCAAACGTATGATATGGCCCTACCATAAAAACTATCTAACAGCAGAAAATGTGTCAAACGTTACTTCGTTCTATGTAACTGGTAGTATAGCCATAAAATAAAAAAAAAGTGAAAATAAATATTTTCCAGTGCTTTATGTCGGTCGAAAATAGAATAGAGTAAGTCTTTATTCAGGGCGAGATTAAGACTAAAAAGTCTCCTCTTACATCTAACCCTTGTACTTGAAAATGTACGTGGAGTAAAATACTAGAGGCAATCATGCTAAATAATCAAAATAAAATATACCTACTGTTAAAAATTATTTCTGACTTTTCTTCTCTGAAAAAATCGTTAAAATATTTTAGCAGAGATTAAAAGTATTATATATAGTTACTACTTTAGATACATTTATTCTCTTGAAAATACGCATCATAATTCTTTCATAATAATTGGGAGGGATGCAAGGGAATACCGCAAAATATGTGAAATCTTACATGAAATGATGGAAAATACAGTTCCAATATCATGAACTGAATTCACCATTCGAATTTCAATCCGCATCTCACAGCAGTGGCAATACTAAAAAATTTCAATCTCACCTTTTTCTATCGAGTCCCTTCCTATTCTTACCCGTTATTTCTTCCATTTCCTCATACATTGTTCTTCTTGTATTATCATATTCTTTACAGTTTCATCTTTTTATTATCAACATCTCTTTCTCTCCACATATTTTCCAGTTTCCTCTCTCCCTTACTCTTTACGCGTCACTCACGAGGGAATAGGTCTTGGATGACAAGGGGTATCATTTCAACCCATTTTCTCGCAGCCAAACTACTTCTCGCTCCAATTCCTTCGCATCTCTTGGGAGAGTTCCCCACGATTCTCCTCTGTGTCCTCTCGGATTTTCAGCGGTCTTTCTTCTACAAGCGAGTGTGTCGTACGGGGATAGGGATGTAGATGGAAGGAAGGCTCGGAAGGCGTAGGAGAGGAGACAGATCTGCTCTTCCTTCTCGATTGTGATTGTTTCACTCCATCGGGAAGGGATTCTACGGCTCTAGGCGCGTATCTTTCCCAAAGGAAAGCCTGTCGTCCCGTATCATACCCACTACTACACCGACAGTGAGTGGGTAACGGATAAGGCGATTCAATCCTTTGAATGCATTTCTCTGTTTCCCTGAGTTGCTTGGAACAGGAATTGGAAGCTTATTAAATCTAACATGTTGACATACTCTCCAAGAATTACATGCAGAAAATAAGGACATCATGACATTAACATGTATCTTGGTTGATTAACAGTAGTATTTAATGCTAAATTAATTCATCCATTTCAATAGAGAGACACTTTCCCATTATAATTACTGAATATATCGTTGTTGATTATTCTTTACTACACTAGAACCTTGCACTTTTTACTTTAATTTACCCTGTAAGTTGTAGATCGTTATTATGGACAAAATAACCTTGAGGATAGGTCCATCACAACTTTAATTTGACGCGCAAATTTAACATTATGATGCTGAAGAACTATTTGATTTATAGACTCTCACGCTTGTAGATATATGGGCAATACTTTTGAGTTGGAACTTCAGATCTCCTGAGGACAGGCCTTCAAAATCTATTGTAGGCTTTCTTGTGGCTTCTTTTGCTACCCTGTCTGCTGCCTCATTTCCTGCTATGTTCACATGTCCAGGATTCCAAAGAAATTTTACTTGGACTCCTCTCTCATTAAGTCTACTACACAGATATTGCACTTCCTGGACATCACTGTTAATAGCCAGTATGCTGAGAAGGTGCAAAATGACCTCAGCTGTAGAGGCACCTATCAAAACTACAAAACTACAAACTGAAATGAAGGAATAGATATAATGTCTATATATAAGTGTCAGTAACCATGGTACCGTAATGTAACGTATAAAACCGTTCTGCATAACAAATACGCTTACATATATTCTGGTACTACTTTTTGTTTCTATTCATCTACAAAGAAACAAATTCCTTTGAGTGTTCTTCAGATGTATTAAGAATACACGCCAAGTAGAAATTTATTTTTTTATCGCTTTTCCCGCATAATTTAAATACGTCTACTACAACTTATTATATTGCCTTTATTTTATTCGCTGGGGTATAAATGCATTAAGCCACCTTAAATTTATATCAAACCGTAATAATTGGATATAATATTTCCTAATCCACAGAGTTTAAATCGAGATTTTTTTTTCAAAATGAGTTCTAAGTAGCCTAGTTAACAAAATTTTGTGTTTAAATCGGTTTACTGAAATGAAATGGGTGACAACATCTTCCTGAAGAAGTGGCGTAAGTATATTATTTCGCGCAATGACAATGATATTTCATTACTAAAAGGGTGCTTTTTCTCTAACGTAAGAGTTTACTCTCTCAGATCATTTTTCCTGCTCAACATATTTGCGTCTTCTTTCCTCAACTCTCTCCCTCTAAGGCTTCATGATTTATGGCATTCTAAACGGACAAAAAACTCGAATGTTAACGAATCGGTACGAAAATCATTCATGAATTCAGAAAAACCTTTCATAAAAAAGGGTTTTCGGTTAAACCTAAGCTTCAGGCGAATTTCATCTTGAAGGAGAGAGTGAACATTTTAATGATATCTTATCCACTATTTAGTTATAATATTTTGGCAATTACATTTCATATGAATTCTGATATACTCGTTTGTGCCTATTTCACGTGCAGTGTTGAATTTAGCTCAACTATTCAACATATCCTAGAAATTATTTTGAATTTTACAATTTTTACTATTACTTATTGTAATAATTTTAAATACATTATGCCTTTAATTTCTATATTGGTAAATTTTCTTTTGTATTTAACTTTTATGCTGTTTCTTGTTATATAAATTCGTAGATCTGTCTTGTCTATCTCAATGTCATATTCTGTTGTTTCATTTAAAGTTATGTCATCGATTGCTTTCCCTAAAAGAGCTTATATGTGTAAGTTTTTTATGCATATTTATTTAGTATATTTTTGCTGTTTCAATTTATTTTAATTCTACATATTTTTTTTAATATCTACCAGCAGTTCAGCTATAAATACGTCTGTACATCCTTTTCACACTCCCTTATATATGGGCGTTTTCCTGCTGAAGATCTTTTTCTAAATAAATATCTTTTTCTATACATATTTTTAGGTCGTAAACTTCATCTGAAGTTTCTCTTTTCCCTTTCTGCTTACGCCTAAGTTCAAATTGATTATGCTATATTGTTGACGATGGGTTACATGAGATAAACATTCAATATGAATACATTCACTCATATTGAATCTTCTGCATATATCGACGTTTACGTATTTACTAACATCTCTCACAAACAAACTTAATGTTTTCACTTCTTAAGACTGCTAAGGAAAGGAATTTCTTTCATATGATAAAGAGATTATTTATTTATTTAGAAAGATTAAAAAACATCCAGAAATAGCCAATTACGTTGAATCATAACAATCATAGCAATACCAAAACATAATACATAGCAATGATAAAACCAAATAGGAATAATTAATTCTACCTTCAAAAAAGGATATTCCAAGGATTAAGGAAAGGTTTAAATACTTTGCAGGATAA
>KZ308923.1:299409-349493 GCA_000376725.2 Ladona fulva | reverse complement strand
AGGGTATTTATGTAGACGTAGAAGTGGTTAGGAATTCAACGCTGTGAGAATTGCAAAGGGATTTCGAATTCAGCAGCCCTAAAATTAGTCTAGTGTGTCAACATTATAAAACGGCCTTGGAAAAATAAACAAGTTATAATAGCCGTTGTATGGAAAAGAGAAACATTTTTCAAATTAACCACGCATTAGTCTCGGAAATTGGTGAAATAACTATGAGCAGAAGTTTCGTAATGAAAGAATAACTCATTGTGGGAGCTGTTTGATTGCAAGTGACTCAGATTAGAGAGTCGTAGTAGAAATCATTTGAATAAATTCCAACAATTAAGTGACGAATGAAAATAAACTGCGCAACTTAGAAAGATATACGACGCCGCTGATAACACGTATGACTTGCGTTTTTTACTTCCTTTTTGGGAGTGTGAAATAGCAGTAACTAGAGAAATATTTTTCATTGGAATTTACGTAACGACATGAAAACATATCATTCATGAATGACTTGGAGCATGCAGACTTTTGCGATCTGCAGGCTGTTGGAAGTCTACGAAGGGATATCATGATTACAGAATAACGGCAATTTGAGAAAATAAATACTCTTTTAGAGAGCAATCGAACGGATGCAACACAATCGAAAAGGCTTTTTAAACGACGATGCTAGGATCGACTCTCTTTTCAACCATCATTAATGGAATAGAAAAGCGTAGTAGTTTCACTAACCAACACGAATTTTTATTTATAATATACAAGATTGCAATGTGAACTTTATTTAATTTTAACTCTTTTAGTCCCCTAAAGGAGGCAAACATATCAATCGCCACATTTTGCCATCAAGTCATCACCTTCAATATAATAATATACCTTCAATATAATATATACTACAATAATGTATCATCATTAGTATTTTTCGCGATGAAAAAGGGACTTTTATATTATTATTGTACACACATTATTGTGTTGTATATTCTGTATTGTAGTATGTGCATATTGTTGACGTAGCAAATATTCCATTAATACCATTAACTCCTAAAAATGTAAATGTGGCAATAAGTTTACAGGTTATATGCTAGAAGAGACTTTTTAGTCTCAATTTCGTCTATAAATACTCTTAAGTCGATCTTTAGATTACATGTAGATAGAAGGGTCTACTTGGGATAAATGGCGTATAGTTAGTGTATATTGCGACCTTACCAACTTTTTCTCAGAATTGTTAACATGGAGGAAGTGCACAAAATAATTTTCAGGCATATCCCGTGTTATTTCACTCCTACTCCTACCCTGGAATCCTAAATTATCGTAATCGCCGGAATTTTAGAATTGAAAGCTTCGAACTCGAAGAACGCCATCTACGCATTTACCTACCAAAAGATGCTCTAATAAGAGAAAGGGAAACGATGAAAAATGCAAAACGAGAGCGGAAATGTAGCAGCGGAAATGAGATTGATAACGTAAATATCTAAAAGGTAGTAACAAAAACATCGGAACAACACCATCAGATTAAGAAGAAATCTATCACCGGAGAGGACTAACAACGTCCATAGCAACCACAAAATGTTTGGAACGATTAGGAGAACGTTGGGGAGTAGTATAATTAGAGTAATTCGAATGAAAGTTTGCTAAAGGCAGTTGCCATTATATTATGCATCCTGGATAAGAGTTCTCAAGAGAAGAAAAGATCGAAAGCAAACGGGAAATTTTATTTTTCTTTGATCTTCATAAAAACACACAATTTCCCAAAGAGCTTCGAAAAGTTTCTAAAATTTGCTACTGACATTTTCCGATGTTTGACACCACTGCAGCCCTAATTTTCCCTTACGACTCTTCGCTTCCGAAAGCGGATACTAAAAATTTCAACAGAGATCAGGAAAAATATTCTCCACTAAGGAAGGAGATGGTTATAGGATACAGGAAATAAATAAAAACAAGGTTAACAAGGTAAGTGCTTATTCACCTTCTTTAAAAACAGGATTATCATCTTATTTAATTATTCTCAAATTACCTACTGAGTAGCAACAAGTACTTCATCACGCCATTAACGAAACAGAAAGCTTCGTGAGAGAGCAATCGGTTTGGTTGCACACATAAAAATGCCAGTTGCATCACTGGTCGGCCTCGGAATAAGGAAATAATGCAAATGACAATCTGTGAGCGATTACCAGAGTAATTTTCGTCTCGGTCGCTTCTTCTTTGACACAACTAATCAGGCAGTATTGCATATTTCCCTCTTTCTAGAACAAAACCAACATCTCTAAGACTGGAAAGATCCCACGCAGGCAATTCACTTAAATTAGAGCTTTCAAGACAGCCGAGGAAAGGCAATGAAAAAAAGTCTTGGAGGAAGAGGGTGAGAGGTTTCCCTTCTTCGCTTCCAAGTGTTTTCACTCTAAGTACGATACAGCTGAAATGCTCTGTATTTCCCGGGCACGAAATTTAAATTACTTATTGGGTAAAATCTTGTTCCGAAACATATCCCTAGAAGGCAAATAGTGTCACAATTATTTGGGGTTATTTTTTCTACAACAGCTTTCCCAGGGGTCAGGACTGGTCCGACGATAAATGCGAAAATACAACAAATTGCGAAGCATGCGAAGATTTTTATTTCCACGAATATATCCTTGTTCTTCTATACTGACATTTAAAGGAAATCAGGAATGATATAAGATTGAAAGAACGGATAAAAGGTTTTGGGATGAATGCTTTGAAGACATCGAATTAAAAGTAAAGGCGAAATTGGGATAATTGAGAAAATTTCCTCGTCTTGGGATGCACGCAATCACAATGGATCACACAACGTTAAATGGCCTTCAATTACAGCTTTTTCATGGCTGCTATCTTACTTTTCTAAAAGGCTTTGTGATTTGATAACACATATTAGTTACGACGCAAGAAAATTAAATTATTTTTATCGTGCATGACTATTTAATCGTGCATTTGGATAGCGGACACGTTACAAAACATTTACTGGCGAGGGTATTCGAACTGCTCTTCGCTTTACGCGTCAGAATTACTTTGTCCGTCCATCCTGGTCCATCCGGCTTGGTTCTGTTACTCATTCAAAACGCACATATAATATATAGAGTGAGGACGGAGTCATCCCAATAGATTAAAACCATATAATTTCCGCTAGTGTCTTTTCGTTGAAAGATTCCTCATCTACCATATTTACACAGAAGTATTCTTCTCATTTATATAATCTGAATACCTTTCCTTTAACAATATCAATTCCATTTTGCCGATCTGCTGTTTAACGGTCTGTTGATAAGGCCGAGTACTGCGTACTGTTTTGAAGATAAAGAAATGAGTGAAGTTTGAAAGCTGAAATTGTGTTTTGAGATGGAAAAGATAATCGCGCACTATCGAAATTCAGAGATCAATGTTTATCTTTGTTGAGTAATTACAGATTAACTCAGATGAGAAATGTGAGTTAACGCGAATGGATTTGTCCCAGATGACAACGTCTGACGTTAAAATTTAAGCCTCAACGGCTGAAATCTTGTACACACCCAGGTAGTAAATCACATAAAGGACCAATTATTCGACTACCTTCAGTTATTGGGAAGATCCAAAAGTCGGAAACAAAGAAACTGATGGAATTTAAAATTTTATAGTTCGGTATTATAGTCACGAATGTTGCGTGTTATACACACTGAATATAATGCTGTTCACGGCAACGGTCCTCAGACTCGTAGCTGTAATGAGGGCAGTGCAGAGAAAGAATGCACGTGCTCTAAGCATAAATATGTGGGCGGCTAATGGAATTGCTCCACACACTTTTATACAAAACTGAAAGTAAAGTTATCGACTGAGTCGAAACGTTTTCGTTCGGACTAACACCTAAGAGTCAGTAAAGTAACCGTTAGTTTAAGTCCATTTTAGGTATACGTGCATAATACCAGGCCTTAGTGTTTTCCAAGAGGCGAGGTTATGCTCATATTTCCGTAAACATTTTTAGAAGCCATTAACATGACGTTTTCGGAGCCACCCGGATTCCGGAAGAAACCCTTATCCGGCAACTCTCCGGCAGCTGGATGGCCGAAGAAGTACACCTGTACCTCTACACTGCACATTAAAATATTTCCGTTTGTGCTATTCTTCTCAATTTCCAGGTGCGAATTCGTCATACACATGCAACTGCTGAATTTTCTAACACTTCGCATTTCCTCTCCAACGAGAATCGCATTCAGCGGAAGCCGAAGAGAAATTTATGACATAATCCGGTTCTAGAGTCTCTCGAGCAAGATTTCTCGAAAGAAATTCAATGAGAATCGCGGATGCACGTTCAATCCAAGTTGATCTCTCAACTGCAATGCGCGGAAATTAAAGTCTTTTCAGATATCTCAATCTTCTACTCACACTCGACATTTTTGCAGTTTAAATATTTCACCAATTGCGGTACACCACTGAAACATTTTGCTAAAATAAGTTGTCTTTCTGAACCATCCGAGTTAAAAATGGACGAGGGTCTTCTTGATAATCGAAAACACGGATAGTCTCACTCACGTACACGAGGAAAGGTATACACGCAATGCAAATACTCCATTTTTCAAGGTGTGGTAACAAGAATCGTTTCATCTGCACAAACAACCGTAAGATCCGGAATCGTTCATCTTTTACTTAAGAATTCCACAAATGGAATTTGAATCCGAAGATGCGCGCGCGACAGAAAAAGCGCCCTAACCCTCTCATAAAATTCGGACACTTGGGTTTGACCTCAGAGGAAGGCCCACGTAGGCTCTATTTCGGGGTTCAACGCACTTTCCCAAGAGCAAAGGCTTGCGCAAGCGGCGAAGGTGCGGTGCGGGCAATGATCTCCAGGGAAAGTAAGGACGCCACGGAAAAAAATCCCATCTGAAATACCCCGTAAAGGCGAAAGTGGTTTTCCTTCAAAAGGTAAAAGATCCCGAACTAATCAATGCTGCCAAATCCGTTCGACACATAAACCCTGATATTTTATCGTAATTACTGAATCTCATGAAGCATGCAGGGCATGTTTTGAGTGTGCACAGAAATTAACATGCATGAATACGTGTACAGGGGCTTAATCTACCAGTAGCCCTAGGCGCAAGGATTAGATTGATGCCCCCACTAGGAGTAAAAATTCGAATTTTTCATAAAATACACAAATTCCATAGAAACCACAGTCGCTTCACTACGGTAGGAATAAATAAACAAGCTGTTAATAACATAGTATTTCTCTGAATAACAAGGAATGATGCGTAGAATTAACAATCTAGTATATACTATAAAAATTATGCGTAGACTTATTGAAATAATATAAAATTAATTCTTGAAGCGAAAAACCAGGACAATTTTACTCAGAGTATATTAGCTGAGAGTGTATTATTTCTTCCTGAGGTTCCCGTACGGAAGAGGCCCTCAACTGGTGCATATTGCGCTTAATTATACTCTAAAATCCGCCCCAGTACGTACCTAACAATGAATATCAAGAAGTTCACAGTTAGTTAATTTATATTTGTACCACGTGAACCGCCAATGGCGTGTGGCAGGAGTTGTACCTTAAACTTAATTGCCACTTCCGATTAATCCCCTGATTTTTCTCCATGTTGCCATTAAAGGACACAGACTCAATCTTCAAGAGTTATTACAAATCATTTTACCCACAAATTATCTGATAATTGTTAATTAGCATCTTCTCCTTTCACATTCCCCGCTGCGCAATTCCACTCTACCTATAACTATAGCACATACCTTTAGATTAATTTCTCTTTTAAGATCTTTGTCTCTTTAATTTTCCCCATCCGCTTACCTCACCCTGCTTCTGTTGCTATGTTAAGGAAAAAGTTCAATACAAAGTTTCCTTTTCCGACATGGCTTTCCACAACAACTCGCCTCACAATCAGAAGATTATTTTGAATACAATTTGATATGATACTTTAATTTCAAAGGCAGAAAACAGAGGCGGAAACCTCAATCCAAAGAGTGAAGGTTCACCTCCCTGGATTCTTCCGAAAATCCTGACCCAGAATTGTCAAAGAACAGCACTAATATCCGCCTATATTTCCTGAGACACGATTATACCTGATATCTCCAGAGACTCAGTCAGAAAAGTAACTAAGGAGTGATTTTTTTGGAGCTTTCAAAGCCTTGGAAAAGTTATCATCCCCTTTTGTATCCACCCTTTGATATCCCATATCCAAACCGTACGAATACTGTACAAAATTAAATCAAATTCTCAGCGAGAAAAGTGAGGGTAAAGCACATCACTCATCTTGCTAAATAGCCTCAGTCCCTACCGAAAACTTCGTAGGTAACCGTGTATGGGTTGAGGACGCAAACAGACTTCATAATTCAATAATACAACGATCACTATCGGCGTGGTGGAATGTTCCGATGCCCGAAATACTAAATGAGTAGTTTTACTATACAATCTAATGCTAATATACCTGTAGTTCTCGACTTACGACCGGGTTACGTTCTCAATGACAGGTTGTAGGTCGATTTGGACGTATGCCTGTCAAAAATGAACTGTTAAACGATGAACTTTGCACGAGTTATAAAAGAAATAAATGAAGTTACATAACCAAATTTGTTTAACAGCGTAAGTTTGAAAGCTGTGGGCTTTTGGTTCCCGAGCTTTCGGCAAACACACGAAAGACGATGTTCAATTGGTTGTTTGAGTGTGGTGTCGTAAGTCGCATAGATCTTAAGTCCAGGTCCACCTATATTTTACTTGTTTATGGTATCCATAGAAACCTCTCAGTATATTTAAGTTTTACAAATTAATTCGGCAATTCACAAATCGCTGTGGCACTGACAACTTGTGAGACGAACAGGAAGGTGCTTATCTAGAGAATAAATCCAAGATGAATAACCTCATGTGCATTCACTGAATTAAAGGAAGTATTTTAAAGTACAGAAGATTTGAAGATTAACGTTATGAAAGCCGGAGGTTTAAGAACTCAATTGATGGGTAAATATGGTGTACGAATGAAGACGACTAAGGATTAGGGCCTGTTTATGTCCTGAGAATATCCATCAGTTCTCCTGTGTTAAGTAAGCTGTGTTATGCTACGAATAAACTGCTAGCCATTTAGGAAGTATAGAAACTACATTTAGGAAGTATGCAGAGAAACGAACACGCGAAAATAATTTCAATTTTACGTAAAGATGAAAATGCAAATAGAGAGTGAAGGGAGGCGAAACGCCATCGATAAGTGAACAATGAACAGGGAGCTCCAAAAACGACAATTGCCTTCATTCGGCTGAGCGCCCTTCCATTGACATAGATCAAGCCGTGCATTTAATTCGTCATTGAGAATAATCACTTTCTAAATTGCGACACATCTGTCGTTTCTGACAAAGGAATTCAACGAGAAATCAGATTATCACGGGACACGGATATACGGTCAAATAAAACAAGTAGTAGTTTATATCTGCTAAAATAGTACTACATGTTAAGAGGCGAAATCACCTAGATGGTAATTTCATGATCATAAACCAAAAGCGTAATGGAAATATTTCCAGTAAAAGATTAACGAAATATTTTTTTTAATTCCGTAACCAAACTATTAAAACAACACAACGTAATTTCGCCAAACGACTGTTTGACAGGCATGTTTTAGTATTTAACTAATTTTATAGACAGCATCGAATGCAATTTACAGACTTCTTAATCAGATATGTTCTAAAATTTAATTAGTATTTTCCCAGTATCGTTTAGAATTGATTAGAAAGATAATTTTATGCTATACATTATCTCCCATCTTGGTAATTTCGTTATAGATAACCTCTTAGAAATTTTATTAATTACTCCGCATTCATGAACTTCCAAGGATATAATTTTCGAAAAATAAAAAAGCCAACGAATAATTTTATATTATCAAAGAAATTTATGAAGGATTTTGAGATTTAACAAATGACCCAAAGGAAATATGTAAGCATAAGTTTAATGAGTCAATTTGCCAAGAAGAAGGAGCGGAGTATAATCAAAGAATAATAGGTGTGTACATTAGCCGCGATGGAAATTGGACATAAGCGATAATCGAAAAACAAGTTTTAAATTGAAAGACGACGTCAGCGATGAAAACAAGAAAAGCTTAATGTGTTTATAAAAGGCGTGGGCAACGAGCACTTGATGAGACACACAGTGCCGTAGTGATGGCACATGTAACCCTGGAGAGGAAAACAGGGGAGTTTCTGTCACCACAAGATAGGTTAATACAGACTCGACTTGGAGCGTTAACACGAAATTGAGAAGAATAATAGTAACATTTTCAGAGTTCGAATTTCCGAACATATTCTAAAATTTTTCAATCTGTACTTTTCACTTTATACCGAATTATAACTGAATGTTTCAAATCGAGAACTTCCTCTATAAACCCTCGTTCATCCAAATAATTCATAGACATTCTATCCATTTCCACACTAGATCAGACCTATTCTTACATATCATCATCATATTCCATAGATACAGCATATACATCAAGTCCACCATAGAAAAATACAATTTACGAAGATTCCCAAGACATCTCATTATCAGAGGAAAGTAGAAGTTTGAACACGGATGAGAAAGTCAACATTTTATAGTAAAGATAATCTGTAAAAATAAACACTTAAAACAAATACTACTAAAAGCAAAACGCTTAGTATCTGAATGCGAGGAAGATATGGAGGCACTCGAAATGTGGCGTTATATAAAAGAAACTGACAGATAAAGACTTTGGTTTTGAAAATAGTAGCAGCAGAAGACTGGTTAAATACATCCATGAAAGGGAAGGAAAATGGAAAAGAATATCTGTACGCTGAAAGGAATGGAGGCAAAGAAGGAAAGGGGAATAAAAATGCTAAAGTTTAAAGAATGAATAAGGTTTATAGAAGAGTGGAGATGGACAAACGTAGAAAGGCACCTGAGGTATTTCGTTGCATAGAGTGACGGTGTGAATTCAAAGGGAAGCAGAGGGCAAATTATGAGCAACCTGAGCGTAGAACAGTCGGGCTGAAAGAGCTTACACAGTGTAGAAGGCATATCGAGAATATTGGAGTGATTTCAATGAAAGAGAAAAATTAACTGGGAAGTGAAGGAAAAGTAACGAGGGGACTTTTTCGACCGAGTTTCATCCAAGGACAGGGGTGAAGAAACTTTTTCCATTAGACGGCTACATTAAGCATACGAACTCATAAGAAAGACCGCCTATGATATCATCAGACCACTATTGCGTTGCGTGTAGCCTAACTATCAAATAGTTAAGCATCGATGTTTCCAATACAATCAAGAATCAGACCGCAATACCCTGAAGTCACGCGATAAGTGGGACCGACGAAATTCGCGTACGTCAAATCCGAGAAACTCAGGTTCAATGTATCATGTAAATGCATTAAATTTCGTTTAACTGGGATCTTAGAATAACAAATACACTTCGTTTACAAAGAAAATAAAAATTTTTGTCCTTTATAAACTTTCATACCAAATATTAAAAATTTGAGTGTCCTAAAAGGAAGTAATTTTGTCGTCAATTGCTTCATAATGTGGTTTCATGGAAAATTCAACCGCCAAGATTACATTCACTTCATGACAAAAATCTAAAGAGACTGTCCCAAATCTGCCTGTATACGTTTTAAGATCCGCCCACCGGCTAAGAAAATTCTTAGCATAGAGATGCTATATCCGCATTAAGTGAGAAAAACTCTTCTACTTTCCCCTCGATAATCTTTGATGAGCAAATGAAGGTTTGAAATAAGTACACAAGGGAAACTTTTGTTGAAGACAGAAATTCTCGTACACATGAAAGCGTTGCCCGGATAATTGTCTGGAAGAAGGTGGAAACTATATTTTTTGTCGAAGCGGATTGCGTGGGCAATTGGGCGAATACTTGCTGCAAAAGAAAGGATTTCCATTCACTTCTGTGACCTGATTCCAACATTTATCTAAGTTACGCAGCGATCTGTAATTTTGCAAAAATCGTTTCTGAGATGCGAAAGTTCGAAATAAGTTGTTTTCTATATGCGCGCTTCTGATGAGAATTAGACGTCCTCAAATTGATTTTTCAGTCTCAAAAAATGGTAAGGAAAATAATCATTTTTATGCTAACATCAGTCGTAATTTTGCGACCGAATTAAAGTGATTTTGTCACACAAAAAGGGTTCCTAGCATATATCAACATTATTAGTTTACCACAAAAATATTTGGGGTGAATTGTAAGTACTCGCGAAACTTGTAACGAAGGTCTTAGGGCGGGGAAATTACCAAACGCTGCTACAGCAATCGCTCTCTCGCCGATTCATTTGCTGTATCATTGCCTCCCTTTGTTCTCTTCTCTCCACTCCCCTGTTTCGGACATTTTTTGTTGTGCGCAAATCGTGAGTCAATTTTGGCCCCCTATTGCAACACTACAGGAAAATCGATACCCAATCACTTGCAATGAGCAATCAAGCATCAGACCATGAGGTTCCGATATTCGTGGAGGTTCTTACATAATGTTATGATAAGGCGAATAGGATGCAAAGTTTAGCCAGCAGAATTTTAAGGGGATGCTCATGGAGAGTAAAAGAAACAGCGTACTTTTCCCTGATTCGACCTCTCCTTGAGTACTGCTGCGCGATTTGGGATCCCCACGAAGTAGGATTAACTTCCAGCCTTGAGATGGTTCAACGTAGGGCAGCTAGGTTTGTTAAGGGTGACTTCAGATTTGACAGCAGTGTTTCAGCTATGATAGAATCTCTCGGATGGAATTCGCTTAGTGATAGAAGACTAGATTACCGTAGGAAGCTTTTTAATAAATTTCTCACTACGGATCTTAGGGAGGAGGTTGTTGATATTGCCACCCCAGCTAGTAACGCACGTAATCTTCGAAAGAAAACGAAAAAGCGATACAGGGAGATAGTTACCAGGACGGTTAGTTATTTTTCGTCATTCTTTCCGCGATGTATTAGAGAAGCGAACAGCAGTGCAGGTTAGATAGGTATATTGGTGTTTTACACCCCTTGCCATGCGCTCTAGCGGTTTGCAGGGTTCAAATGTAAATGTATAATGATGTAATATGTAATAGTTTTATAGGGTTAAGGGTAAGATTATAGTTAATATCCATGCTAATCCATCATATACATAAGAGATAACTATCAACTTCACTTCAACAACAACAAATCGTACCACCAGGTAATACCAGACCCCAGAGTGGTCATTAGTTGAAGTCCGTTTTTACATGTAATACCAGGCCAAGGAATCATCATTTAGTACAGCGTTTCTCAACCAGTGGGACGAGGAACTCGCGCAAGTCGAAGTTTTATTGTATTCGTTTTGCTTTTTATATTTCTAATACTTTGCTTAATTGCAAATCTTCCAGTTATCCTACTGCTGTGCATAAAAAAGAATTCATAAAATATTGAATTATATCAATAAGTAAATCGACCTCTTTGCACACTGGCGGAACTTGGTTGTCTTGAGGCCACGGAGAAAGGGACTTGAACCAGGTTGGGGAAAATTGTTCTAGGGGACATTTTTCCTATTACTGCAGATTTTACATTCCGATTCAAAACCGACATCCGAGCTAATTTCCGCATTGCAAATCACCACAACAATCCAGAAACTGTAATTGATCGCGCAAAAATGCTTCATTCCATCTAAAAAGCTTTTGGTTGCTAATGGTAAAATTGTTGATGGTCAAACCAACCTTCGGTCACATGACAGAGAGAGGGTTCTCAGGGCAGGTTCGTAACTAGACTTTTCCAATGGCAATTTACCCACTGAAATCGAAAACGAGGCCGGGACTTATGGCTCATTAGCTTCTTTATAAGAAAATAGGGTATTTCATAACTGGAATGACTAAATTAAAGAAGTCACACATTGACGAATTTAGCTGTATAAGTATGCATTCAATACGGGATTCTGCGACGAAGGGATCAAGAAAATTTGAGGAAGATATATAGTCATACAGCCATAGATCCCTAATTGGGTTCAAAGAGTAGTTTCCCATTTTTCAAGCAATTTCCTTCGGGATGCGGAAACGAAAAAACGGAAAATATCTAGTGAACTGGCGAAGGGAGGAATTGCAGACCGAATAACACAATTAGGGCCTACGTATATGAGTTACTTTCCTTCGATAAAACGACCCATTTATCAAGGTAAAGATATTTGACTTCCGTCTCATCCAATAGACATAAAGAAAGCTTTTCTGCAGAAGGCGTCCTCTGTCACGACACCCCGTAAACATCCGTCATGCGTCGCTGCAATAAAGCAATCTCGTTTTCCGTTTCGTTATCGACGCGGATGACTCGAAAGGTCTCATCTTACAAGGTTGATGTTTATACCCACAGGAGCGGAAGAGAGGATTATTCACCATGGATTTTTATTCTTTTATCGCGTTACGTTATCCTCGAGTCGCAAGGTGTATTGTAGCGATGTCACGCAGAAAACATGAACAAACGTACGTGTAAACTGGCGACACTCAGTCGATGGAGGATAGCTAAATGGAATAAAAATGTGTTAGAATGGAGATATTAGTGGCAAAAACTATGGAGAGAATAAATCAGAAGATAAATTCTGCCAAAATGAAAGCGAAGGATTCAGTAACGTATCGCGACTATAGCCAAAATTTGTTTTAAAACATGGAGACTATGCGAGGCAAACTGTAATTGTTTAAGTATTTACAGTTACACACACCACTGGAAAGTCGCTGGGAATTTATATAAGTATAAATCGGGTTCCATCTTTATTACATGCCGCTAACTGGAGGTAAAGTTAAATAGTTAATAACCTTCAGGTTATGTAACTGTGAGATTTAACTATTGATTATAATACCGGGCCTTAAGGTAGAAGTTTGCCTTCTCCAGGAATGTAGGCAATTTTTTACCGTTTGATCCATGGCTTAGAACCATCCCATTAGAAAAATCCTATGTTCCTGAAGAATAAACGCAACAAACGATTACAACATGAGCATAATTGGTAAGAATATTTCAAAGTTTTGCGTTCTCGAATAGAGGTTTAGAACAGAGGAATAGTTAGAGGATATGCGTGAGAATTCAGTTGGAAGAATGACTGGTACAAACGTGGTCTGTGATAAAACGCATTGGGTTGGAGTCATGGGAAGAACTGATGAAAGCAGAAAGGATAAATATCTATGGGGAGAATGTAAGTGGGGAGGAGGTGCATGAGTTACTGAAGAAGGGAGGTACTACGACGCAGAGAAAGGACTTCTACTCCGGTAAAAGTTGCATCTTTTCATTGTATACGTTATGGAGACTTAGAAATCCATGCTCGAAAGAATTAATAGTAAGGGAGATATACAGAGGTTAAAGAATGAAAGGAGAGGTATAAAAAGATGAAAAGGGGAATCTGAAGCGAACGGTCTAAGCAAGTACAGTAAAGCATGGAAGAGTATTTTGGATTGTAAATAGAAAACGAAAGAGTGGATGACCTTTTGAAAATAAGCAGATAAACTACACAAGAATTTCAAGGGCTCACAGAGAGATAGACGAGACTTCGTACTGAAAGCATCGCAGAGCACGAACGCATTTCCTCATTTTAATGAAATCAACTTGGTAGTCTTTCTTTAACATTAAATCATAAACACGTTAAGAGGACCGCTAGGACAGAAGTGGATGTTGCTAACAACAGTTTCTTTAGGTGCTTCTTTTTACGAGAACTTTGTTCCGCGGTGTTGATAAGAAAACATATTAGTTGTTTGGATGAGGCGGCGTTCTCCCTTTCAACAACAGATGGTGGTGATAATTTCGTTCATTAGGATCAAAGACTGCGGCTGTAATATATTTCATTGGACAAACTGAATTCGTCACCGTTTGCATGACATCGCTTTATGTCAGTTGTGTAACGGATGAAGATTCTTACACTGGGTTGAGTAGATTGTCAATAAACTTATCACTTATTTCTCTTCCAATTTCAAAATGTTATTACTTCCAGGTAGGGTTGATTCCACGAAGGCAGTGCTAGAGCTTCACTACACACATTCTCTTAATCGACTGGTTACTGTTTTGTGTTCGAAATGCGGAGAAATTGTAGACCTATTACGCGTCGTTCAAGAATTGTTAAATTTTTCGAGCGATATTTCGTTGTTTCACAGTATTCGATTGTAACTAAACTATAACAATGCGATATGCATTAACGATTAATTGTTTTGAAAGTAAAAATCCAAGTCAAATCTTCTGACAAACATTCTATAGCTATGAATTATCTTTTTGCGTTGCATTCATCGTTCTGATGAATGTTCTATNGCGGAGAAATTGTAGACCTATTATGCGTCGTTAAATTGTTAAATTTTTCGAGCGATATTTCGTTGTTTCACAGTATTCGATTGTAACTAAACTATAACAATGCGATATGCATTAACGATTAATTGTTTTGAAAGTAAAAATCCAAGTCAAATCTTCTGACAAACATTCTATAGCTATGAATTATCTTTTTGCGTTGCATTCATCGTTCTGATGAATGTTCTACTGCTCAGTTTTCTATAATTAGAACAATTTTGTTTCCTTTCAACTTACTCCATTTAAGATTATAAAAATGTTATAGAAATTTCAACAAAAGCAATATTAGTAATTGCCTTGTAATTATGAAAACAATTGTTACTGTAAATATTAGTTATGTCATCAAAGTTACTAGAACAGTACAGCAGTGATTATATGAGACAACTTACTAACCAATTCAACCCAATTTTATTGATAATATACAAAAATTTAAGATGTGATATAGAAATCGGTTCCGTTCCTTGATTTGTAGGACTATGATGACTAATGGTGAAGTCGTCGGGCGGTGGCTGTAACAAAAGACTACCAGGTTAATATTCGGGATAATATTTTCTCCAAATTAAACGTTTCATTCAAATGAAGCTCGAATTTAAAATTAAACTGAAATTTTTTAAATATTACCCGTTTTTATGGAAAATGCTTTAGGTACTGACAATTCAAAACTAATCCCAAAAAATAGCTTTGACAACAAAAAGCAGATATTCAGCGATAGTCGACGAAGAAAAGTCGTTCGATTTTGAGAGAAGTATCAGATCACTAGAATTCTCATCTTAAATTTGGCTGCCGCATATATTAATTTCAATGTCTCCTAGATAAATAACTTACTAAAGAAATTTACAGAAGGACTCTTATAAACTGCCATTGACTATTAAAATACTTTCCGATTAGAATTACTTTTTTGCTTTTTCACGGGGAATTCGCTTCCACAACTAATCAAGTCTGAAATATAACGTATCATATTACGTCAAACTGTGTCTGAAATTAAAAGCTATAAGGAAACCTGTCATTTGTGGGGACAATCAGCAAAAAACTTTTCCTTACATATTTAAACCTCTGAAGTGAATAAATTTATTAATCGGAAAAAGTCTAAAGAGAGGGAAGTGTAACACAGAGAACGAAAAAGCGATATTTTCTGCTTTAATTTCAATGAGCAATGGAATGATAAGAAAAAAGGTTCACTACATGATATTCCACGGAGAAGCACGTGCGTATGCATACCATTTCGTGACACCCTCAGCCAAATATCTGTTTTCCGGGTGAAATAATTCACTAAAGAAACAAAGCGTGGAATAAGATAACTTTCTTTGATTTATTCGTCGCGAAATACATGCAGTAGACAATGTACGTCACAAAGGGATGTGAATAAGTGATTCGACCTTTTAAAAATGCAAGGAACGCACCAAAAGCTTACAGTTGGGGATTCTGATCTGATATAGACAAAAGTTAAACTCCCATTAACATGGCATTCTCTTCTATTCACCTTTCGAGTGTTTGACTCGAATAACGGTGTTTTATTCAGCTAAGGGCTAAGCGTCAACCCTACCTTACGCCGAGTGAAAAGTGGATAAACCACCAACAGAAATGTCGCTGGGAATGTTGTGCTACATGCCATGTCTGCATAGTTATCAGTCCGTAGGTTGCATCCATATCTCCAATACCCCTACAAAAAAAGCTGTGCAGAGGGAATGCGGTTTACTAGGCGTTGAGTGCGTTAGTTTGCCTTTGCTATCGCCACTGAGCCAGAATGCTGCAAGTAAAACAAGTCCACGTATGCGTAGGACAGTGACCGTTTGAGAAACAATTTTCATAGCTTTCTTTAAGGAGTGACCAAGATGAATGTTATTAATCAATATCGCTCATACATCTTTTCTGCCTTCCTCATGACTGATAATATGAAAGCAACAGAGGTATGAGCGATATTGATTAATAATATTCATTTTCGTCACTCCTTAAAGAAAGCTATGCAAATTGTTTCTCAAACGGTCAATGTTTTCACTGTCACTATTTTATGTCTTTCTCATGACTGATAATATGAAAGCAACATAGTAGAAACGAAGACGAGGGAAAAAAATAAATATATTTCATGAATCAAGATATGGTATTAGGAATCCCACGTTGCTGAAAATTATCCCTTTAAAATAAATAAATAATTTTTTGTGCTTATTTCCAACACTTTTCCGTTAGATAGTGATTCCTCGTTAAAAGGATTTCTGAGGAATTTACAGTAAAAATATCGTATACTTTACAGTATAAATATACTGTAGTGTTGTACTTCAACCTGATTTGTCTCCGCAATTACTGCTGCGAGAATATTACATTTAAAATATTATATTTCACTATTATTTGCACAAAATTGACATTTTTGTAACGCCTTCGTATCTACAGACTATTTTACCACTTATGTGTCTGCTAAAACCGTTTTACTCAACGCAAAATTTTCTCTAACCTTACTGCTGGATAATATAACATGAAATATACATTTTGTAGAAACTTTATTTTTTAGAAGAGAAATTTGTGCAACAAAATCTGTAGCAAGAAATTAATTCAGCGTCCATTGCGTACGATAACATGAACGTAACGAGTCTGTGGTAAGGAATCGAGCGGATCCCGTTTAGATGCGAAGCGTGTAGAGCGGACGCTGCGGTGGCAGACCCGGGGTCATCGGCCCGGAGGAAATCTGGAACGGCAACCCGTCGACAGGCATCGAAATCTCTCCCGAGCGATTGAATTTTAAAGACGATTCAACGATGGAGGCCAAGATCGACGATTTTCGACTCCACACATTCTATTTCTGATTCATACATCCATAGTTTGTACCGCTTACTCTACAATAATTCCCCTCGCTTTTATTAACAAAAGAACCGCTGAAAACTTGAAATACACAGTTTTGACTTATATCTGCTTACCCAAAACTAAAGCTTGGAATGTTTTACTCCAAGCACAATATTAGGTGAGTATTAATATCCTTCATATCATAGGCTACACTTAAAANAAACCCATAAGAAAACAAATATTAAAATAAAGTAATTAAAATTTTATGACCACGGCACCGGCCTAGAGTTGAAATAAACTTTCGAACCTTGTCAGTAGGACAACTCAGACGCATTAGAGTGTGCAACTCACCTCTACCGATTTCTTAAAATCCACTAGTTGGTTCGTAGCTGGATCACGGTTTGCCATGATGTTTGACAGGAATTGTCGTAGCTCAGTTCACCAGACTGAAGACGAAAATGAAACTGCTAATTTCTGATCAGATCCAAAGCTTATATTCTCCTTGCGTAGTTAAGTAACACGCCGAGGATGAAACTAATGCTGCCACCTATGAGAATGCTGATTGAACTGTTTCCTCACGAGGGCGGCATGATATAATGTTATGACTCTACAATAATTCCCCTCGCTTTTATTAACAAAAGAACCGCCGAAAACTTGAAATACACAGTTTTGACTTATATCTGCTTACCCAAAACTAAAGCTTGGAATGTTTTACTCCAAGCACAATATTAGGTGAGTATTGATATCCTTCATATCATAGGCTACACTTAAAAATTGCTTCAAGTTTGACGAAAACTCGGTCTACGCTTAACTATTTTTATTGTTAGAGGTTTAGTTCTTTAGAAAATAAATAAAAATTTTCAGGGATTTAGATAAGCATCATAAATGAGACTATTAATTATTATTTACAACCGTTAACATAGTTGCCTACTTTGCCTTGATGACTTAAGTGACCTTTTGTCAATGAACTTGACTTTGAAGAGTTTTAAGATTGCATTTTCCGATCACAAAACACTAATTTGCAGCTTTAAAAATCCATTAATGTCCTCAATCTATGGATGAAGTACCGAAATACCCATGTTCCTTAATTTTCCTAGCGACACAATTTTATCGTATGTTTAAAAACTTTACCTCTACTTGCCTATAATAAGTTAATAGAACGAAATTTTAATTACCTATATATAAATTCCTTACTTTGGTAACACAGGGTGCTTCCGATAATTATACTGAAATATTCCACTAAATCATTCACTTTTATTTCAACGTCTAATTTAACTGTGAAAAATAAAACTTACTGAACATTTTCTTTCCAAGCCATCACTTCTTAAGATTAAAATGCAATTTAAAATACCTTATCACTACACACCACCAATACTTTACCCTTATTTTTACACAAGTTTGTTCTACTGTCGCTTTCGTTAAACTTAAAGAGGAACACATACTTTCAAAGAGACCTTTACAGCATGTGCCTCGAGGGCAGCGGTTTAACAACCTCTCACAATAGCGGTATTTCCAAGAAGGGAGATTTTAGTTTATTTCCTAATGTTAGTATTTTTAAAGAGCTTCGATAGGTGTGGTTAACCATGGGGCCCCCATCTGAAATCCCCCACGCGCTAAACAGGATTCCGATACCTAAACCAAACCTGCACTACATACGGCCTGCAACTCGCATTTGGGTTTGAAAATGTTTTCATTTACAGAAATTGACAGTTGATTTTAACGCATAGCATTCAAGTTTGTGATCAAGAATAGAATATCAAGAAATTGTCTCTTCTAGACAATTAACCTCCTTAGATCTCCGTTAACGATTAGATCAGTATAAACGTCAGTTAATGAAATAATTTATGATATCAAATAAATTTTGTATTCGTTTTTGTATGTTAAAATAAATTTTATTCCTTTTTTATAAAAATAAAATTTACTATCTCTAAAATTTTCCTCTGCGGCCGTCGATTATTTTTTCCTTCATAGTCATATGGCCCTTACTTTCCGGTAAGTTATGCATGCCTACGTAAGACACCCCATCATTATCATTTAGTGTCTTCCAGATACGATTACGATTTCGGAGGTTTAACTACAGTTCTCGAGTTTTAGGCGAATAAGGATACGTACCTGCAAATATTATTATAGATAATACAGATTCCTCACAGATTTATATAGTTATTTCTATTATTATTATCCAAATTTCGCTTGAAAAAAATTAACTACAGGTAATACATAAACTAAAATTTTGGAGAAATATTTTACACCAGAGGTCTATTTTATCAAACTGCACGTTTTCAATGCACAGTTAATGTTTTCAGGTAATATTTGCCTACCTTATATGAACTTCAGTAGGACTATGACATTTAGGAAGAGCCTCCGACCAGTTCGCACGGAACACAAAGGCTAGGCCACCATTTGGCCAAAATCCGCCGATTTTGAAAGTAACTTGTTTACGTCCAGGCAGTCAGCTCAACATAGATTCAATGGAACGCATCCCTACAAATTGCATGACTTGAGACATTGAAGGAGCAACCATCAAAAGCAACTTCTTACCTTCACTATATTGCGAACTTCCTAAAACTTATTGCCTAAAGCAGATTAATTTGCACGTCTTTATTCCGGTTTTTCTATAAAAAAGAAATCTGTGGAAGATTACGTACAGCCGCGTCCACAGCTCCAGTCCACGGCAGACTGTTCTGTCACTAAATTAACGCTTTCAAAGAATTTAACCAACAACTTTCAAGACTATGAAATGTCATTGTTTATTTCGACGTGAAGTCTTCATATCAGTCAAACTTTAGAGAATCTTAGCACACAGTTTTAGCTACTAACTGATACTCCTGTATTTTATTCGGGGCTTGCAAGAATACAATGTTCTATTTCTGAATTTCTGATTATATCTGAAATCAACGTTAATTCATAGCCTCAAGAATTTCAACAAGAACAAAATGAAACAGACATTCAACATGTAAATACTGAACTACGGTGAAAGAAAGGATCAATATGATAATCGCAATAACATATCACTAAACCTCTGATTCATTCAGAGTCTCTGCCTCTTCAACTGGGTAAAGTTTTTTTTTTTTCTCAACACAAGTTTTAAATGGCTAGACTTAAACTACAATGATAAAAAAGAAATAAACACTGTTGACAGAAAATCATTGTTTGCATCTACCGCGTCCAAATACAGAGAAAAATCTATTCAAACACAAATAGAATGATCATCAGGATTTATTACTTGATCAAGAGTTTGATAACAGATTTAAGATAACATTTTCTTAGTGTGTAATTTTTTTCCCAACCAATTTCAATAAATTCATTTTGCTCTCGATGAATTATGATTCGCTCTATCATAAGTTGGATCATTAAACTAGGTCCTCATGATTAAATCACGATGAGCCGCACAAATATAAGAAACAACGGAGGCAGATTTCAAAGTTCAAGACACTGTGAAGGCATAACCTCCGTAATTGACGCAACGCACGCGTATTTCATGTCAGAGTCCCAAAAGATAACTACTGAAAAACGATAAGAGTGACAGCTTTTTATGTTACCGATCTGATAAAACGACTAGATATTCCTAATACAAGAGATAATAATAATGAAGAACATAAGAAAACCCATAAGAGAACAAATATTAAAATAAAGTAATTAAAATTTTATGACCACGGCACCGGCCTAGAGTTGAAATAAACTTTCGAACCTTGTCAGTAGGACAACTCAGACGCATTAGAGTGTGCAACTCACCTCTACCGATTTCTTAAAATCCACTAGTTGGTTCGTAGCTGGATCACGGTTTGCCATGATGTTTGACAGGAATTGTCGTAGCTCAGTTCACCAGACTGAAGACGAAAATGAAACTGCTAATTTCTGATCAGATCCAAAGCTTATATTCTCCTTGCGTAGTTAAGTAACACGCCGAGGATGAAACTAATGCTGCCACCTATGAGAATGCTGATTGAACTGTTTCCTCACGAGGGCGGCATGATATAATGTTATGTATTCTACTCAGGAAGTTTTCTTGGGTTATCAAACCGGGTGATGTTGGAAAGCTCCCACATTTCGGCAGCAACCACTGCTGCCATTCTCAAGGAAACGTCGGAGCCTTCCAACATCACCCGGTTGATAACCCAAGAAAACTTCCTGAGCAGCATTCACCGGGAAAGCATCAGATCTTTATGTATTCTATATCAGGAATTTAAGTACAGAATTCTGAAGAATGGTCTTCGTCTGAACTAGATTAATATGCAGCTGTACGCCAACAAAGTAAATAAAATTGTCGTATAAGCTGGCCATTCAATTCGTCTATGGGTTTTTATATATATCCAAATAATAATTTATTGACTTGATTTTCATTGCATATTTTCCTTTCAGATTTTCTGTAACATTACATTATATGAAATCATCCAATCGCATCTTTATCATTTCCCTTCAACACCACATTTAGGATGAAAACATTTTAGACTCCTCAAATCTTTCCACACTAGTCTCATATATTGCGATATTTAATTTTTAAGTACCTTTCTCTTATTTCATAATTGATTTTTTGAGCAGTAAACTTATATTATCAAACATAAGCTTATATTTAATAACAAATGGAGTGTTTGCTAGTCCAATTCTGCATATTATGTGGTAGATTGATATAATTAATTGAATATTAATTCTAACTCTATTACTGATCCCTAGAGATGGGACAATCATTTGAAAAATACAATCGAATAATTATTCAATTTTTTTCATTTGAATTAATTAATTTGTTTTGCGGGTCAGTGGTTTTACAGGGGTAATAAATTCCTATAATTCTTCCACTTTACTATGGAAAACCAAATTAAATTTGATTTTCACATTTCCGTAAAAGCAATATGTATCTTCGTTTGCACAATTTGAAATATTATTAAGCCTGATTAGGGGAAAATAAATTCTGGAGAATATATCAATGAAAATGCGATTAGAAAAAAATGCGGAAAAATAACGTAGCTCAAGACATTTAGGGTATAATTTAGATGTTATTTAAATATGAAATGAACTTACTTCTCCAAAATCTCAGGTTAACCTAAAAATTAAATCTATTGTATCGTTACAAGATCTATATCTTTTCATCGCTATTATAAAAAAATAAATTACACAAAATTTTCAAAATTCAAATTAGTCAGAAAATAGCCAGTTTGCTAAAACTACTTTAAGGCTAGGTTTGAGAAGATAAAAAGTGATAAAATATCTTGTGGAAATTGAGATTAATGAAAAAAAATGTCTACACATATGAAGTAAATGCCAATTATAGTTTATCAGATTTGATTTGCGCAACTAAATATATAAAGCACAGGAATAACAAGTGTGAAAAATAGCGACATGACTGGGACACGAACCCAGGTCTCCCACTTTCCGGGCGGGTATTCTAACCACTGAATTACCATGTTGCATCTCTTCCACACTGTTTAGGGAATGCTCCCCGGAAAGTGGGAGACCTGGGTTCAAGCCCCAGTCATGTCGCTATTTTTCACACTTGTTATTCCTGTGGGATAGTTGCATGACTTCATCATGCAAAGAAATTCACATTTCCTTATATTCTTGAAAATATTAATTCACAAGTATTGAACATTCCAGAAACCTACACCATACTAGATTCGAATACATCATGAAATTAGGGAAGAAGTAGAGAGTTTCACATTTAAGAGAGGAAAACTGATTGAAAGAAACAATGGAATTTTTTCCATGATATCTTTTCCGGGATTCCACCACGATGTACGTAGCAGCAGCGACGACGTTTCGCCTACGTTGCAGAAGCCTACTGCAACGTAGGCGAAACGTCGTCGCTGCACCTACGTACATTGTGGTGGAATCCCGGAAAAGATACCATGGAAACAGCCGATCGCCGCGGAAACCTTCGACCTTACAATGGAATTTTTGTCGAATGTTTTGACAATTATTCGATTGTCTCATTACTCGGGCAGTATATTGAATTTTCATCGCGTCTTTCACTTTACCTTGGGAATTGGTACTCTCTCACCGGGAATCGAACCCAGGACCACTTTCACTGAAATCGAATGTGTAACCCACATGGCTATCTGGTAGCCCAGAATCATTCAATTGAAGTCATTTGGTTTCGAAACACTGTATTCAAATAGTTCGATTGAAGTGAATTAGATGATGCAACCCTCAAGAGGTCACGCTCCTCTCCTCTTGACTGTGAGGAGAGTAAAAAAAGAATGACTTCATTCGGATAGCCATGTGGGTCCTTGTTGAAGAGAAGCAAAACAAAAATCGAATAGAGCTATCGAATGAATTTATTTGGATAGAATCATTCAATTGAAATTATTGTCAGAATCATTCGATTGAAGTTATTCGGTTTCAAAACACATTATTCAAGTAATTCGATCGAAGTGAACAATCGAATGTTTTTATTAGATTGTTCCCACCTCTACTGATCCCCCATAAACTGTTTCATTAAGGCATCATTTAGTTAGATATTAAATGAATCAGGAAAGACTGCAAAAATGTTTACACTTCTGTACTTTTGCTCCTTCTGTTTTTCAATCGTTTAAGAACCACATTTTTACATTACTATCCTACCACCATAACACCATGAAGTGTTTATCAGTTGCTTTGAGTATTTAAAATACCTATCTTAAGTTGATATTATGAAAAGCTTTTACTACCACCTTTCGCTTCCACTTTTGCAGAGAGAACTGGATAACAGTGGTTTGCTAGAAATGCAGCAATTACAGCATAAAATCCAAAGGATTATAAGTAGAACCAAAGGATGAATACATTTAGAATGCAAGACTGGCAAACTAAATTTAGGTGACACAGTTACTTACGGAAAAATTAAACATCCTTTAATCTCAGAGGATTTTCCACATACAACTGATTAATTACATTGTTGTATTGTGTTCAATAGCAGGTAAAAACTCATGGGATTATTTTTCAGTTCTTAACCCAGGAATATTAAAAAATACATTTTATATAACTTGAAAAGAATTTTGTCACATTAAAAATATTATTTACAACAACCATACAAACAATATACATAATTTTCGCAAATTACATTTCCTTCTTTTTGCCAGCTGAAATTTCATATATCATTTCTCTAATGCGCTGAAGCTCTTGCAATTCTCTTGTGGCCTCTTTGATTTTTGCTTCCCTTTCAAGGATTATCTGCTCATTTCTCTTGTTTACAAGCTTAAGAGAGTGGTTTCCCTGAAAACCAAGCATATAATATGAGTTAAGCTGCAAATTACATTAAGGTTCCAGACCCATTACCTTCCTTGTTAGCCAAGAAAATTACAGTATATAATATTGTACTCTGACATAACTTTAACATTTAAAAGTAAAATATCGTCAAAAAAATGTGTGCCTGTAAAAAATGGTAGCATTTTCAATCTGTCAAATACAATGGTATTTGAGGTGGGAGTAAAATTTAACAAAAAAAAAAGATTCATCCAGATTAAGATCAAGTTCAATTGTTTAAATTATAAAGGGTGGACAGTTATTGAATGTTAGAAATGGAACATTTCTGTACATGATCAAGAGTTGACTCATAATTTAGTGTACTAATAGAGGCCAAAGGACGCACAAAAATACTAAGAAGGTAGGAATCGGGGAAATTATAGAGAGTGAGATGTGGAAAAAGCTGACTATTCACCTATTTCTGAATATTAGAAAAGGATCGACTTGTCCTAAAAGATAACAAGGAAATGACCATGCAATTCCTTAGACCACTAGCAGTACAACTACATTAGTTTAATTAGCTGTATCCTTTACTATACATAGGGAAATAGTCTCCTTGACCTTATCTAATTCAATAACAATTTACCATGTTTTAAACAAAAATGAGGTGCAAACATGAATTGAGCCAAAAATGATGGAAAATAAATTCTAGAGCAGTGTTATTCACATCATATAAACCAACCAACAGAAATATATTATGCATAGCGATGCTATAGATCAAGGGTAGAAAAACTATTACTTCAGGATTATGGAGGGTATTTTTAATATAAATAAAATAAAAAATAGTAATACCCGATAATTTTTCCAAGACCAAATAACATGAAAAACACAAGTTTATACAGAGAAAATTGATATCCTGTAACAGTTCTAACATGGGTGAGACATTTAAAGGCTAATTATTACCTTCCTTTTCGAGAAAACCAAATTATCAAAGTGGGGCAACACTAAGTAAGACTTAACCTACCTCCTGCAGTTCCTTAATCATTTTGCTTTGCTGATCAACTTCCTTCTGAGTATCTTCAAGAAGTTTTTCCTTCATTTTAACAGCCTCCTCCAGTTTTCCTATATTTTCATTGGCTCCTACAAAAGAAAAGAAATAAAATATAACACAGGGAATTGATAGTTCAACATCAATTGTTAAGTACAGTTTAATCTGAAAAGGTTTAGGAGAAAAGAGAAAACAAGTTAATAAGATTTTGTAAATCAAAATTCCTGAGAGATAATGCATGAATTTCATTAGCCATTGTAAGTGTAATCGGACTGTTACTATATATATATATTAACAACCTTAGCAGTAACATTAATAGTATAGTTAGGATATTCGTGGACAACATGGTAATTTATAGGGAAATAGAAAGTAGAGAGAGGAGATTAACCCTGATGAATGATTTAAATAGAATTGCAAAATTGTGCAATGATTGGCAATTAGACCTCAATGAAGACAAATGTTAAATAAGTAACTTCTTCAAAAGAAAATAAATCGCCAATGATTATTCATCAACCTTCGAGGGAAAACCTTATGAATATTAGAATTGGTGAAATATCTTAGAGTCACCCTCACAAATAACTTAACAAGTCCCCACATCCATAATATATGCAGACAAGCACTTCAGAAACTCAGTTTTATCAAGAGAATAGTCAGTAGGAGTGAAGAAAAAGTCCATCAGCAAATAACTTAACAAGTCCCCACATCCATAATATATGCAGACAAGCACTTCAGAAACTCAGTTTTATCAAGAGAATAGTCAGTAGGAGTGAAGAAAAAGTCCATCAGCAAAGTTACTTTGCATTAGTTAGGCCTCACCTTGAATATACATGTAAAGTGTTGGATCACACCAAAAAGTGTTGCATTTGAGAATTAGAAAATGTACAGTGAAAGGTGATACATTTTGTAAAAAATTGTTACGATAAATCAGTTAGCATGTTTCAGATGCTACAGGATGCAAGTTGGGAATCTCAAGAAGGTAGAAGGTTTAAGCAGACTTAATTTAAGTTCAGAGAAAGTAGATTTATAGAAGATGTAGCTAATATTTCATGTCCACACTGTTGGCCATTCTGATACTGAAAGAAAAATCAAATATATAGATGCTAGAACTAGTTGTTTCAAGAATTCATTTTTTCTGCAAATAACATGCAGAAGTAATTGATGAGGGAAGTAAAGCCACATATTTAAAATCATTACAATACAAAAAGAAGAACACAATTTCCAGGAAAATATATAAACAGCATAGAAAAATATGATGCAGAAACAAGCAGAAAAGATATTACACAGATTCATACTTTTTCCACAGCAATATTGCTGTGGAAAAAGTACATATCTGTATAATATCATGAATTTCTACAATATCTGCCTCCATAAATTTTAAGCAGAAAAGATTTCATTTTTATACTTCTTAAATATTTTTGAGACTTTAGAGAAAAATTTATCATCACAATGCATAATAAAATGCATTTAGGATGAGCACACACATATCTATATATTGTGCACACTATATATTATCCTCTGTAATTCATCTGTTTAGATTTTTGTTTCTGAAATGGGGTTTTATTAGGAAAAACCATTTACTGCAATGAATGGTAAACAAGAAGGAGAACTGATTTACATATACATTAGAAAAACAAATCTTCCCAAAAAACATGTAACTTACAACAGCAAGTACAAAGTACCAACAACATAGTTTCTGAAGTGAAATTATTCATTTGATGCATGGCTAAAGATGGATTTAATTTAAGAAATTTTGCTCATCATGATATATCATCAAGAATCTTTAATATATAAAAAGGTGAAGTTACATACCTTCTAAGTCTGCACTTAGCTTGTCATGCTTTGTAATTATTTCCTCCTTCTCTTTCTTAACTTCTTCCATTTCTTTATTTAATGAATCTACCTTTCTCAATACCGTTTCTATCTCTCTATTTTTCGTTCTGATGTCCTAAACATTGGAAATAAAAATGAAAGAAAACTTATGTTAATAAATTATTAATAATGACATTGCTTAGAACAATGTATATGCAACTGCAGAATTTCATGTACAAATCATGTGTATGTAGGAATCATTGTTATTCTGTGTGAAGAATTTTAATTCATATAAATGGCAACTGACCTTCTATAATTACAAATCCTTAATTAATCCTTACACATTATTCAGGTATATAAAATGCATAGAATCAAGCTGTTAATACAGATTATGCGTGAGTTATGAAATTTGTGTGGTATTATTTTATTCATTCATGAAAGTTAGCAAAAGAAAAGATAATAAGAAATGAAATAATCGCAGACATCATCTAATTTAGGGGTAGGAATACATAGTCTAATTTCTATAAAAATAGAGAGAAATTTCATCTAAAACATCAACCTGCATGTGCTGTGTGTGCTTCTCCATAGCTTTTAGTTCTTCATTCTGCAATTTCTGGGACAGTTGCTGTTTTTCAGACTGACATGCTTCAAGACACTGCTGTTTATAGTACAGCAGCTGATGCAAGCGGCTGACCTGCAATTAATATATTTTAACATCTTTTTGAAAAAAAATTGTGCCAATCAACAGGAAATTTTAGTTTAAATGCAATGCATACTTTAAAGTCAAAATTTCAGGTCAAAAATAATCTCCCTTAAAGCAGGATAAACTCTAAATATGGTAACTGTATTCCCTGAGTTACATAAAAGTTGAATATTCACAAACAAACCTCAGCCACTTCACTATCATTAAATTAAATCTTGACCTACAGAATGCAGAAGTTAAGTAACTTTTCCCATTCTCAACATTGATTTTAATCATAAATTGCGAGAATTTTGATAAAAAAATATTTTGAGAAATTTTGAGGTTGTAAAAACCCAGCCACATTGTTGATTAAAGCCAATTGTATCTGAGATCATGAATATCCCCATTAGAATACACAGGGAATTTAAGCCAATTTTAAAATGCTAATACACTAAATGAAGAGGCAATTCAAACATTTTGAGTAAACAATGACAAATGGCAAGGACAAAATCACAACCAATTAAGAATGTATCTTAATCAGCTCAATTTTGTGTATTACAAGGTAGACAGTGTATGATGGAGGTGAGATAAACACATTCATTAAAACAAAACTTTGCAGAGATTAATTGATACTTTTGCAAAAATTATGCGTACTAAAAAAATTTCGTCATTTGTTCAATGTTATGTTTACCCAGTGGATTTATATTAATATTCTCTTTTGTGGACATTATTTCAGCAGTTTTGGCCTCTTTGTTTTCTACTTTCAGTTTAAATCCTTCATTTGCATATTCCATTTATACATTCAAAGTGAAGATTTGTCTATGAACATGATCTCACAAATAACATAGCAAAAAATGTGTTTTTGTAGAGTAAATATTACTCCTCCTCATTAGTTACATTAGATATTGAATGTTCTTTCTAGAGACTATGAAGTTGCAATTACTACTACATTCATTTTTATTTACCTGTTTTGAATCAATAGGAAGTATGGTTAAAACTTCTATAAATAAGGGAATGCATCTCACAGAGATGAAATTTATCTAAAAGAAAACTTTACTTCATTATGCTGCTCACATCCTGCTATATATAGTGTTAGTTATTATAAATTATTATATAGCAAATATTTATTAGAAGAGATTTTATTTTAAAACCTTAAATCTGTTATAGAAGCAGAGCCAAGCCATCCTATGGGTGCATTTCACCCAGGCTGCGGCATCTAAAGGGCAGCAATAGAACCGTTACCAACCATTATTATTATAACAACAACATTATCTGTTGTTCTGACATGAATTATCTAGGAAAGATCATATGAAATTAAAGATTGACAAACGTTCAGAGGAAATAACTATGGATAACTCAAGAAAAGAAAGGAATATTTGTGAAGTGGACTTAATTGAAAAAATGGAATGAATAACAGATTTTCTGGCATAAAGAATAAATCCTCTTAAGGGTTTTGGAATATTCTAGAAATTTGATTTGAGTCTTTTCTGATTTCCACAAAGCTTTGGATATTTTGTTGACACTTACAAAGACTGTTGTTGCTAAGATAATGATAATCCTAAAGTAAAGTAGTGTGAATATCAACTCATAATGACCATTCACTATGTCAGCACAAGGAATGTGCATAATTTGTTACTGATGTTTTGTAACCATTTTAAGCTGTGGAACAAACTCGTAAAGCAATGGTTTTCCAAAGTTTAACTAAATAATTTTTACCTAATGAAGGCAAATGAGGATATGTATGGTTTTGGTATTTAATTTTAAGAGGTGGCAAATTATGTTAGGCAGATAGGCTGTATGTAGTTCCATCTGGAAGAATATGCAACATACCTCAACACTAGACTGAGCTAGCTTGTGCTGAAGGAGAGAGGAGTGAGTAGTGGCAGCTTCTAAACTGGCATGTAACGCCCTCTCTGCATGCCCCATTCCAGCGAGTTTATACTCATACAGTTCTATTACAGCTGACATGGCTACATCCTCAATCTGAAAAGTACACATGAGCAATACATTTGAATTGTGCAGTCAAAAGCTCTTCAAAAGCCTTTGGTGGTCAACCATCTGCCTAAAATCTTAATAAAATTCTATATAAAGAAAATAGATTATTCAGACCTCCATCTAGATTGCTATATTACAATATTTTCATCTATGAGGAGGCTGATGTAGAATTCTATAATAAAATACAAGAAAAATTACACAAAACACTGAAATTAATAACTACAAAAAATATGAAGCACTTAAAATATATTTACCAATGATTTCATAGTAGTTCAGTGGTTAGAATACCTGCCCGGAAAGTGAGAGACCTGAGCTCAATTCCTAGTCATGTTGCTATTTTTCACACTTGTTATATTTACCAATACCAAAGACAGTGTAAATCTATGATCCAGATCTAAGCCAATATCTCAACATTTACTAAAACAATCATCGATGAAAGGTGGAAAATAGGTCCTATTTTACTCCACCATGCTTATCCAAAATCACACTATCAATAAACACAATTTTATGCCTAAACGCCATCATAATAGATGATGCTATGCTTTGAAAAATGATTGAAATTGAAACCAAACAAAAACTGATGAAATTCTACATGATGCATAAGTTGAGGCTACCCTCGACCTTCATGAAGCCCTACCATGAATTCATGACCTAAGTAATCAATTTCAATCAAAAGGAATTTGTAACATTAATAAAACTTCCAGGACCACAGTCAATAGCTATGATTATTTCAGAATTTCAAATTGAATAGGTTTGTGCTGCTTGGTCATGCAACAAAGACAATTACAAGAACAAAATTAAAAATTAACATTAATTACAATCACTCTTATCATACCTTGTTACGGTCCTTCGCTGCCTGCAAAGTAGATATGAAGGAGTCCAGGCGAGACTCCTGTTCACGGCTGATGAGAGGGAACACTTCAGTGAGTTTTTGAGGGTATCCAATGGAAGGACAGCTGTCTCCACGCAGCATCCTTGCATAGTTACTGCTGATTGCTTCCTTATTTTCACACAATCCCTCATCCTTAGGTCGAATAACTCTTCCCTTATCAGAAATCATAAGCAGTGACTCCAAACTATTCATAGACTTGGCCAAGGCAGCAACACTGGCAAAATAACCATTTTCAACATTGTTTCATATTTATTAATGCAGAAAATAAAAAATAATATAAAAGAGATCAGAAAAAACATACATAGATATTGTCTAGGTTAGAAGTAGACTAACTTTTTATTTGGAGGTTTCAAGAGAGGGTCATTAATTGCTAATTTAATTCCTAATTTGCTGTCAGAAAACTATACTTCATACATTAAAAGAAAACGTGTGAATACAAACAGATAACTGATAACTCTATATACCAACAGAGGAAGAATAAAATGAACATAAGATTTATTATTTAATCCTAAAAATATCTGATATAAATTACCAACGTTGCGCTTCCACGTTATATTGCTGTTACAAAGCCCACAAAATATTCCTAAGTATGCCATAAATGGCCACCCAGCCAACCCTTCCCCATGTCAAATAAACAAGGAGGGATTGATTAGACAATTTGCCAGCCTTTGTTATAACTCTTACAACTATCTCTAATTTCAAGTTTGACCAGGGCATTATAAACTAGAATCATACCAAGCAAAGTTTATCACAAACTGATTTGTGAGAAAAAGTTACCCCAGCCATATTTCTGGGTTCCATTTTACAATGTAATCATTATCATAAAACAGAACAAAAAACAATGAAATTAGAGACATTATTATAAATTTGGTATTTACTGATGAATCATTTAATATCCAATTTTTAGCTTATAACTCTAATTTGTAAAGTAAATAATGATGTGAGTATTAAGATATTGGGAAAGAATCATCCTTTACATAAATACAGAGGGGGAAAATATATGCACCAACTTTAATTAATTACCAATTTTTTCCCATCAAAATATATGGGAAAAGATAAAACACAAATTAAGTCGAAGTCTTAGAAGCCTATGTCATTCATCTTTTGATACAGAAATAGAAAATAATTAGTCTTCACCTTTCTTCAGGAAAAGAAACTGCACTAACAAGAGAAAGGACACGCTGCCGAAGGTTCCAGTCTCCCGCCAGCAATGCCATTGCCAGCAGAGAAAGAATTTGGCTCTGGGACAGTAGACGAGAACAAAGGGTGAGCCACGGTGCAGATCTGAAGGCTAGAATTGCTCCAAACCTAAGAGCCTCTGTATACAACCCAACCACATCCAACTGTTTTAAAGAAAAGTAAATTTTAAGTGCGATTAACATCAACTCTCCTTAACTGGCATGGGAGTCCCACTCCCACATGCAAATTAATTGGTGTAATTCAGGCTGCCAGCTGTAGAGGGTTTCAGTTAGTTTCAGAAAAAATTAAATCATACTAAATGATACAGACTCAGGGCTAACCTTGTGGTAATTATTAATATTAAACATATTAAAACGCTCCATTAGAGTGAACTTTTTACTATACAAAAAAATTTCGTCATTTGTTCAATGTTATGTTTACCCAGTGGATTTATATTAATATTCTCTTTTGTGGACATTATTTCAGCAGTTTTGGCCTCTTTGTTTTCTACTTTCAGTTTAAATCCTTCATTTGCATATTCCATTTATACATTCAAAGTGAAGATTTGTCTATGAACATGATCTCACAAATAACATAGCAAAAAATGTGTTTTTGTAGAGTAAATATTACTCCTCCTCATTAGTTACATTAGATATTGAATGTTCTTTCTAGAGACTATGAAGTTGCAATTACTACTACATTCATTTTTATTTACCTGTTTTGAATCAATAGGAAGTATGGTTAAAACTTCTATAAATAAGGGAATGCATCTCACAGAGATAANTAAATCATACTGTTTTAAAGAGGTTCTTTAGACTTTTGCTTCTTTGCCAACAGAAAAAAAGAAATTTCAAATAGTTTATACTATAGATTTACATATTTGGCACAACTTTATGGCATTTCCTAGCCAGGATTGGAACACTGGAACCAAAACATTGGAACCTGCATAAATCTAGCTAGGCTAGCATGCTAGCCCCTACACTACTAAGGTGGGCTATAATCTACAGCATATACTGCAAGGAATTCTAATCACTAGACAATAATGTAGGCAAAAATTAACCATTTCTGAAAACCATTCAAAATGAAAAAAATTGTGCAGCCTAATTTGTTATGAATTATAACATACAAAGAAAGTTTGATATAAGACTACCTGGATCTAAAAACTGACAGGTCTACTTCAATATTCAATCTCAATATTTAATCAATCAAGATTTTACTGTTTTTGAATCTATTTAAGACAGAACCAAAATTCTTTTTATTGCATTTGCAACATGAAGTTATAACTCAATTTATCAACTACCCATATGAAATGAATCAATCTACAAAGCAAGGTATACCTGCATATTATAGGCAAATTTTCAGCAAATTCTAGTGAAAATTTGTCTTAGTCAGGTGATTTTTAAATGCAGTTACCTGAAACAGATCCTCTGTGATGAACGCTTCAGTCCCAAGTATTGGATCAAACAGAGATGTATATGTCCCTTTGTCAACAGCATTCTCCATCTGCTGACAAAGACTTGATGTCTTAGCTAACTGTATCGTACGTTAAGAAAAATTATTTCTTGGAGTTGTAATAGAAGTCAAAATTCTAGAAGAGGAAAGTAAGGTGGCACAAAGAACAAAGATCGGGAGTTCTAATAGACCGCATAAAATAAAAATCAACCTATATACTAGTTACTGATTTCTCTCTTTACAAACAGGACACCATTTCAATGAACCATCATTACAGTTTGAATGTACAGGATTCAAACACTGACCAAATAATAAGATCCCTGTCCAATGGTCACAATTATTTATAGATTAGACTTAGTAGGAAGCACTGCTTTCAACATTATATTAATCACAGAGGGAAACAAAGTACATGCTTAACTTTAATGTGACAAAGGGTATCTTGATCTGTTATTTTTAATGAAGTATCTTCAGAGATAAGATGCTAATTTCGTAAGCATTAGTTCTCTGAGACTAATAAAGCCTTCCTCCATATATTTTATTGTGAAATAAAGACTGATTAGGTCGTAAATAGATTCAAAGCAATCCTAAATTATTTTATTAGCTTTCATATCAACAATTTATTTTATATCTTTTAATGACAGCTACTTATTAATGTAGGGTTGGGATAGTTATCTTTCCATAGCATTGGAAGAAAGAAAAAAAAACCTTTCTGGAACCATATAAAGATAAGTGAAAGATAATAAAAATAATTTATAAGACATTCAAATTAATTGCCACAGGACCTACTTCATTAAGAATTACAAGATCATCTATAACTTATAACATGGAGACTTATGCATAGTGCATCATTAAAACAGGTTCTCATCAATGCTTTTTAACTATTCAGCATTTTTGAAAGGGCTGAGATCGTTTCTCAGCAAAGCAAATTTCTAGATAGCACATAGTGAGATTAGAAGAGAAAGTTTAGTAACCTATCCCAAACTGCCTAAAAAAAACTTGAATGGAAATAAATTCACAAAAAGGATATGAGATAATAGTTGGAACAGGGACTTGAGACGAGATCTCATGTCTCCTTTGGCAGACAGTTTCTCCACCGCTTCCTTAATGCCAACTTCAAGCATGGCCAGGAGATCAGGAATGGCCTGGTTCACCAATGTTCTCACTGATACAGTAGCACTTGATAGATCCTTCTCTTCACTCGATTTGACAGATTTTTCTGGTTTCAGCAGCAGCATAGAACGCCTATTTTTCATTTCTGAAAAGACAAAACTATTCACTAAAATTACATCCAAATTTTAAAAATCATCACTTGGTTGGAAACAATATACCATTCTAATGCATTAATAGCTGAAATACGTATCTCATACTTTAATAACTTCTAGCACAAATTTGCAAAATAAATAAATATTAAAGGAAACAAGCAATCTATGTTATTATACAATCTATATATTATAATATGAGGGCATATCGGAACGTAATGCACAATAATTTTTTTCTCCCCTGGTATTGCAGCTGGAATGTTGAAATTTAACGACGATATAGTTTGAAGTTTCCGCTATGGAGGGTATTTTGTTTTCATGTGCAGCTCTAGCGAGAGAAGCCTGAACTATGAAGCAAACATGGCGCGCATGTTACTGTCGTCCACGTGTGAGGAGCAGCGAAGTTTATGAGGGTAGATCGGAAAGTAACGCACAATATTTTTTTTCCCAAAAAGTTTAATGTGTTGAGAAAATTGGTGACTATGTAGAAAAGTAGGTCAAAGATGTAAGTTAATTTGTGATTTTTTTGGTTTTGGTACATATTAAACTTTTTGGGTACATATTAAACTTTTTGGGTACATATTAAACTTCTATCAGAGCATCAGCTGAAAGAATGATTCAAATAGCAAACGCAGTCAAAACTCAATTTGGTACCACAATTTGAGCACCTAGAATATAAGCACTAAGTGGCAGTAGCACTCAATTGAGGAAATTCAAAGAAATAGTATTATATCCAACCAATTAATTTCTCCCAATGTAAATATACAATTTTGACCTATGTATGTCCTGAAGAGTATTTCATAAGAAAATCACAAGTAATACAACAAAGAAATGAAATCTCACCTCATGCTGACAAAAATTAATTAGATCAACTGCTACTTTAACACTGCTTACCTCAAAAGAGACCTTCTAGCCATGAAGAAGGTAAATTTTAAAATATTTATGCAGTAAAAGGGTTAATAATTACTTCAGAATAGCTGACCTCTGTGGCAGAATGGTTAGTGTGCTAGCTTTCTTCGAGGTTCAAGTCCTGACTAACTGGGTTTTTCAGGAACAGAGCAAAGATATTTGTGTCTGTGGTAAACATGCATAATTGGAGTCTTTTGTTTCCATTATAGAAATATGAATTACAAATTTGAGTTGAAATATTATTTGTGAGATTGCACTTTAAAATTGTTGAATATAATCTGGAAGGACCAAAAACTTGATCCAAAAATAATAATAACATTCTTTGCAGTCTGCATTCCATAAAAATAGGTTTGATTAGGACTGAAGATAACTGCTGAGAAACTTACTAAGCAAAGGAGTGCCTCCATCGGACTGCCTTTTCCTCTTACTGCTATCTCCATCCATATCAGCTTCTTCTCTGACATCTTGGGTATCCAACATTTCTGTATCACCATCCTCATAATCATCATCTACAAAGGATATCAAAGTACAGAGGAGACTGAGGGCATAGTGTGATGCCTCTCCATTGTTCTTTATCCAGTGAACAGCAAAAGAAGCCAGTGATGGATGAAGGCTTTTAATTCCATCAACCCCCATTTCTATCAAAGTTTGAAGGAAATCCAACAGATAGCAAGCTTCCTCAGAAGAGCACTGGTCAGATGCTGCTGTCAATAATGACTGTACTCCCTACAAAAAATAATTGAATATATTTTAATTTCCATTCCCCATTTTATGATGACCTAAAGCATTATCATGAGAATAAACTCACACAAACTGAGTAATATATCTACCATAATAAATAAGGCTAAGAATCCTCAAAATGAAACATGAAAACTCTTTTTCTGCTATTGGGGAACCTAAACCCTGCCATCAGCTTACAGAATCTTTATAATTGTCTCATACTGATATGGAGTGTTACTAATGTGGTGTTATGAACTTACTGACTTTAAATTTGTGAACATCAAATGGATAACATAAGGAAATACTTGATGCATGACGACCCCCATTAGTATTTAGCATAAGGAAAACAAGGTTTGTGAATCCTTACTCTCATATTAATGGTAGAATGTTTAGTTCATAGCCAAAAGATATGTGATGCTTCATTCGATTTAACAAATGCATAACAAAATGGAGTTTTTGTGCATTACGAACCAAAATATTGGATAAGGGAAATGGGTAATAATTAAATTGTTAAGTCTTAATGGGAAAATAATCATAAATTATGTGAAATTGCTAATCAACTGCATGGTCATATTCCTATAGTAGGATCCTAAAGCAGTACTAACCTCTTTGTAACCAGTATAATTTAGAAGGGCTTCCCTGGGCTTGGAGGAGCCATCACCACGGACATCAGCAAAGAAGTCAACAACATGACGAAGGAGAGAGGTATTGCCTTGAATGAGTGCTTCCTTCATGGAAGTAAATGTTAAATGTATAAATGTCTGCATAGAGGCATCTGGGATACCTCCAGACACACCTTCCATGATGACCAACATCTTAGAAACCTAAGGAACAAAGACATACGTATTTAATTAAAGGAAAATTTAAGCCTCTTATTAATTTACTTGCCTTAAATACCAAACTTATATTCCTGCATTGGTTTTATGCCATATTTAAAGTTTATAAACTAATTTCAGTACTAGTTTTTATGTACCCTGTGAGTGAGGGAATGGATATCCTTAACACCAACCTTCTCTGCATAACAGCACCACACTTGCCTCTGCCAAGATTACATTCTGCCAAAGACTAGCTAGACATTACCCCAGTGGCCACCATCAGAGAAACTCAGCACTCACAGGGTGCATAAGAGACTGAAACCCTAATTTCTAGTCATTTCATGAAACCACTTATTCAAAAACAGCATGAAAATTTTTAAGGTTATATATTGTATGTCTTGAAAAATGGTATGCTGATATACAGACCTTAAAAATTAACAACCCACTCATCCCCAATTTCTACAAATATAATAAATTATATTTCCTACTTTTACAATAAAGTAAAGTATAATTTCACTGGGTTTACATCTCATGACCTTCGACAAATCAACTGAAAAGTGAATACAATACACCTAAACCTTCCAAAACTATAGAGGTATTATTTCAGAAAATGTCAAGTGTCCAAAAATAACAATTTAGGAATTAAAGAAGATGTATAAAACAATGATTAATGAACTAAATTTCCAACATTTTGAAAAAGAAGGTGATAGAATACTTCATATTCAGCGAAACATTCTAAGGGTTTGAAAAAACCACATACAGCCAAACCATAACTAAATCTGCAAAATATTTTAGGGGAAAAACAACTGAGCAGATTATTTCACCATGAAATATCACCTGAGAGAGGATAAGCAAAAATCATAATGCTACTTCATTTGTTGTCCCTATTTCTTAAATTTGGTTGGGTTAATGCTGCTTACAGGTGTAAGATTGGATGATCATGGGAAAATGTAATAATACAAATATTTGTACAGACAATAATGATAAATTACATCTGATTTCCTAAACATAAGAAAGGATAGAGTAACATTTCGTTATTCATTCACATACTGCATTTCTCTACTTAACTATTCCTCAAAAATGAGGAGGGAGACTATTTAAGTTTGAAAGCCTCCTTAACCAGTTGAATGCTGTAAAAACTATGAACAAAGTCATTAATGAGAAAAATAAGTAAACCTTAACTATTGTATGAACATAGATACATAGACGACAAACGTTAAATATATTTGTATACAACAGTGGGTGCTACAGATCTCACTTGAGCGTACATTAGCAACTGATCCAGTAATCATAATTCTTTCCTTAAATGATTTCACGTTCTTTAGGAAGTGGAATCAACTAATCAAGAAAGCCTTGATACTAACCTGAATGTTGGCATCAAGAGAAATCGTCCCTTTGCTGATACGGAAAAGGATTCTCATAAATTCTCGGCCATCCACCGCACGAAGTAAACAATAGAGCGCGGGAAGATTCTGGTGGCAAAGATTGACCAAAACCGCTAAAGATACGGCAAGACTGTCATCTGCAACCTCACATTCTGCTCCATTGGCTTCTTCTTGGCTGGAAGAATTTTAAGTAGTAACGTAAATCAGATTTCACAATGTCCTCCCATGGTTACAATCATTCAAAAATTACCTTGCAGCTGAATCTTTCGATGCATAGCTAGAAACTATGTCCAAGAGAGCTCGAATCAGGCGAGGAAGGAGTGATTCTTGCCACAAAAGACGGATTCCGTAAGTAAGTTCCCTTAAAAGGCACAATAATTTGAACGTCCTGCTGCATTTTTCACCCTCCCCTTTGGCCAGTACGCCAGACGTCGGCAAGGCTAAGAAAATCCGAGCTATCGGCCACGAAAATCTATACACGTTAACAAGTTTTGTCCGAGCATTTTTGTTACGGATTGCATTAGCTAGCACATCTGAAGCGAGATGTGCAATGTTTGAGACTGGATCAACAGTAGACAAAAGATCATGTAGGGTTACATAAAACTCGGGTCCAGCACCATCAGCCGATGTATCAAATATAGATTCATCCGATATTTCACTCAGAACCTAAAATAAAAAGTATGAGGAAATTCATTCAATAACATATAAAAATGTATAAAAGAAATGTTGTCTATGAGGTTATACAAAACTATCTACTGTCTCAAAGTTTCCAAATTATAATTTCAAATTTCAACAGAGTTGAGATCTATATTACAACTATAATACAACTGATAGCACAAATACTATAGCTAAGATTACATGATATAGATGACTCCCTAACTAAAAGTTTGTATTCGAAAGAAATCATATTTACAATATTTTTAACATCAAAGGTATCAAAACAAGAGTAATCGTATGATACACCTCTTACCTGTAGTTGCCTTTGTATAATAATAGCTGCTTTTTCATTGCGATTCGTGAGGAACTGCTTGCTTGCGTTAATGAATATCTGGACATTGATATTCTTCGGCATATTTTGGTCAAACAACAACAAATATTCAAGATAGCCTCGTAGATGGTTCCGTAAATAATTTACGCACAATATAACACCATTCTAAAATAACGACAACAACAGCGCACAAAGGAGGAAAATGTGATGATTCTAAAAGTCTTATACCAATAGAGAAAGAAATTTATCCTGGAAGCGCGGGAAACAACGAAACGGCTAAGTGTACCATGACAGAATGTGAAGTTAATGTGCAAATGAATGACAGCAGCGACAATACTATGGAGCGGAGAAATAACGGAAACAGTATAACTGCTGTGAAAGCGGTAAATGTAAACTGATTGCCTTCGGCTTTAAATGCTCTGTGACGTTTAGTGTGGTTTTTTCTTCGAGAGGGCTAAACTTCGTTTCCACAAGGGGCATATTTCAGAAAACTGAAAAGCCTTTAACACAGTATAGATGATTTATTTCATATTCATATATTGTGCTACGAAAGGATGCAAAAGAAAAGGAGGCTCGCAACAGTCTCGATTAAAAATAGGTTACGAAATAGAAAATGGAAGAAAGACAAATAAGGTACTTTTCTGTTATAGACACCGTAGTAAATGCGCTATCTATTTGAGACCTCATTGGTTTTGTTTTACTTTCCATCGTAATGAAAATAATGAACTAATCCACAACATTTAACTGTGCTATACCCTTCTGAATGATTAACAATAAATACATTTATTGCAATAGAATTTAGTCCTGTATTGTAATGTGTTAATTCATTAATCCTGAAATCAACATAGACAAGGAAGCACGTGCCCTGAGTTAATTTCTACAAATATTTTAAATTATATTTCTACTTTTACAATAAAGTAAAGTATAATTTCACTGGGTTTACATCTCATGACCTTCGACAAATCAACTGAAAAGTGAATACNGTATTGTAATGTGTTAATTCATTAATCCTGAAATCAACATAGACAAGGAAGCACGTGCCCCGAGTTATTAAATAAATAGCCAGTCTAACCCAATACTAGCTGTTCTTATTTTAAAAAACAGCCTATGTGAATCTGTTCTTTAGAACTTGTTTGCATTGTTTAAAGCTCCTCACTTAAAATTATTCTAGTTAATAATGTAATAAACGGGACCCCCTTGCATAGGTTTGTTGTATTCTATTTTGGCTGTTATTTGTACCTAAAAATACACATTTTTTGAACATGAAATTTTTGTTCAATAAATCAGATGTGATGATAAAGACTACACAACCTCATAGATCCAGTGGCTGCCATCAGCAGCTTCATACTCACAGGTTAATAAGTAATTCAATTACTTAAGACAAAATAAGAATTTATCCCATTTCAATAAAATTAAATATAAAGGAAAGATAAATAAGAACTATAAATGAGGGATGAAATATCGCAGTAGATCGGTTTAAAAAAAAATCATTAAAATGAAGAATCGTTTGAAGTAACATGCAACACAATCATTAAAATAAATTTAAGAATGCATTAAAAGAAAATTTATTTGCAGATTTACATAGAATATAATGAATCAGTTATAACAAAAATAATTTAATTTTTCATATTATGAATACATTAAGTAGAAAATATGAACAATTGTATTTTAAAAGCTGCCAATTAACAATGAAAAATTTGATTCTTACTTTATAACATCATATTTAACTTGCTCATATATTAAATGGATTAAAATTATAATCATCTTAAAGAATGAGTACATAGGCATGCTGTGAGAGATAATTGAATTCAGTAATATAAATATAATCGAAGATACGAAATAGCAAAATTGATTTATCTTTTTAACTCTTAAGTAAAATTCTAAATAATAAATTTTGAGAATTATAAAACATTTTAAACTTAACTTTTAGAGTACTTAATTCATTGGGACTAATCACAGTAAAGTTCATTTTCATTAACTTAGCATAAATTTGGCTTATTTGGACTGTTAATCTATCTTAATCACTCAATATTATAATGCTATCTTCCTCCGTTTCATTCATTAATACCAAATTCTCATTAACATTTTCCTCTATTGACTTCTTCTCTTCTGATGAGTCATTTGGTTTTGGAGATTTGGCAATTTCACTAACAGATCTCAAGCAAACATCGGAAGTGTCACCAGAGATAAATATGCATTCTTTGAATGTAACTCCAGGGATCCTGAAATAAAGGCAAGCAGAGCTATAAAAACCAGCATTTTAGGGTAACCAGGTGTTTATCTTAGAAACACCTTGTAGAAAATGAAGAACTAACCCTTTATTAAGGTGAGGTTAGGCCAAGTTGGCCTCTCTACACAAGAGTAAGTAATTTGATATTTAAAGTAGAAATATATAATAGAACAAAAATACAAAAAGATTTGGTTTGTGGTGAAAAATCTTAATTTAAGGTTGAAGAAGACAAAAACCCCACTGCGCAAGAAAACACCCACAAAGAAGGGGGATGAAAAAAACATGCAAAAACACAGAGTATATAATGTAAAAAAGAAAATGAATATAAATCAAATCAATACATCAACTAACACAATGAAAAGCATAATTTAGTTAAATATTTTAAGAACAACAAAATCCAAATACTATAAGAAATGAATCAAAAGTACACAATAGCAATAGACAAAATGAATCAAAAGTACACAATAACAATAGACATTCTCCTTAAGTATTAAAATCCATGACACTATAGGCTAATTCATCCTCACAGAAGTTACTGAATATGGTTTAAATACATCACATACATAGTCAACATGAATACCTTAATCTGAACTTAATATATCCTATCATATGTTATCTTGATCACTCATGCGATGAAGAGATTTCATTACCACCAAGCTGAAATATATACCTTCATGAAAAAGATTTTTTAATATATTTCTACAAGTATATCCTGTAAACTAATAATGGGCTTAGCAGGGGTATATGCTACATTAAATATTAGAGTGACACCTTTTTATTATAAACTCAAGAAACTTTGAATTATCTAAATTTATTGAATTTATAAAAATAATATAATAAAAGAGTTGTCCAACATGTGATTTCCAATCTAGAAAGAGATAGTAATAATGATTTCAAACAAGTCAATCGATTTTTCAAATATTTTCTGAATACATGTCCATCTGATAAAACCATATATGTTGATAAAATGTGAACTTTGTTGTGCTTCTCTTTTATTTACCCACCAATATAACTCTAGTTTTGACAAATACTTTATATTTTTCTGCAGTGAATTGCTTTTTAATCTCATTTTATGTATATTCTTAATGATATTAATAGAGTACTTTGTAATCAATGGATTTGAATGTGAGAAACTCTACAGCAAAATTTCCTTTCTTTTTGTGAATATTTCACTAATTTTAATGATATGGTCAAGAACAACTCTTTCCTGGTTTTAATGCTTTATTTCCTTTTTAGTTGAATATTACTTGCATTATTTCCAGTATAAAAATCAGTAATTGATGGCAATATCTTCTCATAAATATACGCAGCCATTAGAAATCACTCTCCTATGTCAATGTATAAGGAGTAATCAGTTGGAAACTGATGGATTTTAATGTCAATTTTTAAACTCTATTTACTGAGAAATTGGGAAGTGATAGTTAAAACTGGAATATAGCTATAGTTAACATATACAAAATAATCCATCCTTAGTTTATTAAAAATCTGTTAAACACAGTGGTAAATATCCCTTGGTTGGCTTAACTAAGATGTTGAGATTCCTATAACTTTATCTAGTAAACAATTTGAGTCAAGTTTGGTAATATTTTTCCATGTTTTAAATTCTGTAACTTCAGAAAAACTGATCACTCGGAGATGATAGCTCTTATGATTTAATATGTCCTTAATTCGGGTAAAATACTTTAGGATAAAGGTAGACAAGTACACAGGAGAAAAAAATTCAATCACCTGATATATTCAATATCCAATATTCAATCCCTGAAGTCTACTAAAAACTAGGGGACATGAGAAAGAATTCTTCCTTGAAAATTAAGGGTGGGACAAACTGGTAGCATGAATAAATGGGTTCATATCATAAATGATAAAGGAAAGAAAATTGCGACATGGCTGTCAATGTATTACATTTAAAAAAATGCCCCAAGAGCCATTTTGCTGGCTGATCACACCTTGCACTTGAGACCAAAACAGGGTACAAGGACAGGGAAACAGATTAACCAGCCTTCTAGGAGAACCCAGATGGCTGGTTACTTTGATACAATTTGTGTGCTGCCTAGGTCATTCCTATTAAGCCAAATAATTCATTTCCTTCTCTTGGTTCCTCTTTTGATCTCAGAGGGTGAGACACTAACCACCAGTGAAACAGCTCTTGGAGTGTTTAAAACCTCTAAACCATAAATGATCTCACAAATGTATACCTGTGCAAAATCTGGGAAGAAGTAATCACTTCTTCTTTTCCTTCCATTATTTTCTGGGTTTCTTCATCCTGTTCCTCATGAGTACCAGCACAGTACTGGATTGAACTTCCTAAGCTGTGCTCAAAAATGCACTTCTCAGCTGTCACTTCAGCACCTTTGGAGATCTGAAAGAGAAACCACTCTTTTTGCTGACATAAGAATATCTCACTTTGAATGAAATCATGTCTATTGACCCCAAATTATTCACTACATAAAAGATAATGTTACAACCTTTCTCCTCACAAATCCAATGAATTTAGTAAAATACACAAAAGAGGTTTCACTTCATTACAGATTTGGCTAGACTATTAAAAAGTAATCAGCTATGAGGAATCAAAATTAAAGATAGATTAAAGAGTTTATACTGAAAAGATTTATAGTATCCAATGAAATGTCAAAAGATGTTCTTTTTTTGGCACTACAAAGAAGTTCTTTCTCTCCCAGTAGATACATAAACTGAANCTATTAAAAAGTAATCAGCTATGAGGAATCAAAATTAAAGATAGATTAAAGAGTTTATACTGAAAAGATTTATAGTATCCAATGAAATGTCAAAAGATGTTCTTTTTTTGGCACTACAAAGAAGTTCTTTCTCTCCCAGTAGATACATAAACTGAAATTGAAAGATATTTTTGGGAAATGGGTCAACAAACAACTAAATTAATTCATAAAAATGAGGAAAATGCAGTACTCTTCTATTTGAATAAAATACCACAATTATGACAAATTAGGTTTACTGATTTTTCTTCTTTAATACTGAGTAAGTAATTATGTAAAATATTATAGTCATATTGGGTAAGGTATGAATTACATACAGTCTTTTATATGATTACTGTATATTTGTGAATATAAGATGATGATATTTTCCAAATTTAGCCTCAGCAAAATATGGGGTCATCTTATATTTTCAAGCATAAGAACATAACTTTTAATTTTCTGGAAAATTTTGTTCTCCATGCTAGGTTTCAGTTATAAATAATGACACAATGATGAAAATGTATCATTTAAGCTAATGGTATTTCATTTTATAAATTCAATGCCACATTGAAATAAATTTTAGATATCTTGAGAGAAGTTCAAGACTAATTGATGGAGAAAACTTTCATTTGGAAGGAGCTAGTCTCAGATGAACTAACTGCTTTATAATATAAAATGATCTTGGTCTTCATAGAAGAGTGATTAATGAGCAAAGAAACTTTGCTGAGTTTCTAAAGAGAAGCTGATTAAAAATTAACATCATGTAACAACTTTGACATGACAAAAAAAATCACTATTCTTGCCCTGATTGACCTCAGTAAAGCTTCTGACTCAGAACAGATCGATTTACTCCTAGTCAAACTCAGGATATTCAACCTAGTTCCCTCCACCTCATCATGGTTTTCTTCTTGTCAACAGATCCCAAACATATTTCCCTAATCTACATCTACATAAATACCCTGCAAGCCGCCTTCCGGCATGTGGCAGGGGGTGTAAACACTATGAGTAGAATTACTTCTTTAATTTATAATTATCGTACATCATTCGCGGAAAAAAAGTCCCCAAAACGACTTGTTCTCGCATATATTTCTCTTATTTTACGCTCACTGTCGGATTGGCCAAAGTAGCAGGGGGGTCGCATAATACCAATTACGTCTTCTGAAAATGTATTTCCTCTGAATTTATCTAACAATCGCAGCCTAGCTTCTAATCTCCTTTCTTTCGAGGATTCCCAACCTGCGTTGTTATTCCCAACCTAATGATAAATATTCTTTGATAACACTAAACAATCATGGCATTCTGCAGGACTCCACACTTGGACTTTTCTATTCTCTCTCTGTCTTCAAAATCTATCATCTCACTTGAAACATGCTTCCATCTACATGCTGATGATTTAGAAATATACCCTTTGATGGAACCATGAATAATGATATCTTCCTCTTACACTTATGGCTAAACTCCTTGGTGCACAACAATAGTCCCAGCAAATCTCAAATAATAATATTTTATTATCCAAAGATTCTCAAAATCATCAAAGCACATTCAAGTAAATACAGCATTTAATGCATAGGATTCAGTCTTATGTCAAGTCAGATCATGATACAAAATTTGCCTTTCTTCACACAAAAAATGGGAGCTGACATAAGAAGAGGGTCTAAATACTACTAACTCAANTTAAACTCTTTTTACTGAGAAATTGGGAAGTGATAGTTAAAACTGGAATATAGCTATAGTTAACATATACAAAATAATCCATCCTTAGTTTATTAAAAATCTGTTAAACACAGTGGTAAATATCCCTTGGTTGGCTTAACTAAGATGTTGAGATTCCTATAACTTTATCTAGTAAACAATCTGAGTCAAGTTTGGTAATATTTTTCCATGTTTTAAATTCTGTAACTTCAGAAAAACTGATCACTCGGAGATGATAGCTCTTATGATTTAATATGTCCTTAATTCGGGTAAAATACTTTAGGATAAAGGTAGACAAGTACACAGGAGAAAAAAATTCAATCACCTGATATATTCAATATCCAATATTCAATCCCTGAAGTCTACTAAAAACTAGGGGACATGAGAAAGAATTCTTCCTTGAAAATTAAGGGTGGGACAAACTGGTAGCATGAATAAATGGGTTCATATCATAAATGATAAAGGAAAGAAAATTGCGACATGGCTGTCAATGTATTACATTTAAAAAAATGCCCCAAGAGCCATTTTGCTGGCTGATCACACCTTGCACTTGAGACCAAAACAGGGTACAAGGACAGGGAAACAGATTAACCAGCCTTCTAGGAGAACCCAGATGGCTGGTTACTTTGATACAATTTGTGTGCTGCCTAGGTCATTCCTATTAAGCCAAATAATTCATTTCCTTCTCTTGGTTCCTCTTTTGATCTCAGAGGGTGAGACACTAACCACCAGTGAAACAGCTCTTGGAGTGTTTTAAACCTCTAAACCATAAATGATCTCACAAATGTATACCTGTGCAAAATCTGGGAAGAAGTAATCACTTCTTCTTTTCCTTCCATTATTTTCTGGGTTTCTTCATCCTGTTCCTCATGAGTACCAGCACAGTACTGGATTGAACTTCCTAAGCTGTGCTCAAAAATGCACTTCTCAGCTGTCACTTCAGCACCTTTGGAGATCTGAAAGAGAAACCACTCTTTTTGCTGACATAAGAATATCTCACTTTGAATGAAATCATGTCTATTGACCCCAAATTATTCACTACATAAAAGATAATGTTACAACCTTTCTCCTCACAAATCCAATGAATTTAGTAAAATACACAAAAGAGGTTTCACTTCATTACAGATTTGGCTAGACTATTAAAAAGTAATCAGCTATGAGGAATCAAAATTAAAGATAGATTAAAGAGTTTATACTGAAAAGATTTATAGTATCCAATGAAATGTCAAAAGATGTTCTTTTTTTGGCACTACAAAGAAGTTCTTTCTCTCCCAGTAGATACATAAACTGAAATTGAAAGATATTTTTGGGAAATGGGTCAACAAACAACTAAATTAATTCATAAAAATGAGGAAAATGCAGTACTCTTCTATTTGAATAAAATACCACAATTATGACAAATTAGGTTTACTGATTTTTCTTCTTTAATACTGAGTAAGTAATTATGTAAAATATTAGTCATATTGGGTAAGGTATGAATTACGTAGTCTTTTATATGATTACTGTATATTTGTGAATATAAGATGATGATATTTTCCAAATTTAGCCTCAGCAAAATATGGGGTCATCTTATATTTTCAAGCATAAGAACATAACTTTTAATTTTCTGGAAAATTTTGTTCTCCATGCTAGGTTTCAGTTATAAATAATGACACAATGATGAAAATGTATCATTTAAGCTAATGGTATTTCATTTTATAAATTCAATGCCACATTGAAATAAATTTTAGATATCTTGAGAGAAGTTCAAGACTAATTGATGGAGAAAACTTTCGTTTGGAAGGAGCTAGTCTCAGATGAACTAACTGCTTTATAATATAAAATGATCTTGGTCTTCATAGAAGAGTGATTAATGAGCAAAGAAACTTTGCTGAGTTTCTAAAGAGAAGCTGATTAAAAATTAACAACATGTAACAACTTTGACATGACCAAATTATCTATTAGGTAAGATTGGAAATGCTGACAAGACACCAGTGTATAATACCAGCATTGCAAGGAATGACACCAATAATGAGAAATGAGCAAAATCAGTTATTGTGAAGGCAACAGGATATGAAAATTACAAATTATGGCAATGTAAGCTTCACTTGCTGATAGAAGAAAACTATCTTCATTTGTGGTTATAAAAAGGGACAATCTTCCAAAAGAGTAGTCACCAAGAGTGATTGTGTTCAACTGCAATAAAACTAGACGGAATAAAGTACTAATGATCTCTTGGTTACATGAAAAATGGAATGACAAAGGAATTCACTGACACTAAGAGGTAGGCTGAACATTTATTTCTTGATGAAAATAGAGAATAAATACGAGAATCATTAAGCAAAAATTAACATTATGTAAGTTAGCACAATCAACTGGAAGACATGCATTTACAATCTTGAAATCTGTATCATGTAACATCTGTTTTTAAAGCTATATTTCATCACATATTCTCAAATATCACTGCACTTAAAGTCACCAATAGTATTAAGATTGCAATGGACAAAAAAAATCACTATTCTTGCCCTGATTGACCTCAGTAAAGCTTCTGACTCAGAACAGATCGATTTACTCCTAGTCAAACTCAGGATATTCAACCTAGTTCCCTCCACCTCATCATGGTTTTCTTCTTGTCAACAGATCCCAAACATATTTCCCTAATCTACATCTACATAAATACCCTGCAAGCCGCCTTCCGGCATGTGGCAGGGGGTGTAAACACTATGAGTAGAATTACTTCTTTAATTTATAATTATCGTACATCATTCGCGGAAAAAAAGTCCCCAAAACGACTTGTTCTCGCGTATATTTCTCTTATTTTACGCTCACTGTCGGATTGGCCAAAGTAGCAGGGGGGTCGCATAATACCAATTACGTCTTCTGAAAATGTATTTCCTCTGAATTTATCTAACAATCGCAGCCTAGCTTCTAATCTCCTTTCTTTCGAGGATTCCCAACCTGCGTTGTTATTCCCAACCTAATGATAAATATTCTTTGATAACACTAAACAATCATGGCATTCTGCAGGACTCCACACTTGGACTTTTCTATTCTCTCTCTGTCTTCAAAATCTATCATCTCACTTGAAACATGCTTCCATCTACATGCTGATGATTTAGAAATATACCCTTTGATGGAACCATGAATAATGATATCTTCCTCTTACACTTATGGCTAAACTCCTTGGTGCACAACAATAGTCCCAGCAAATCTCAAATAATAATATTTTATTATCCAAAGATTCTCAAAATCATCAAAGCACATTCAAGTAAATACAGCATTTAATGCACAGGATTCAGTCTTATGTCAAGTCAGATCATGATACAAAATTTGCCTTTCTTCACACAAAAAATGGGAGCTGACATAAGAAGAGGGTCTAAATACTACTAACTCAAAGAGTGTAAACAATAGTAATGATTATGAGGGGAAGGATGGAATGATGCTAGGGGAAGTGATACAGATAAACAGGCGTCCTTGTTGGATTGATTTTAATAGTGACCTTACCCTAATGGCCACTTGGCATTGAGAAAATCTGCAATTAGTCAGGGTGACTTTGGCTCCTGAGTATGCAATAACAGCCAAGTGTAGACCTTCAAAATGGCAATCCTTGGCTTCCAGTTTGCCATGTGCACCAACTGCTATGCCTCTCTGCTTCGGACACTCAAACGCTGCAGAAATTGGGAGAGGTGGCAATGGAAGGTTCCCATTTTCACAACAGTCACTCTGACTCTCTTTCCTAGGAATGAACAAAAGAGGGAATGAATCCAAAAAATATTAGCTGTTGAATGATGTTAAATGTTAAATGCTACATGTTAAATCTTTTTATCAGCTAATTTTCATAAAAAATGATACAGAACTAAAGTTAATAAGCCTTTCCATCCATCTATCCTTCTCTTGGAGGCTCATTCAATTAATATTTCAAGTAATGCTTCACATCTTTATATATACCCTGCAGGCATGGGGTGCAAGAACTATTGACTTTTTTTCTAGCCTCTAACTGTCATACAATACCACACATACCTCACAGAACATTACTGAATGAAATATAGAGGCACTTTGGTTAACAATGGTCATCTGTTCCAAACTTGTCAATGTATTTTCACGATTTTCAAGAACCATGCTACATGTCAAATTTGTTGATAAAACTCATTAAAATGTTAATAAAATAAGGTACATATAATTTATACAATTGTATTTGCAACAA
>KZ308923.1:251942-299339 GCA_000376725.2 Ladona fulva | reverse complement strand
AAAAATCAATGATTTACTTTCCACAGAATTTATTACTGCGACCATGGTTTCGGTGCAAATTTACACCATCGTCAGGCACTGAGGCTTCGGTACAACAGCTTAAGTACTAACCAGAGAGGGGGGAGGTGAAGGAGAGTTACAAAGTAAGGGGGCCAATTAGTTATTCATAATAGGTCGTTAAGTGGAGGGGGAGGGGGTAATGAACGGAAAAGGCTGGTAAACAATGTAGAAGGATTCTCGGTGAAAAGGAATTCATTGGCAAGGGAAAAGGAATGGTGGAGATGGTGGAGTATTTGAAATTTTTCTAGTATATCTATTTTGTACGTATTACGGCAGGAGTGGAGGATTACAGGTGAAAATTCGGACTGGTGATTTTCAACTAAAAGGTGTTCAGCAAAATGAGATCTATGAGGGGCGTTGTTAAGGAAAGCTCTATGGTGTTCATTGCATCTGGTAAAAATATTCCTACTACTCTGGCCAATATAACTAATTTCACAGTCTTTACAAGGGATTCTATAAATTCCAGGCTTAAACAGGGGGTCAATTTTATCTTTATTATTACATAGTAAAGACCTGAGTGTTTTGCTGCTTTGGTATGCTAGGCGGAAATCATTCTTGGGAAATATATTACATATTTTGTATGATAGATCGCCAATAAAATTTAACTTGTGCCATTTCGGAGGGATTGAGTCGGTAGGGGGAGTGAATATAGAACGGATAGCAGTTTTTCTCAGTTTTCTGGAAAGGATTTTATTAACCAAGGAAGAGGGGTAACCGTTATTAAATGCAATAGTTTGTATTGTATTTAGTTATTTTTGGTAGTTGTCGGGTGACATAGGTATTTTAATGAGTCTGTAAAGGAGGGAATGAAAGGCTGCAAGTTTCTGTTTGTAATGGTGGTTAGAAGAAGCTGGTATTACAAGATCCGTGTGAGTTGGTTTTCTATATATGGCAAATTGGGTTTGGTTGTCGGAGATAAGTATGTTTAGGTCTAAAAAGTTGATCGAGTGATCTACTTCAAATTCACAGGTGAATGTAAGGGAAGGATGAACTAAGTTTAACAAATGAAGTAGTTTGGTAATTTGTCTTTGGAACCCTTTCCAATTTCCAAATCCTTTCTGATTCCTCATCAGCTATTCAAACTCGTGCTGTTTGATTTAAGCACAAATTTTGCACCGAACACCTATCTTTCCAGTACAACCCAATGTTCTTTAAAATTGAAAGATTTCCCTAGGAGGTCTTTCCAGGTCTATTCCCAAATATCCATTTTAATTAAGTGAATTTAAATTACTCATTTCCAAGACCCACCATTTGTTTTGGGGGGTTGGGGCCTACTGGGATGAAACCCAGGATAGGTAAGATCAGTTTTTCCATTTCTATGGGATGCTCTGCATACTAAGGTTCAAAGTCCAGAAATCACAGCAATAAACAAAGAAGAAAGATTTAACTTACCAGACTGAATGATGATGCAAGTATGTAGGGAGAATACTTGTAGAAGGAGTATTGTGAGCACCGATGACTGGTAAATCACAGTAATCTTCCTCATGACCAAAGTTACAGCATTTCACACTAATAGAACCACAATCCACAAGAAGGACAGCTTCTACTCCAACAGGATCAAAATTCAGATTTTCCAAAAAGGCGCTTTTCCATTCTTCAGTGGGTGGATATTGGTCTTTGGCCCAGTCAACCACAATCATGGTTCTTCCAAGGGAATGTCCTCTAATTACAGCTGGGGTAAGTCCCATACCTTCAGGAAATCCTAAATAATTATAATCATTAAAAACAAATGAAACATTGAACTACAAGGGAAGCTCAAAGCATGAATTGGGGGACTAAAAAAAGCTCTGAGATTTTATTGCAAATTAAGACAAGGATTCAAACTGAATAAACTGAATTTAAGTTCTTAGTCAAACAAGTGCTTCATGAATGTAGAGCATCTCTAGCTCATAGCATAAATTGAAGTTGGTATCAAAAATTTTTAAAATTTCCGCAAGGATTTGCAGTGATTATGACTTACTTTATGCATGATTTATGGCTATGTGAAATGCCACTGCATTTGATTCTTGTACTGAATTAGAAAAAATCACAATCGGTTAAAACACTACAAAACTCCCTTCTAAGATGAAGATAAAAATAAACAGCACTAAACAAAATAACAGCCAAAATGTACTTAAAGTACATCATATATAACATGAGAAATATAGCAAATGTACATATTACCTGAGCAAGAAAGAAAAATCAAGTTCACCTCAAAATATGAATCAAACAGTAATGTGGATTGTACAAACAGTTTTAATTATTTGAGTCATGTGGCACTTCTTACAGTTTACATACACGTAACACGGCACCTTTGAGATGCAGTTCTATCATAGAATATAAGCCAGTACATACACACTTTCACTGAGTCAGGTTTGTAATCGTCAAGTTCTTCACCACCAACTCCAATCACTGAGCTCCAATGACTAAAGCTCATGTGAGTGGTGGCTGCCCAAATTTGCCACAGGTTGTGCAACCACTGATGTTCTCTTAATTGTAAAGAATGACTTGGATCATTAAAGGAATAATTTTGTGGTAATGCTAAGATTGTATTCATGATGGTAGGGAGGAAGAGCTAAAAAAAAAAAAAAGGGTGTCTGTTTCGGACAGGAGAAGGCAAATCAGTGGTGAGTTGATTAAAGCAACTTACCTGTAAACTTGGTGGAGCTCATTACATCCCTTGAGTTCTATGAGAAATCAGTCCCTCTCTTCTCTGTGTTGCCATGATTAATACACGAATTTTCATTCTATATGACCCCCAGGGGTCTACATTTGCACTTGGGAAATTACAGGACACCAATGGAAAAATGCAACTTAAAATTTACAGATACAGTTCCTGATACTAGAAAGAAAAGGAATATATTGCATGTGATGATACAGAGTGGATGGTGCAAATAACCTAAGCCGTTGAAGCACCCTAAACCTGAACACTACTACTACCGGACACAGAGTAGAAAGAGACTGATTTCTCATAGAATTCTATGGAGATTAGATTTTTTCTATATATCCAATTATATAGGCTTCTCTACTGTGTATGGGATCCACAAGATTACCCAAAGGCATCATTAACTAGATCTTTTTATTTTCTACAGGCCCCAAGTATCGATTTCAATAAAAAATTGGGAAATCCATCCTATCTATCATAAACTCAATAGCAGGAGATCCTAAAATCCCAATTTATTCCATAAGAATGCATAAAGCAAATTCTCAGAAACTATTTTGGAATACTTTTTGTTCATTAGAAAATAGAGAATTGGGATATCATTAGTATACAGTCGAACCTCCCTATAACGACCACCCACTGGGTACCTCAAAATCGGTCGTTATAGGAGGTGGTCGCTATGGAGAGGTCAAGTGGGAGAGGTGAGGTGGGGGTTCAACGCGGCAAATTCAACATTTCATCTAGTAAAAACAACCAAAAAAACCTTTCTTTTCATTTTTTTTGCAGACTTAGGACTTCCCATTTAGGATGGGTATGTTTAAAAAGGTTTTTTTGTTTGTTTCTTTAGCTTTACGCAGTTTTACCAATTCCCGTGCGAAAAGTGATTAATTAAAATAATCACTAATTTTCTTTTGCTTAGCATTATTTCTCTGCAATAAGATTTGATCTTCCAACCTGTCTTTAATATTTTGGAGAGACAGCAAACTTGCCGTGTCTTCCACAGTTCTGGTGAACATTTTTAAGGCTAATCATCCCGGCAAAAGTTACGATTTAATTTCAACAGATGGCAGCACCACTAGGGTAAAATGTACAATAAAGCTCAATTGTGACGGTTCATCCAATTTTCAATCTGCAAAATGTTTTGTACATTAGAAAGCCATATAATTTTTGCTAAGCAAAGAAAAAAAATTACTTTACATTCTTGCCAGTTTTCTCAAAAATAATTTTCTTATAAAAAATTTCGCGGTAGTCATGTTGAAGACCTTTTTTTTCTAAACACGCAGCAACGTTTGGATTTCTAGATGAATGTATGGTTTGCTCAGGAGAATGTTGAGAACGCCGCCAAAACCGTGGCGGCAAGACGGAGGAGGAGGCAACGTTACGATTCCCTCAGAGAACGACATCGGCTTGAGAAATCTACACTATCAGTCTTGAGGAATGTGCGATCCTACAGCATCGGTTTTGATTACCTCAAATGTCTTTTCCATTTTCGATCTCTTCCTTGTTTTCACTTGCAAAGATTTTGAGAGATATTTAGTTTTTGACTTTAGCCTTCCATTCCTCAGCGGTTGCTAAAGGAACACTTTCTGATTCACTGCAAATAACTTTTGCACAAATATTATGCCGCAATTTGAATTTTTCCAACCAGCCATTTGAGGCCTCGAAATCAGGACATTGCAATTTCTTAGCTACGGCAAGCGCTTTTTCTTGCAATATTGGTCCACTTATCGGTAAACTTCTCTGCCTTGGGGTGCAAAAACCACTCAAACACAGTCGCATCAATTTCGATAGCCTCTGCTTTCAGCTTCTTTTTGGCACTTGGACTGCAAGTGTTTTCTCGCCACATTTTGGAAATCGACTCTCTATCTTTCAAAATGGTCAAAATTTGTGTCTTGCCAACTCCGAATTGTTCAGCAAGATTACATTGACTTATATTGAACTTATCAAACTTCTCTAACACTTGGATTTTTTCCTCTAATGAGAGCCATTTCCTCTTCGCAGCCATTGTAAAATATGCCTGATGCAAAATACACGTGTCCTCAAGAAAATCGAAAGGAAACTAAGTTACATTAATGAAGCTAGAGATCTCATAAGAACCAAACATTCTGTCAAAAAAGTCGTCTTGGTCCAGAGAAACAAGCAACATTGTCGGTTTCAAGACACCAAACGTCAAAAATCTTTCCTAAGCTTTTCTTATGGGATTATGATGAAAATCGTCTAGCAGACAGTAGTCGCCCGCCCGGTCGGTGTCAGAGGTTGTAAACAAGGGGGTGAGTATATGTCTGGTCGTTCGCCAGGTGGTCGCGGTCGTTATAGAGAGGTCCGGCGCCACAGTAAATGAATAGGATGCATCCGGGGAATTCTGTGACTGGTCATTAATAGAGGTGGTCGCTAGTGAGAGAGGTCGTTATAGGAGGTTCGACTGTAGTAGCTTTTGTAACGTAAACTGCAAGGATGTATTCAATCAAAATCAACATGAGTTTGATAACAAGCCCATGCAAAATTCTCTGATAAATAATGCATTGTGGAATTTTCGGAAATTTTATCAAGCATATCCACCTTTTCTTCTAACAATATTTTCAAGAGAATATTGTACATGAACTTTTTCTGAGATTTGGGTACGAAAACAAAACATTCTACTAAACACATGGAAATTTATTTTCATAAACCCTTAGCAAAAGCTAGCACAAATAAATCCTACTGTTGTAACCTTTTCAATTGGATCCAAACTCTTAATAAGATAGACTCCTTTGTCAGGAAAAGAAAATATATAATTTGCAGTTTAACGCAAGTGGTGAACAAAAAAGGATGTTTACCAACAGAAAATCAAAATGACCATAAAAAATACAGAAAAACTACAAATACAACAATATTGAAAATGAAAATGCCTCAAGAGAAGACTGAGGAACTTGAGCAGAATTAGAAAAGAGGTGTCAAAAGAATTCTACCTTCATCGTAAATGAAGAAAACAATCTTTTCATTCTACACTGAATAATGTCAGTGTCATTGTGGGCCACTGATAAAATCAATCACAAAACTTGTCATTCCTTTCCTTCTCTTAAACAACATATCATAAGTGAGAAAGTTATTGATCTTACACACACCACTTCAAATTAACATAAATTTACCTGCTAAAGTTGTTCCTGGGCTTAGTAAATCCTCAGTGAATTTCATAAAATGTACACCAGGAGAAAGTACATAAGAAGTCATAGCTGAATTGACTAGATCTATAGCCACCTGGAGACTAGAGAAAAATCCTACAGTGCTAATGAGAAAAAAATAAGAAAAGCAAAATGATAATATAATTGTTTGTTATCATGTTCTTCATTAGAAGAAACACTGATTTTTTTAAAAAGNTTGGCCACAATACTTTTCTAACAGCAGAACTATAGAGAGATCTGGTTTCAAACCCAGATTCAATTTTGTCTTTGCCATTACCATCAATGAACCATGATTTATTACTGCATCTAGGGTAGACCTTAACTCTATGGGAAAAATCTTCAAAAAAAATCTTAAATTGGAAAATAATAAACAATTTTTAATCTCACAGGCCATACTTTGAAATGGCAGATGTAAAATTTACCAGAATATACTAATTAAAATCAAATTAACTCACTGATAAAAGAAATATACACAAACTTAACAAATTGAATACATATGACAAAAATCACACTACAACAAGAGTCAAAAAAAAAAAAAAATCATACAAAATTAGGTCCCTTAAGCTGATTCTTAAATTGTTAGTTGATTTTGATGCAATGCCCTTAGTTGGATGTTTGAAGAAAAAGAGCAAGAGTTTACAAACTCAATAATGTGATACTGACATAACAGTGCTGAAGAGTGATGCAACACTTTATAGTGCTGCCAGAAACAGAAATAATGTACTGGAAAACAGAGCATTATGTTCCCTTTAACCAACTGCAGGCAAGACCTACTCATATCTAGGGCATTCTAATCCACATTGTAGAGGAGTCCCTATGAATGGGTTAAAGCATACAAAATATTTCATTGGATATGAGGAAATATCTTTTCATGCTAATCATCACTGACAAGGTAGAATTGCTTTTAGGGGGGATAAGATTGCAGTACTTATGAGAGGATAGACAAATCAATAAAAAATTGGTATATGATGAAATCTACATTTACGGATTATTTTCACAAACTCTGAAAAGAGAAACAAACAATAATATTATAATTCCCTAAATAAAATTACTAAAAAAGCACCTCTACTTTTACTAACTCATTGATAAGAAAAATTCAATAAGATGTAAGAGAATGGGGCTTAATAGAAAGAAAACAACTCATAGCTTGAACTTAGTTCAATTTTGATAAGATAAGCAAAAATGCAATTAAAATTTTTCAATCCAGAAATACTACGCAGAAAGATGCCATTATCTAGGTCATGTTAATTTCTTGCTGTTCTCATAGAAGGAGATGAAGTTACTGCTAGGATATCTTAATTTCATTCAGCGCCTCTTCCTTTTCACTTCAAACTACCCTAATTCTGTAAAATTTTACCCGCGAAAAGTCGATAATTGTAAAGTTGACTGCTAATCCCTGAATTAAAACTCAAAACAATTTTATGATTACCTTTCTCAAGACTAGATTAATTGTGATGATTTTCAATCTTTGTAAATTAATAAACGCCTTCAAAGTACGATTTTTAGAAATTTTTACATTCTTACCACTTTGGACCATTTGAAAACTTGGACTCTGCATAGTCCAAAAATCCTCTGATTTCTTTAAAGTTGCTTTTGTCACAAACTAAAGCAACGTTCTTGATTTCCTCCTTTTGACCTTTATCTTTATTGCAGTTGTTGTTCAAAAACCCTCCACTGTTCATCAGATATTCTCTTCTCAGGCTTCTCAGTTTAACGTTTGCCATTGCTTTCCTATGAAAAAAAACAACATTTTATATATAAACATCATAAATGTATGGAATATATCGAAAACATTTCAAATAACAATTAACACAAAATTTTAAAAAATATCTGAAATGATAATGATATACAGTACAATCATTTCTATGACACTGTTTTGCATAAGATTCTTTTATTAAATCTTATGAAACTTAAGTGTTTTGAGAATATCGCTCAATTTACTTCTGAAATCCTCATGGTTTCTTTGATAAAACTGAAAATTTTTATAAGAACTGATTGATAAATGAGACACATTTATTTTTCCTCTGGAAGCACAAACCTAGTTTCACCTAAACTTTAAATGGCTGTTAAAAACACAAGTTGAGATAGAGAAGAAAAACTTTCCATGGTTTCATAACTACATGAAATGATAAAATATACCAATTTTCATCAGAATCTGAGATGATAGGTCTCAAACCTTCATTTTTCAGGGTGAATTGATGTGGAATAACACTTATTCTGCATTTCCAGTAGAAATAGCATGACAGCCTTTTCATTTGTTGTGAAAACATAATTGGATAACTCTTACATTCATATGTTATTGGCATAAAATAAAACAGTTCCTAAAGAGCATATTCTACTCACTTGACAAATCAACTCTCAACTGGAATGAACCTTGTGTTCCAAAAAATTCATCAAAATATCAGGGAATTAAATATTAAGTATGTCAGGGATTAAACTACTAAAGTAAAATTATTGGCTTTTAAGCCCTGTAACATGCAATTAATTCTATGCTCTCTTAACTTTCTGAGAATTGCCTTTGAGTTGAATCACCTTAGTACAGGATCTTCCAATGCCTCAAACTCATGCTGAATGTCCTTCAATTTCCTCTTCAAAAACAATAATCGAACCATCAGCATTTCTTCTTTTTCCTTGCCAACTTGCTCATGCATGTTCATTTGATGAAAATTAGCATTTAAATCTTCCATATCTGTGGGAGGAAAGAATGAACATCACTCAAAGCTGTGCTATTGCCATTATTATAATAATTCACTAACTTATGCCACTTTTATAAAATTTGAGCCTTTCTTCCTCAACACATTTTCATACCTAAATATGAAATATCTTTTCATTAAAACAAAATTCCACCTTTTGCTAAAATGGTATATGCATTGTGATATCTGTTTCTTTTATACATGAGAGCAGAGTGCAACTTAACAATTCTTAATTGGTGTCTCAGCAAAAGACCTCCAAACTTATTGACCATGCCTACTCCAAGGAGTCCCAACCTCTCCTTTTCAGATAGGCTCACTCACTTCCAGCCCCTTAGTTACCCATTCCCAATGTTCTCAGTGTTTCTCATAGAAGAAATTTACAGCAGCCCAATGTTGAATGCAGTCATTTGGGAGAACTTCCATCCCATTTAAATCACTAAATGTCCTTGACCTCAGGAGACAGTCTGATATTGGCCACAATACTTTTCTAACAGCAGAACTATAGAGAGATCTGGTTTCAAACCCAGATTCAATTTTGTCTTTGCCATTACCATTAATGAACCATGATTTATTACTGCATCTAGGGTAGACCTTAACTCTATGGGAAAAATCTTCAAAAAAAATCTTAAAATTGGAATAACCTATCCTTATAGGAAAATTTGGGAGTTATAGACCTTCTAGGGTTGAACCCATGAATACTGGTATGCAGATCTCATTTTTTTGACAAATCTACATTGGGGTCTACAACATAACAGGATCATGTCATTGATTTCTACGTTTAGGCTGTGAATTTGTATTCTATAGCTTATAGGAGAAGTATACAAGGAGCGATAAAAGAATTGGAATTTTTAAATTTGTCTGGCTATATAATTCGAATTGTCAAAATATTCTTTCTGTGTATTGGCACACTCCCTAATGTACATTGTTACCGGCAGCCATCTTGAAAGCTTAGTTTATTGTTGGCAGTCAAAAAAGTAACATGCGTTTAGCTCCTTCAGCGATTCTGTCTTGATCTCCTCAATGTTGCCAAAAATGTCATCCTTTCATGGTTTATTTCAGTTTTGGGAATACGAAGAAATCACAGGGGGCCATGTCCAGTGAATACGGAGGTTGAGGCATCAATAATGGTGTCATTTTTTGCCAAAAATTCACAAACAAGCAATCAGGTGTGAGCTGGTGCGTCATCGTGGTGCAATTGCCACAAATTGTTTTGCCACAGGTCCAATAGTTTTCTTTGGATTGCTTCATGCAAATGTCGTAGTGACATTAAAGAACATTGCTCTAGGTTTTGCCGAGAACATTTATTAAAGAAATTACTACAAATGAACGGATTACTAACTAGATATCGGAAAGGCTAGTGATGGCAACCATGGCCGACCGATTGAAGATCGGTCAGACGGGCGAGCAGATAAAGTGCTCTCGTCAAGGCATCGGTGGGCTGAAGGCCCAGAGTCCAAGCTGTGCCTTCTATATAAGCCTTTGTTTAATAATTGTCCAAAAGGAATTCAAAGATGTAATATTATGGAATTTTTAGAATATACTACTAGGTAATACTACTTTATGAATACTTTATTGAAACCATTTGTTTGCCTCTTAGATGTGCACTTTTTAGAGCATATCTGAACAGTCAAAATCTAACGTCACTAGGTAGCATGAGTTGTACTTGATACCTTGTTGTTTCATTCATATTTAAATCAACAGATGCGGATGGTAAGATAGGTAAACCAGTTTTTGGAAGCAATGTACTTCATTATTTCAAATTCTTTATGGAAATTCTTGGTTGAAAGGGGAATGGTGACCATTCTATTGACAAGAGAATGAAAGGAAGCTGGTATATAAGAATTAGTTGAGGAGGGATGACATGGTGAGTGTAAGGTTTGAGGAAAATGGAATAGCTAAGTCTTTGGTTAATCAAGGAAGTTAAAGGAATGATTGGTGTTTAGTTCTTGGGTGAAGATAATGGAAGGGAGGAGGGAATTAATCATTTTTTAGAATTTATACAGCTATCATGGGGACCTGCACCAAATACAGAAAACATCATCTAAAGCCTGTATCAACATTTTACATATTTCAATAAATCAAATGAGTTAATCAATTCACTTTCTAAATTGTTCATAAAAACTTCAGCCAAAATAGGCGATGATGGAGAGCCTGTGAATAGGTGTTCATTCTGGTGGTAAAAATAAGGATTACACATGAGTAAGTTCTGTATCTTCACAAAAGAGGATATATCACTCATCTTAGCATTGGAGCATACATTGTGCAACAGGATGTCCAAAACACTGATGGTTTCATTGTTATAGAATTTTTCATTGAGTAATTTGTTTATAACACTATCAAATTTTGAAGGATGTCATTAACTTTGGTGGCTAGTTTTTGGCACAGAGAAGAAACACTATCCAGTGTTTCTGGTCCATTCAAAACTCACCTTCAGGAGTTTTGCTCAAACTGAGGTCATCAGCTTCCTCTAACTCTTCAAGAATTCGTCCAGTTTCCTCAAATTCAACCTGGAAATGCCGTGCATCACTAATTAAATGCCGCATTCTCTCTGAGTCTTCCAAGTTGACTTCACCAACGACCATATCATATAATCTGAAATATTGTGGTTTAAGTCAGTCAGTGCAATGAAGAGGAAATAAGAAATTTTATGAATGAGAGAAATTATTTGAATTGTGGAAGCTTAATGTTAGTGTGCATCCATGTATCCACTCCATAGCTTATTGCAATGCCCCTTAGGACAATATTACCCACTTTGAGAATCAATTAAATTTTATTTCATAAGCTCTTGCTTAAAAAAAAAATTTTAAAATAGTAATTTCCCAGCCCTTAGAACATACCAACCAATAGGACACACCGTGATTTTTTGGGTAAATGAAACAAAGATTTTACACACAGGAACTTAAGTTGCTTATAAGTGAAATAATGAAATGATATTCGTAAAAGAGCGTCAATTTACGGAAGGATGAAAGAATAGCGTGACATTGCTTGAAAGGCTTCCACAGTGATTAGAAGATAAAATCAAAGTCAAACCGTAATATTGTTTACAATTATTATAGTATAGCTACTCTTGATGGCAGAATAAATGCTCGCCCTGTGCCCATAAAATGCAGGCTGATTTTAGATTAAATTTTCATAGAAAAAATGCATCCTAAGGGCTGAGAAATACAGTAAATATTTTTCTTGGATGAGACTCTCAATTCTTCATCCTTGTGGTTTTATATAGACTGAAACATAAAAATGGAAAAATCACTTGTCATCTTTATGGATTTCTTTCATTAATTTAATCAATCATCTTTTTAAAAAAATGCTTAAATTTAAAATATTAACAGTAATGTCACTAACATGATTATCAACCTATAACATACTGTCATATAAAATACTATCATACAACACCTACCACATATAACAAACAAGAAAATGAGAGCCTGAATGACAAAGAGCAGATGTCTAAGTAAGAAATATTATGTCAGTCATGAAAAATTTTAAAATAATGCAAGATGCAAACATCCCAAACAAAAAACCTCTGAACAAATGCATGTAATCTCACCTAACATAACCTAATTAAGGAAATCAAATAAGCCACAGAATGAGTGATATGAAAGTACTGAGTTACATTCGATTGATATTTCGGCTCTATGTCTCAGATGCCACATCTTTTGGTGTAAAGGATCAGAGTGTAAAGATCAGGCACACAGAGTACTTACATGTCTTATTTCTTAGAAATGCAAGATTTAGATGATTTCATAAAATGCCATAGTTCTGGGTAGCTGCATTGCAATTTGCCATCCCCAATGACCCATCTACATAGCATTCAAGGTGTTAATGAAAAGCTTTTTTGTACAAAGTCAATTAGGCAGATAAAACTAGTTAAAAGCCATTAATATAAAGTACATACGATGTATTCAATTATATGTGCATCAAAAAATTATAATTGATAAAATGAATAGTTATAAAAGAAGCTTTTCATGGCCAATCTTCACCAGAAGGTGTCATAAACCTAAAACCGCATCGTTACCCGAGACATTTTTTTTATCACAGCTATTCGCCAACAACCAAATACGTCATTAACTAAGGCTGTCACTAACCAAGGTACCACTGTATAATCAAATTACATGATTCTATTCTCAGACCCTTACAGTTGTATGCGTTGCTCCAAATGGCTGTCAGTCCAACCATAGATGTCATCTTCAGTCTCATCCCAAGGATACCAAAGGTATTCAATAAAAAACCTGAAAGATAAAATATTTCATAGCTAAGTAGTAAGATTAAAATTACTTTTCTGTACAACTAAACATAAACATAGGCCTTCTTTCAGTGGTAAGCAACTGGTACCATATGAGCTGGGGCTGGCCCCTCAAAGAGTAGCAAAAAAGTAATGATTCTTGACTTCCACCATATCTCCTCCTCATCAATATATACCAGTGAAAACTATAATGCAACCAGTATATGAGGAAGCTTATCCATAGCAGAAAAAATTCCCACTCCTGTCTTCCTCTACTGGCATTTTCATACATGTGATTCAATCCTGTATATGATGGAAACCGGTCAATTACAGAAAATTTTTCAGCACCATGCTTTTCCATTAAAAGCAATTTTCACTGTACATATATATAACTAAACAAGAATGACAGGGAGGCAGGAGAAAAATAATAAAATTGAAAAAAGAACATGTCAAAGAGAAACTGAAGATATATTGGATAACTTTTAATTTTACTCACTTCCAAGGGTAGTCTCCATAGATTTAATGTTCGTTAAGCTATCAAAAACACGCCTTTAAAATAACTATCAGTGACCATTATCATTATTAATCTTTCATTAAACTCCTTCAGAAATCCAGAGATAAGGGAAATCCCAATTAATTAAGGGAATTAAGCAATTAAGATTATTTTTTTATTACTGATGATATTTGATGAACCCAAAATATTAAAAAATAATAATGTTCACTAAACAGCAAATCCTTTCACTCATTAACTGTAGTCAAAATGTATCTGGGATTATTTTCACAATTTCTTTTAAACAGAACGGCCCACTGGATTTTTTACTCAAACATTTCTTAGGTAAAAATCATTCAGAAAATCATCAGAATTTACATTTAAATGATTTTAATACAGCACTTGAACCTAATTCATAGATGTTCACCTCTAAAGCTACTGGTACTTCTTTAAGCTCACCAAAATATATCCTCACATCCATTTAAAAAAATCTCATAGGCTTTCATCACCATATTGTTCATTGAGAAATGCCTTTTTATCAAAATAATCCTAAAATCAGCAATTTTTTGGATAGTTTTAACAACTTATCCCAAACAAAAAACCTCTGAACAAATGCATGGAATCTCACCAGAATAACCCATCTATAATACAAATTTTATCATTATTAAATAATATTAATACCATTAAAATCATATTTTTGACGTTTTTTTCTGCTTTTGATAAAAAAATTATAGCCTTGACAGTAGATATGAAAATGAAATCTACTGCAAAATTTCCTAAATGGTACCTCATTTGAAACCATCAAAGAAATCGTCACTTTCTGGTTTACTCTACACTGCAATAAATGATACACATATCATCCCCTGAAAGGTTTCTCATTTCCCTAATTAATAACCATTCTGATTAAAGAGATATACTAACCTATACTTGTCAAGTTCATTAGCTATCATCCATGGATCACATTCAGTAGTCCGCTCCTCGATAGGAAATAATTCGCACAAAGCTGCAATTCTTTTACTTGAAGGCACATAATGCTCATTGATTTTCAAAACCTGCACATCAGCTGATAAGTTTTCCCAGTTGATTGAGATGACCTGAAATTAAGTTTGAATCATAGCATGTAAATTTACTGTACTTATGATCATTTTACGACATCTTCAAGTCACCTAACTGCAGTTTTACTCCATGATACATACACCATAAATAATGTTAATGAATAATCTATTATTCAGCAGAGTTATCGCTTTCCAACATCAGTTCACAACATAGACATTCCCAACATCTTTAATTCCACAATCACTCGACGGAATTTATGTGGAAAGAAATACAACTCTAGTTTAAGTCTATGTCACACATAAATCAATCCCCAGATGCCTGCAGATGACAGCTGCTATTATATACCTAAAGAGTTATTCGAAGAACTGTAATTTACATAAACGAAAAGGTTTCAGAATCAGAATGCACGAGAGGCAACAGGGTAAATAAATATCTTATGCTTAATGAATTATCCTTGAAGTATTTCAAGGAAATTACATGCTGTTACTATCAGCCACAAATGTAAAGCTACGCATCGATAAGCGAATGTGTATGTTAAAATTTTCATTTTTTTATTCCTATACTAAAGGGGTATGGAAACAAAACGGTTTGAAAATATTGATTATTGATAATATTGATTGAACGACTTAGGACAATTTATTTCGCGCCTTAAAGGCACTAAGATTTGTATCTATACTACAATCTTAACAAAACATACCCAATGATATTACTATAGAAAAGTCAGAGGCAGTATGTCGCAAGACATTAGTTACCTCAACTAAAACGTTGGATGGGTGTTTTAGATCCATTAGAAGACATTTTCCAATCGGGACTCTCCAAATGGCTTTCCATCCTTTAGGATACAGAACAACACTCAAGTGGTTTCCCCAAAAGTCTTTCATTAAATATGCAGAGGCACGTTTCTGACCAGTAGAGGTTTCATCCCTAACTTCGGAACTCCAAACAAATATTTCTTTGAATTCATCAAGCCTCTCTTGTAGAGTTTTATCGAACTCAATGGCGACAGAGGCCATATGAACTTGAACACGAGAAGATACTCAATTAAACGACACAGATGCACTCCTTCAATTTGATGTCCGGTACTCGGATTACCGCGATTTGAACATTTGAAAAGTTCTATAAGTAATCGATTACTTTCGATTATCTGAGGTTCAAAAGCCACAGAAGACCATATTATCACATCATGGAAGTTTAGCTCAGGTTTAGCTGTTCTTGTCGGCAGAGACACGTCGCTGGTTTTTAGAACTATGATGTACCGTTAACCAGACGAGAGTAGAAAAACAACTATCTATGAAAAACTTAATCTCCGGACCTCACAGACTTTTGTTTGTCATGATGTGTTAAATTTTACCGAAATAATATTTTCTTTACAGCCATAGGAGGTAGGAATGCCTCATTTGGTTACAATAGGATAGCTTGGTGATTGTTTGTACTGAGGTTTTCCACAATCAACATCAGTTGATTCTATTTAGAATCTGATCAATTCTTTAAGAAAAATTTACAAATGTTATGTAACCCCAGGAAACAAACTATGTGAGCTTTCTTATTGGCCTGACTCCTATCTCAATTTTTTTTATCTTTCACCTATTTTTATGATTCATCCTAGACTTCTCAAATCAATTATTTTTCAATTCCTATGTTAACGCCTATATTTTACTTCTCAAAGTAGGAGCTAAAGGAAACAAATAGAAAACGTTTTTGCTTAAAAATTGGAGTCAATGATTCGAAGACTTAACCTTTAGAATCTTGTCTGTAATTTTTTCGATTCTATTAGGACGAAGAATGTTTTTGGCTGGAAATGAATAAGTTGCTCACTGTATATAAAAGTATTAGAACATCTTGAAGATTCAGAAAATATGACTCCTTAATGATCCAAAGATGAACAAGAAGGTAAACTATTATCAAACATCGGGCTCACGAGACCCGATTTGGACACAGGTTTCTTCCGAGCCCGAGGATAATTTGGTCTCCCATGGGCAAAGGCCTGGCCGTTCAAGGGTAATTTGAATTGATGTCTCTGTTTGCATGTTATTCCACGACTGCAATGTTATTAATTCCTTTTTCAGATGTTTGCTTTTTTTATATTCGCATGAGTTTAGTCCGCTTAATTGAATAGAAAACTTTTAAAATATGAATTTCTTTTAGAGAGTAAGGCCGCAAACTAGTCCTCACAACCAACCATTAATGCGCGAGAATGTTAGAGGTTTGGGTGTTTTATCGACTGCGATCTTAATCGCCGGTGAAATGGCAGGAAGTGGTGTGCTAGCTTTACCAAGAGCTGTTGTCGATACAGGTAAACAGAGTTGATACCAGACATATAGTGCTTTCACTCAATGTAACGTCCCACACCTTTCCATTTTTGTTAATATTCAGTTTCTGTATGCATATTCATACTTCAGAAAATGACAAAGCAATTTCAGTTTACATTTAATACTGATGAAACTATCTGATGTTTGGAATGAAAAATATGCTCCTTTGAAACAATGATTAAATTAGAGACATCTGTTCACCTATAGGATGGATTGGATTGATTCTTGTAATCTTGTTCTGTGGATGTGCTGGCTATAGTGGATCTCGATTGGGTGAATGTTGGTGCATTGTTGAAGAGCGGTTCCACCAGTTTCGAGAGAAAACAAGAAATCCCTATGCAACAGTTGCACATGCAGCATGTGGCCCATGGGTCAGGTAATGATATTTTCTCTTCAGAATGAAATTTATACAGGAAACAGATTGATATGCCTTTCTAAACATGGGTTATACAAGTGTGGGTAGGAGCCATTCCAGAATTTCCATCAGCCCTAAGAATCGGACCTAAAATGGTTATAAAGCAGGTCAGGGTTTCCCATAAGGGCACACCTATGAACCCCATTACCATGAGGGAATGGAACACTTTTCATTTACTTTTGCTTCATTGGTTGAGTAATGGTAATTACTTAAATTATTCATTAATATTAATAATCCATTCATTCTTCTTAAAAAGTTTTATTTAATTTACTGAAAAAAATAAAAGAGTGCAATAAAGTTTTAATATAAATTTAAACTCTCAAATCCATGTTGAGGGTGCTTTGAAAGGGGCCTTTTGAATTACTTTGCCCAGGGGCCCATGATCATCTTAAGTTGTTCTCGTAACCTACCAAGACATACTCTTTGACTGGTATGTTTCTCCATATGCTTTCATTTGAGTGTCATATTTTCATTGATTGAAATCATTTTTTCATAAAATGTAACATAAAGATCTTGCTGCAACATACTAATTTTTCTTTCCAAAAATGTTCTAGAAGTTCTGAAATTATATATAAGGTTAGAATATCAGTCACATAGTGACATGATTTGTTTACTTGGTTAATACAATGTACTTTTCTCCTGTAATATTTTATTTTGTAGCAAGCACCCATGATCTCAGGGTTTATTCCAATCCAATCCACAATTGTTTTCCAGTCGCCTTGTATCCTGCTGCATCCAGATAACACTGTTTGGAGCAGGGACAGTGTACTTACTTCTGGCATCGCAGATAGTACAAGATTTACTCTCCAGCATACTTCCAGGCCTTTCATTCTGCTCCTATTTTATCCTCTTAGCTGCTGCTCTTTGCCCTGCAATGTGGATGGGATCACCCAAAGATTTCTGGTAAGCTGTTTATATTCTCAGTTTTCTTTCTTTCCTTATCAAAATTCCATATGCTTTAATGTTAATGATTTTCTTGTCAGGGTTGTTGGCTTAGGAGCTCTTATCACCACTGCATTTGCTTGCATTTGCATTTTTTCCAAGATGCTCCTGGATTCATCTGAGGCATTTCATCCTTTGATACCAAAGGACCAAATTGCCCCTGAGGTGGGCATTAAGAAAGTGCACAGTTTTTATAAACTGTTCATAGCATTTGGAACTATACTTTTCTCATTTGGAGGTGCATCTACATTCCCTACAATCCAAAATGACATGAAAGAAAAAGCAAGATTTTCTACAAGCATTGTCATTGGTTTTGCAGGTAACTGGAAATTCTTTAATCTCTCTAATGATCTGCTTCCTCGATTGAGGTAAATGGTTATGTAAATATTGTTTGAGGTAAACATTTTACATGAGTTAGTGGTAGTGGTATTTTTAAAAGTGCTTCAACAGTTGAGGTCATTTTACATGTAGGCCCTGTATCGAATCCAGGACCGCTTTCACTGAAATTGAATGCATTGCCCACTTGGCTATTCAGGAGCCCTTTTAAATGAGTTACCTTAAAATGATTAAAAGAACAGTTCAACAACAACAAAGAAGCAGCAATATTAAATGTAATAAAGCAATCTCTATCTAAAGTAGTGCATTATTTATGAACAATTCCAGTGTCTCACCACAACAAGAATTTCAGAATTTTCTGTTTTCAAACAAAAATAGAAACAGTTTTATAAATGTGCTTTGGAAGCTATTGGTGAACTGAAGCTGACAGCTTCAGTTCACCAATAGCTGCTTAGGACTGCTTTTACCAAAGTTAAATGTATTACTCACTTGGTTAATTGGAAGTCCAAAAGAATATTTTGAAATATTTTCTGCCATTTGTTTTGAAAATGATGAATGACATTCATACAGTCATGTTCTCTATCAACATATAGACTGTCTTGAGTGATATTACTGTATTATTTTGGGGAGTGAATAAAGACAATTCCTGAAGTAATGCATTTCTTACAGTAGAACTTTGTAGAGGCCTTGCTTCAAAGCAAGATGTATTTGCTGTTTACGTTTTGATATGTCCTCTTAAATTTATCTTGAGTGGCAGCCCTCTATCCATTTGGGAAGTGCTCAAAGAAATTTTTTTAATCAGCACATTCCTTATATGGGGAAAACAAATTCTTTGGAAACTTCTTGGATTGAATCCATGGTATTTGGGATGCAGATCTCATTTTCCTGGTGATTAGGATAGGTGTAAATACATTATAGATTTACTTATAACCCAGAGGCATAGCAAGGATTTTTCGTTGGATGGTTTCAGAGGAAAAATGCTAAGTTGCCTACATTCCTGGGGCAAACTTCCATCCTAAATGTAATGTAAGATTCTGGATCAGATTTATATTTACATATGCATATTCCCTGTAAGTAATTAGTGGCTTGTGTAATTTTAAATATTTAAACAGTTACTATTTATCTCCCATTACCTCAGTTTTTTAAATTAGGGAATTTAACACCCAACCCTCCCTGGTCACACCACTATATAACCTATAATATTTATTTGTATCATTATATTTTAAAGCATGCTTTCAAGTTACTTTACTACAAAATTACTTAGGATAGTGAAAATACTGATTCCGTATTCTATGTGCATTAATATATTTCCAGTTATCCTCTGCCTATACTTACCTGTTGTGATAGGAGGTTTCATTTTGTATGGAGACACTGTAAATAGCAACATTCTAATATCTCTATCACATGAAGAGAATTCTCAAGCTGAGTGGCTTGTCAATGGAGCCTATGTGCTAATGGGAGTTCATCTTATACTAGCATTCCTCATTGTTGTCAACCCAGTCTGCCAAGAAGTCGAAGAAATATTTAACATTCCTCATCGTAAGTTGATTTATTCTATCATTAACGAACTACCCTGTGTAATATTGTATTCCAGCAGTTATTAAATTGAATAGCAGTGCAAAAATACATCAACAAATTTCAATTCCTTTCAAATTTGTTTTCCACTGTAGTGAACCACAAAGATTTCACTGGGTCAAACCTTGGTATTGAGGCAATAGCATCATAGCTTAGGATATTTTAATTTTTGATGTAATAAAATACTGATAATAAGGTCATTGACCCTCATAGTATCTTGTTTTTTCATTTAATGTCTACTTTCTTCTTGTTGATTTTTCATATAATTTCAACTTTCTTCTTTATATTCAAATATTCTTTGTATGCATAGATTTCGGCTGGAGACGTTGCATGATTCGAACTGCGCTGGTGATCGGAATGGTGATAGTTGGTGAGACAGTACCAAACTTTGGGAAGCTGTTGGCACTTGTTGGAGGTTCTACAGTAACTATGCTCACCTTCATCTTTCCCCCTCTATTCTACATGCGTTTGTGCGATCAGGAGCAATACAGGCAAACACACAGGGCCCTGGGACCTTCAGAGCATGCTTGGCCACAAAGGTAACACTATCTTCAAATTGTTTGCTGTATCTATGCAGAATTTTAGAGCACCATATTGACACAATTGTCAGAATGTACTTGTCTTGAACACATAAAAAACTTCTGGGAGTTTGATTGAGCCTACTACTACCAGCTAAATTGAGGTTTGATAGAAACTTTTTCACCATAGTATATACTAAATCTAATTAAATTTAGCTTAAAAGAGCTTGATTTCTATATCAGTTGTAAAGACAAGATCAGCCAAGTTAAAGACTAGAAATTTGAAGTAAAACTTTAGTTGGTTTTTGGTGTTAAAGGAAAATATAAAAGGGAACTATGATAGCACTCAATATATTATTGTTTTTGTAAATCACCTAATTTTTTATGGCCCTATTATTTTTCAGGAGCATCCCATTGCATATAAGAGTGCTCTTGTGGGAGATAATATTGGTGGGAGTTGTTGGAGGTTGTGCATCTACATACTCTGCTATTCAAGACATCTTCGGAGCTAATTCATTAACATTGCCTTGTTACTTTTTGTAGCAAAAATGTTTTCTATATTATTTTTATGATATACAATGATATTTGTTTTTACAATTTTAATTTACAAACTAATAAGAATTTTACTAATGTTGATATTAGGGATAATTAATCCTGTTAAATATTATTGCATATTTATGAATGATATTATGAAAGAAGGGCCTTGAGCTGCTCTCATTTTGAATGCCTTACCCTAGGAAGAGGCTAACCCAATGTAGATGATTATACATTTTATATTATAAATAAATTATATTTTCTGATTATTTTGTTCCGTCATTCTTATTTATCTTTTACCCATATTTTTAAATACTTAAATACGCGAAGTCTTTTTATTACTCTTTGGAAAGCTATGTAGAGTAAATACTGCATAAGTGCATATGCATGTTTAAGTGTACAGTTATAGTTTAAAAGATCAAATTTATCAAAAACATACTTGGGTGTCAAACCAGAAGAAAATTTTTAAGCTATCATATCTACGTCAAATTAAATTCAAAGCTAATCTGTTACCAACATCATTAGATAATTTGGAGTTAACCTACTAAAAGAATTGAAATGATACATAATCAAATTATCTTGATCAATATTCTTGTATTAAGAGGTAATCAAATTTCTGATGTTATATAAAGTTACAAGGGTGGTAATACCAAGAGAATTGGTATATCTGGGGGGAGGGGGGGTGAAACCCCCTTATCTGATGACTTTATAATATTAGCAATTTGGCATCAATGGTTTAGGCCTTTGCTTGGTGGTCATTATAGAAATAAGATAGAGATATTCACTACCACACAACCTGGTTTCAATACATGGCATCATCATCAGGTGAAAACTCAATATCTACAAGCTATATTCAGTCACCAAGTGGGAAAGATGAATGATAGGAGGGAATAGGTATAGAGAGCATTACTGTACAGCTGCCTTAATAGTGTTGTGAATATGCTGGATGCAGTCTTATGGGAGAATCGCTAGATTTGCACAGTTTATAAAGCCTATACACTCAGAAATGTAGTTACTTTTATCAAAAATAATGACACATTTGCCTTTGTCAGCCTTCTTTATCACTAAATCATGGTTAACGATGTCCTCACAAATACCTTTTGTTACTTTGGGTAATTCACGGTGGTTGGGGGAAACAAGGGTGAGTAAAGAGGTAAGAATAGAGCATATGCACCACTGAATGTTTCATTGAAGAATTATCATTTTGGAGGGCAATCACACAGTCTACTACTGATAATTGTATGTTAAGTAAAGAAGCAGGCAACCAGGGAGCATAGTTTAATCCTTCAGAGCAAATGTAGTTGATTATCCCAAAACCTGAGCCTGGAGAGGTTTAGTACTCCATAGAAAATTTGAGAAGGGGTCATGGGAGTTATTCTGAGAGATTCCAGTGCCTTGGTGTATAAAAGGTTGGAAACTTTCCCTTTATTCACTTAATTCTTCCCCCTCCCCAAATGGATTGATCTTTTACCATTTGAGTTTTCACATGATGAATATGCTATTCATTGAAACCCAGGTCATATGTTTTCTTATTTTGAGAAATGTTGTGTGAAATTCAAGTGTTTATCTTTGTGCCATATCACAGCTATGTTGATTTGGTCAGACTCGGCACGTTCAAACTTTCCTGCCTAGTCAGACAGAGAGAGAAAAGCAGGTTGGCGGTCCCCTCTTTGTCCCCCTTACTAAGTCGCAACAAACCATCTGCTCCAACTAGCGGTGAAGTGGAGATGCTTCACTTATATAGGGGAATGCAGATGGACATACTGATGTACCAAGTGATCAAATTGGTGGGAGACTATTTGATTGGAAGAAGGCCCAGCAGTTCCTTTCTGCTTTGAGTCAGGTGACCTCCACTATCCCCCTCCATCTGTTTCCCATCCTTTTTTTTTGGGAAAGGCAGTGAGTAATGTGTAAGAGGGGCAGATTGCTGGTGTGTTCTGGAAAGAAGAATGCTGAACCAGAACTAATAGAATAGAATAGATTTAACAAACAGGCATAAAAATGCCCTCTTTCTATAGGATACATAAGAAATTCTCTCATCCTGCTGAGGGACTAAGTAAAAGACATTGGAATGTGAATTGAACTTCATCCAACTTTTATTGGGATAGTTATCCTCAGTATTACTTTGAGTTATTCCTGTCTTAGTATTTGTTTGACTTTGTGTTTACTGGTGTTTTCTTGTGTGTTATTACCATGCAATTGAATTATATTGATTTTCGGCACTCTATTTTGCCTACGTTGTTCTATTCTCCATGTTTTGTTTCAACTGTAATTCCTCGATTTCTCACAAGTGTTCGAATGCAGAAACCCGAGATAGTCTTTTGTGGTTTTCTGTGAATACTGTCATCGAGTTGTGGCACATCCTATTTACTTTTTTCCATTAGTTTTTTTTTAGCATTAGCCTATGATCTGACAAGAACCTTCAATTGAAGTCAGATTCTTACTTTTTTTCCACAATCACTATTAGCAAAAGAAGTTTCAGAGATCATCAGCTATGGACCATAAAGATCACTTGACTAAATTTTTCAATCAATAACACACATCCATGTAAATGAGGTACCCAATTTTTTGCTAGGAAGTTGAGGGGACTAAATTAAAATGCCAGACAAGAAATTTCAATGAAAAAATAAACAAAAATTACCTAATATATATTTGAAAATAGTATAAATTAATTTGCTAAATAGCTTAGGATATTTTAATTTTTGATGTAATAAAATACTGATAATAAGGTCATTGACCCTCATAGTATCTTGTTTTTAATCCCTATGCAACAGTTGCACATGCAGCATGTGGCCCATGGGTCAGGTAATGATATTTTCTCTTCAGAATGAAATTTATACAGGAAACAGATTGATATGCCTTTCTAAACATGGGTTATACAAGTGTGGGTAGGAGCCATTCCAGAATTTCCATCAGCCCTAAGAATCGGACCTAAAATGGTTATAAAGCAGGTCAGGGTTTCCCATAAGGGCACACCTATGAACCCCATTACCATGAGGGAATGGAACACTTTTCATTTACTTTTGCTTCATTGGTTGAGTAATGGTAATTACTTAAATTATTCATTAATATTAATAATCCATTCATTCTTCTTAAAAAGTTTTATTTAATTTACTGAAAAAAATAAAAGAGTGCAATAAAGTTTTAATATAAATTTAAACTCTCAAATCCATGTTGAGGGTGCTTTGAAAGGGGCCTTTTGAATTACTTTGCCCAGGGGCCCATGATCATCTTAAGTTGTTCTCGTAACCTACCAAGACATACTCTTTGACTGGTATGTTTCTCCATATGCTTTCATTTGAGTGTCATATTTTCATTGATTGAAATCATTTTTTCATAAAATGTAACATAAAGATCTTGCTGCAACATACTAATTTTTCTTTCCAAAAATGTTCTAGAAGTTCTGAAATTATATATAAGGTTAGAATATCAGTCACATAGTGACATGATTTGTTTACTTGGTTAATACAATGTACTTTTCTCCTGTAATATTTTATTTTGTAGCAAGCACCCATGATCTCAGGGTTTATTCCAATCCAATCCACAATTGTTTTCCAGTCGCCTTGTATCCTGCTGCATCCAGATAACACTGTTTGGAGCAGGGACAGTGTACTTACTTCTGGCATCGCAGATAGTACAAGATTTACTCTCCAGCATACTTCCAGGCCTTTCATTCTGCTCCTATTTTATCCTCTTAGCTGCTGCTCTTTGCCCTGCAATGTGGATGGGATCACCCAAAGATTTCTGGTAAGCTGTTTATATTCTCAGTTTTCTTTCTTTCCTTATCAAAATTCCATATGCTTTAATGTTAATGATTTTCTTGTCAGGGTTGTTGGCTTAGGAGCTCTTCTCACCACTGCATTTGCTTGCATTTGCATTTTTTCCAAGATGCTCCTGGATTCATCTGAGGCATTTCATCCTTTGATACCAAAGGACCAAATTGCCCCTGAGGTGGGCATTAAGAAAGTGCACAGTTTTTATAAACTGTTCATAGCATTTGGAACTATACTTTTCTCATTTGGAGGTGCATCTACATTCCCTACAATCCAAAATGACATGAAAGAAAAAGCAAGATTTTCTACAAGCATTGTCATTGGTTTTGCAGGTAACTGGAAATTCTTTAATCTCTCTAATGATCTGCTTCCTCGATTGAGGTAAATGGTTATGTAAATATTGTTTGAGGTAAACATTTTACATGAGTTAGTGGTAGTGGTATTTTTAAAAGTGCTTCAACAGTTGAGGTCATTTTACATGTAGGCCCTGTATCGAATCCAGGACCGCTTTCACTGAAATTGAATGCATTGCCCACTTGGCTATTCAGGAGCCCTTTTAAATGAGTTACCTTAAAATGATTAAAAGANCTAGAAAACGCATAATTGAACTGGCAATAATATGTTCAATTATTTTACAGAAAATTGATGTTAAAGATATCGGTCGGTAGTCTTCCGGTTTCGAGGAACGCCCTTTCTTAGGAACTGGAGTGATATGCACTCTTCTCCACGACATAGGTACAACTCCCTCATTCAAGGTTATCCTATAAAATACATAAAGAAAAGGAGCAAGCTCATTCGCCAGTGTTTGAATAACAAGCAATGGTATACTTTCTGGTCCCGGTGCTTTCTTCTTGTCTACCGCTCTCAACAACTTTACTATTCCATCCACAGACAACTCGATTGGCCCCATCTTTGAATCAACCCGCATAGAAAATTCGCTTGTGCGTCCATCGTCTAAAGTAAAACTTTCCTGGTAGGAAAACATTTACATTTTCTTTGGTGGTCCTCTTTTCCTTCAATCCTCTTTTTAATCATTTTGGAAGTCTATTTTCCTACTTTATCATCATTTATTCATTTTGTAAAGAAGCCCTAACCAGGTGATCTTTTGTGAACTGTGTCATATCTCCATCGTTTTTAAACTGACATCTCCACTAAAGGACCACTTTCTAAAACTGGCCCATTTTTCTCCTTTCAAATATCTTCAACCCATTTGCCAAGATTGGTTTGAAGTTTGAAAAATTGTAAAATGAGCTGTGGAAAAATAACTGATAATGATAATATATCTGCATTAAAAATTAATGCAAGACTGACTATTACATAAACAGCAAAAACAATTGAATGTTGCATTTTAGAAACTTTGGTCGGAAATGGGTTAAACTATTTTCTTAAGTAGCTGTTAGGGTTATGGCCATTCCTCTATTAAAGATACATTCAACGTACACATTTGAGCACACAATAATTTATTATTTAACTATTAAGAAATTAAATCAATCTTTTCCTAAGAGAGATGGAAAGAAACCCTTGCATTTACAAGACCACTTTGATAGTTCCTCCGAATAACATAAATTACTCGGCTGTACAATCACACAGAATTGTCTTCGTTTAATCAAGGTAACCAAATCAAATGCATAAAGGAGTAATGGGAAAAAATTCTTAACCCCTTTCACATTCTAACCACTTAAACATTCATAGCAAAAGTAAATTCATAGTCAATAGCTGAAATTTATTAGCATATATTTACCTCATGGAATATTAAATTAATTTTCATTTTGAAGCAGATTAAATCTATGTCAGATTATCAGTCAAAGGTACGATTTCTGAGCTATTTAAAGGGTATGATGCGTATTTTTTTAACAAAAACCTAAATTATTATAAAATCTAATTGCAAAAAATAAAAAAAATCTAATTGTAAAAAAAAACAAAAATCTAACTGCCGCAGTTTAACCTTCATTTAATACATGTGAGTTGAATTCCTCTGTATTTAAATGCGACACGATCAAACAATACATGACATGGTTAACAAAGGTTCATCGACTAGCATAATAACCAAGTACTGCTACTTTTACACCCACAATAATGGCGGTGACTAACTGTCACCTTAGTGAGGTCTAATTTAAAAAGATGATACCTCGATGAATATTAGTAAATAAAAAAACCCATGCGAATATATGAGCTTCACTAATAGACACAAATCTTTGTTTCTTGAAGGGAAAATGTATTCGCGAACCAAAAACGATAAATAATAACCCCTCATAATCATAATGCTGGAAAAACTGACGTTTTAAGATAAAGAAACAGGAATGTTATGAGAAAGTTTAACTAAATATTAATCACTCTTTACATGTCTGGTTGTTTTTTCTTCGTTATAAGCTCTTAAGGCATACGATGCAATTATCATGTTCACCACCAACACTGCCGCCAATACCGACCACACGGTATTGGAAAAATCTTTAATGCCAAACTCATCTCGAAGTAAACGATGCACGCCGAAATATGCGCCTATTGGTAAAGTGAACATTGCTACGCTGTACAACAACAACACACATAACACATTTGCAATTGATGCACTGGGAGAATCTCCACTATTTCCTTCAGAAGTCCTAATTTGACTACTTTCAGCAGTAATCCTAGACGAAGCACTGTTCACATTCTCCATTGTAGCTCCTTCAAAGAGATGTAATTTTCACAATAGCAACAGAGAAGAGTCGTTCTATCATAAAACCTGCGGTAAACAGAGTAGAGTAATAATAAAACATTACCATATCTTTCCCTTTATTAAGATTGTTTCAAGGAATTCCGCATACGATACATAATTCAATAAAAATATATCATTAATATCCAAGAGTAAATATTGTTCCTGAAAACATTACTGCAGGTTCAAAGCGACAACAATTTTTGTTACTCGTAGTACTATAAAATTAGATCCTTACGGACTGACTCTTAGGTCATTTAGATATTAAATTTATTAGTGTAGAGACATATCTATCTCTGTTACTATAATCAGACATCAAGATATTGTGAAAACGTTCACTTGTACTTGAACACGACAAGCGAAAATCTTATTTAAATAACTGTAACTATAATGTGATTTTGCTCACTCTGCGTTTCTGTGACTTAAAATCTGTGATTTAAATTTAGCTCAACTTTTAGATAAAAAGCAGAGCAGTGTTCAAGTTCAGCATACTCTTGGAGTAATTTAAAAGCAGAAAATGCCGGGGAACGTTTTACGCATGAACGTGCGAAATTAATTAAATAGTGTATTAAATTAACGCGATAGTTTGTTCTTACCGGATACTTCCGCGAACAATTGATTATATCAACACCTATACCACCTCATCCACCCTATGCACTTCAAAACAATTCAAGTACTAAACAAGGTCGCAACGAAAACATCAATATATAAGAGATCAAAGAGATGGGGAATATTCGAGTCGTGTATTCGATTGGCACAGACATTCAAATCACCTTCTTGGTAGGAGAAGCTTCATATTCCCTTGTTTCATTCATTTCATCCTAGATTATCTTCAGAGACATCTTCAGATGGGCAAGAATGCATGTTTGGTTTAATAACGATCGTTAAAACACCATGAAACTTATTATAGCGTACTTCAAAAATTTCATGTAGAACATCACTTGGTCAATAAATTGATTAGGTAGAAGGGCTTCAAATAACGCTATTACCTACAAAGTTTTCCTATTATTGAGCGAGAAAAACTAAAAATCTATAAGTATTTTTCAATGGTATAAAGGAACTATAATTTTAAAAATATACTCTTTTACCACCAACTTTTATGCCTCTATTTCCATGAAAACGTTTTCCAATTATTTCTTTGAATAGATAGAAATGGGGTTGGGGGTTCAAATGTAACTTTTTCTGACTTCTCTATCCAATGGAATCTTATCTGACAATTACCCTCTCATCTTATTCTCACCTTCAATATGATTCAATATAATTTTATACATATAGAGGAAGATCAAACAAATCTTACATATCCTTAAAAAAATCCTTCTCTGCAACATTAAAAACCATGATGAACAACAGAATTTCAACAACGATTGGTTGATCACCGTTGATTCATGGGTAGGGTGACCATATATACCAGTTTGGCCATAGTTTTATTAGTTTTGGGGGATCTAATAACTAGAAAAATACTCATTTGTTCTGGCCTTATAATTTATTCCACAGAAGTTTTGAGAAAATTATTCATAGATATGAAAGAATGAAGGAAATTTGCCAAAGGAATTCATGCAACCCATCAAATTCCTTAAAACATAAATAAAAAATTTCCTTTCTTAAAATCTCCTTAAAAAATATTTTAGTTCCTTAGTTTTTTATATTTGTCACAGCTGGATATAGGCTATCTAGAAAGAACGTGAACTACTGTTTGTAATACTGGTAGCTTTTTCTTCATGTTTTAGATGATCATCTTATTGGACGAAGAGGGTGCCACCCTTTGCTTTTTCATTTTGTCATTGCTGATTCTACAATGAAGCAAATTTTACAGTAAGACAAATAGGGAAGAAGAATGGTTCTTTAGCAGCTGTGGTGAGGCTATCACAACAGTATCTCTCCAATACTACACTCAGCATTACATCAACCAATCCACCATTCTGGTTTATTTGATACGTGACTATTTACCTAGCGAATTTTTATCTGATGTTCTACCCTGAGAAGAGATTGATAGGGAAGATCTCAAAGTCAGAGCTAGAATTAGCTCTGATAATGGGATGGGGATTGTTGCACTTTGCATTATCTTAATCTTTCTTTCATAGAATTAGTCCTCTAAAAACAAGTCAAAGGAAACCTCATTAGAGAAAAGATGAAGCAAGAAAGGAGAGGATGGTGATAAAGATAATATTAACAATTTGAGTTTCATCAAATGAGGCAAATTATTGTCTGAAGCAGGTTGCAGTGCAGTCTGGAGACAAGAAAAATCCATCTTATAAGCACTTAATTTTTACCATGTGTTTTCCATGAAAGGGACAGAGGAAGCCAAATATTAAGAATTTCACTTGACCCATACTTAAGGGACATTCCTTTGAGTAAGCTTAAAGAAATTCCATGTTATGGTTAAAAAGCAAATGTTTCTATGCACTCCAAAAATGCATCTTTCAACAAAGAGGGCAGCATTACTGGAACCATGTATGGGAAGAATATTGTACAATCAAATCAACTGCCACTTAACTACAGGACAAACAAGCTACATACATTCACTAATTAACTTTCTAATTCAAAGGAATTTATATCAAATTTCCCTTTTCAGTTGTAAATTCAAGATGTTAAAAAAATTTATTCACAGATAAAATAGATAATTGCAGTATTTCCTCAAATCTGTTCAATTGTACAACTTTTTGCAACACTTACTCCATCAAATGAAATCTTGTGTTCACAAAAGCACTCAGGGCAGAAACATTAAATATTTTCTGCCTTATCAATTTTTGTTTCATTTCCAGAATAAGAGGAATATAGCTGGATTGCTTAGAAGATTGATGAATTTGAATTTATAAAATTTCCTTAGAATTAAAGATAAAATATTTTCCACATTCACAATTTAATTATTGTTTATACAAGAAAGTGCAATACAAAGTAAAACGAGAGGCAGCTTGAGGTGCAAATAGTACAGACAGACACTAAAAAATTAATTATTGCAAGAGACAACAACATTATCGTGTGTCATGTTTAAGTACGGAAAGAGTATTTTAACATTCATTTTGCTCTCATAATTACTCACACAATGCTCAATTTTAATACTGGGTGACTTCATGCTTTTATCATATTCAATTCCCACAATTATAGCAAGTAGAGAACAAAAAATTTGTATTTGTAAACATCGCAAGTCTATTCAAATGGTCAAGGACTATTCCATTATCTGCGATGCTTTTCATCACATCTATACACTAGTAAATTTTATAATATCATTTTGAATCAGTAAGCATACATCCACTACAAATGGATAAAAAGGCAAGTAGTTGAATTAAAAATTATCATTGAACCTCTTTTTTCTTGGAAACCACTCACTCTTCAGATGTGAGCAGTGGAAAAATTGTGTGGAGCAGTATGGAAATTCTCAAGTGATTCCACAAGAGTCAGCAGTGAAGTTTAAGTACGAACTTTAATTTATCACCCGTTTGTAATTTTGTACTGTTTTCTTCTCTGTCTTAAGTAACAAAAATGTTGGAAACTGATCAGAAGCCAGTCAGTGTGAAAGATCAGCTGAAGTGGAATAATTTCTCGGTGTATTACAGTAGTTGAATGCAGGAGCGATGAATTGCAGTTGGTTTAATACTAGTCTGACCCATTCTTGATTTTAGAGATTCCTAGATTTGTCTACCACTTCAAATTGACCTGTACTTCATGCAAGGTTGTAGCTGACTTCTGAAGTTGTGCCTTTTCTTCTGACGTCAGATTCATGTTCACAATGTGGCTCACTCCATCGGATCCCAAAACACTTGGGACTGACAAGAATACCTCATTCTCAATTCCATACTGGCCCTGAAAATGACAGAATTGGCCCATTATTTTATTGCTCTTACCAAATTCCAGGTGTGACAACAACAAACCTTCATTTTGGTATAAGACCACACATTTTTGTTACATATTTTCTCAAGCAATCACTACAATCAATGAATTTGCAGTGGAGAATTATATAATGGATATTATCATAATACTTGTACATATAAAACTAGACTACAGAAACCAAAATATCCTGTTAAAATTAAACTGTCCATTCTTCATATAAATGGTTAAAATTGTTTAACAAAATACAAGCAACAGCAAAGATATTTTTTTAAATAAATGTAAATTTATTATCATGAATGGGTTGTAGGCAGAGTTACTATTCAACATTGCAACATTTCTCAAAGTATTCTTCAAACAACGCAATTTAAATATTCTGAAATTTTATAACACCTTGTTTTATAGTGTAAGCAGATTCTACATTGAATAAAGCAAGAAAGTGGGTACTGGAGTTCAGTGATAGTGCAACCCTCATGCAAAAATGCTACTGATTTCTAAGCAGATTTCAGTTTAGGGCAGCATTTGAAAATCACATGAAATCCCAATTTCTATATTTTTCAACTTAATGTTATTAGGAATATAGTTTGGCAATTGCTACCATAGAAGAGTAAATGGTATATGAAACTGAAAGCTTGTGTTTGCAGTTGATTTTGTACATGCATGCAGTTATGTATAAAAGATTTGATCTGAAACCAATTGAATATATCATTCAGGAAAAGTATTGCTGAAAACTGAATATCTCAAGTTTTCCTATGTTATCTTCAGATGCATTATAGATATTACTCATGTAAGAGATATCAATAAAAATTTTTGTTGCAATTCTTTTGAAAATTAATTTATAACACCACTGGAAGTTTCCCTTACCTTGACATCAGTTGATACAGCATGGACACAGCTGGTGTTACGGATTATAGATGAAGCAAGCGAGGAAACGCTCAAACCAATTGCCCAAGAAGTGTATCCCTTAAGCTTGATCACCTCATATGCACTGAAATTCAAGTGGACGAGTTTTTTTATCGAAAGTTTGACCTTAGGAAGCTTTTACAAAAATTTTTGAATGAAGCCCTAAAATATATTTAATGAAAATGATGATTAGTTACACTTTCCAACACCAATATGAACAGTGAATCTTCTTGAGTTATTATTACTCATAGATCTACAATTAGCTATAATTTTTTAAATGAGTTGGAAGAAATTGTAAAATGAATTGATAACGTAGCTTGCAGTTATTACGGAAATTATGAAATTTTTTTAACACTGGATGCTTTCTTACCAGCCATTTTTTATGAAGAATGTTGACTTTAAACTGTTACAACTATGAAATGTGTTTAGTTCATCCAAACAATAATGAAATTCATATCTTCTCATTTTCACAAGGAGAGCATTTGCAAAGTCAATAAAATATTCTAGTCAAGAACTTCAATCCTTGGTTCTTCCTGTAAATATTGTCACAGTAGGTATTTGCTTCAATTACAAAAGGAATTATTACAGCTATGTCTGCAGGTAGTAGAAGCTAGTTTATTACCTTTTGGATCAACACAATGCTCTATTTCAAAATTTCTATTGAATATTACCTTGCATAATAATACTTACATCATGATTAAGTAAAAATATTTACTATGGTTTCAAATTTTTACTTCATCTACTACCATGGAGTAATAAATCCATAAATTAAATTATAAACGGCAAGCTGATTACAAAAACTATTGCAAAGCAGTCATTGCCAAAGATAAAGGTAGAAGTCATATTGTTGAAAGTTCTTTGACTGCTTAGGTCATTTTGCACTTATTATAAAAATATAATGAGTCAAAAGTAAGTTAACACTGTAAATAAAAACAGCAAAGAACAACTTTCTTCAGCTTTTTCCAGATTAGAAATATAGCCAATTTTTCCATAGGTTCCAGTGTGCTAAAGAAAAATTGTTGGATTGCAGAGTTTCTTATCCCAAAAATAAATTATTAAGATATACAGAGCACATACCTCTGCACAACTTGTTCATGGAGCTTATTCCAGTTCTCTGGGTCTCCCTCCAATCCAGCCTTGGGGTTGATGTCCCTGAGACGTACACCAGCAACATTAACTCCTGACCATACTGGGACTGTCCAAAGGAAAAGCAAATTCCATTACTTCTCCACATTACAACAGCCTTGAATACAGTGAGCTACAGGCCTTAAAAATGCTTTCAATGGCATAAGAAATGAGGTTTATTTACGGAATGGATATAACAAGAGTTTTCCAGGGAATGAATGTAATTACAAAAGAATTCTAATAACAGGAACTTAAGATGTTAATTGACTGTTTGTTAATGCAACATTCGACTTACCTAAACTGGGAAATTATAAAATATATTGAAAATACCAATAACACCTCAATTCTCAATGCAATCATCAAATTTACCATGACAAACGAGGAAGACATATTGTACTCATTTTAAAAATCAATGCATTCTAAATATACTCTTATGGTTGAAATGGTCTTACATATGGCTGTTTGGAATGAATAAGTGCATCACATAAATGACTACAGCTGCACTTGAAAACAGGGTTATAGAGGAGTATATGTAAGGCTGCACCAAAGAGGGAAGTGATGTTAGAAAACTGAAGGAGAATAAACAATTATAGGAGGGCAAACCAAAAGAATTATGGGTGGCATAGGAAGTTTAGAATGTCTGGAGTTTCTGTCAGTGATGTACATCCACTCATACCCTCCGAAAAGATCTCTATCTATTGCTGGCGACGATCTGATGTTTTTATCTTCAGCAAGAAAGTACTCTAGGAAATTATGTGATACATGGAGAACTTGCTAATATCACAGCTGAGTTCTACTACTCACCAAATAGGGAGCACTGAGTTACAAAACAAAATACTGTGTTCACTTTTGTACACCAGTATTACATGAATGATGCACATTAAAAATGCACTCAGGGCTGTCCTGTGACATGGGCGAGCCAGATGGTCACCCAGGGTGCAGAGATTAGGGGGGCACATGATGTCAGATTTTATGAGGCTTGGATATCTTCATGTAAGATATTTTCACAGAAAAACCCATAACACAACTATTAGTGGGGGTTGCTCACTGTATTGATATGTCCCAGGTTAAGCTTTCTCAAATAATGATGCTAGACTGTTAGTGATTCAAGCAAAAATAACTAAGCATATTATGAAGTTTTCAGATAAAATGAGTAGCATTCATTTTGAATAAACAACTCCATGAATTAATCGATCGCAAACCAATAATACATTTTGATTCTTAAAGTGCATTTGCTGCTAATTAAAAATTATCAGCCTAGTTTAAATGTTAAATTTTTAATAAATAGAGTAGATATAATGAAATAAATATTACTGTAGAAATTGAAATCAATGAATACCAAGAAATCATCCTTCAAAAAAGCAGGAGGCTCTCATAAAATGGAAGTTTTTAAAGTATCTGTACAGAGAGGGCACCTGCCTGGAGCACCATTTCTCCCTGGATGCACAGTGTCAAGGGGAAAATATGGCTTGAAACCACTTTGTTTACATTACAATACTAGCTTTGGAGCACAATGGGCTACTAAATGATCTACATAAAATACTAATTACACTTTTTCACTCCTTATAATTAACAATCACAAGGTTAGGCTGGATCATGCTGTGTGGTAATGGTTCAAAATAATTTACAATCAAGAGACTGATGTTACTGAAACTATGAAAAACAAACTTATGGGTGATGATGGTCCTCAAGCATAATCATGAACATAGGTTATGGAAAAATCACTTTTAATTGGTTCGAGACTGTGAATGTTTCATACAAGTAAAATGTCTTACCCAACCAAATCAGACGCTCATCATTGAGGACAGTTTCCATTTACCTGCTGGAATAATTAAGGTGTCATTTCACGAAAACAAAGAACAAAGATTAATGAAGAAAAATGTGGAAAAATGGAAAAATTAAGAAAAAGAAAGAAAATAATTTGACTGAAACGTATTAGAAAAATGTGAAAATTGAATATTAAGAAAGAAATATAGATATAAAAGAATATTTGAGAAGGAAAATTTCATATCCTGTGAAATGAAAAGATCACAACCTTTTCTCTTTGAATGAGAAATTGTGCTGAAACTTCATAGTTATCAAAAATTATTCATTTGTTATTGTTAATCAAAAAACATTAAAAAGTGCACAATTTTCCAATTATTCTTGCAAATTCCTATTAAGAAAAACAAACAGAAATAAGCAATAATATTAAATTGCTAGCATCACATCTCTTTGGAGATGATCTTCACTCTTTTTTCAGGTATGTTTGATATGTAACTTATAATTCATATTTTTCTACAACTATACTATTAATATTTTAAGGGATGCTTTGTTAGAATTATTATGAGAGATGCTTAGTTAGTATTATAATAGAATTTTTCAAGTCTTATGACCCCTAGTTGACCTCCAAGCTTGAAGATATCTTTAATGATGTACGCAATTGTGCCCTGACAAGTTTAAGCACAGGGAAAGTTTGAAAGACTTAAATTAGGTTCCTGCAAGCCCTTCAAGTAAGTGCAATCTTTCCTCCCATTTTTTGAATTGAGAGATAAAAAAAAATTCTTCGTGTTTGATCACACATCACCATCAGAATAGTATCATAATCCAAAAGTTTGCACGAAAATTAAAACAATTGTACACACATTTACATAGTTATTTTCATAGCAGAAAGGCTGAGGAGACAGCCATCAATGAAATCGCAATGAATAACAAATCAGTAAATAGTCTAGCTGAGGCAGAATCCTACAATTTATAACTCACCACTAGTGTCACCATGCTCTCCAATGATCCATCCATGGGCACTTGAAGGAGCTACTCCAAAACGCTCAGATAGCAAGAATCTGAAGCGTGAAGAGTCCAAATTGGTTCCAGAACCAAGAACTCTACTTTTGGGGAGCCCACTCAGTTTCCAGGCAACGTAAGTCAAAACGTCAGCTGAAAAATAGAGAAAAATGAATGAATAAGGAGAAAATTTTGCAAAACAAATTGAATTTAGAACATTCAATTACCTGGGTTGCTGACAATGACGAGAATAGTGTCAGGGCTATACTTCACCAGGTTTGGGATGATGCCCTTGAAAATATCAGTATTCCTTTGAACAAGATTGAGTCTGGATTCACCTTCCTTCTGCCTAGCACCTGCTGTTACTATACAAATCTTGGAGCCTGCTGTGCAAGCATAATCTGCAAAGGATTAAAAAAATTCAGCAACATTCAAAGCAAACTATATCCTGGAAGAAAAAAGGATCACTAAAAAGAATAAATATTANATAAAAAATAATAAAATAAAAAATAGATAAATCAAAATTTCTCAGCTTTCAAGAATATGTTCTGGATTTCATCATCCCTCGCAGAATCCCAAATTGAAAATTGATTACAAGCATTCTACTAGAATGATTTTCAGCACAAATTTTTGATCAGGGCACTTTCTTTTCCTTGAGCAGTTTAACATTTGATAAATATGATATTTAGATATTATGTTCTACCCAAGTTATATTAGCTATTGATACTTTGAGAAAAATCAGGAAAAATGATGCTGGAACTTTCATTCAAAAATTAATTTTATATATAAAGAGTAATCGATTATGGAAATTGAGTCATGGTGCATGCACCCCTGGCCACATGCCAAAAGGAGGCTTTTAGTGAACCTAGTAGATTTTTTGCCATTGTATTGTTAAAAACTTGTGATTCTATGAGCATACAATATATATTTCGTACACAGTATGTTGTCAAGCATTACCTTTAGGGAAGCAATTCTAGTAGACAAATTTCAACACAGATAACTACAAAAATAACTGATGTGGATTGTATTTCCCAAATTTTGCCCTTTAAACTATGTCCTAGTTATGTTATGTCCTAGTTATGCACTATCGATCTCTGAACACCCTGGGAAGGAGTGTTCCTCACCTCATTAAGGCTGCTGTGGTTAGGAGGGTGCAGAGTCAAAGGAAACTGATTTAATGTATGCAAATTCACAGGCACCATATTTTATATTTTGCATCATTAACATTAACATGGTGATAAAACTATTATGAATAACTACTTTCCAGAAATTGACAAATTATTATAAAAATTGTTTCTAACTTAAAGAAATTACTTGTAATTTACTTTTCTAAATTGAAATTGAATGTCACTGATGATGGAAATATCTTGCTTATAACATATTTATTGACGTTCCAAATCGAATCGATCTTTTCAAAATTTCTTCATTCAGACTTCTGCTATCCAGGGTCTTTTCGATGACTTTGAGAATATGCAGGAGGTATTCCAATTTCGGAGTTCCTAACTATTACATACTGCATAAATTTATTAACTATCCCAGGGGGCGTAGCCAGGAATTGTCTCTGGGGAGGTTCAAAATATTTTTATACTATTCAATATGATAGTCTATTAAATAGTTAACCATGATGATCATTATCAAAATTTATGCTAATGGCTGCAGTTCAATATCCAAATCAATACTGTGGATGACAGTACCGATAGGAAAGTTCGAAACTGAATTAACGTAAATACCGTATTGTAAAACACTGAGTTGAAAAATTGATGCAATTGATAAAGTTTCTCTAAGGATTGATTTTTAAACGAGACCGTCGATCGACGGTCTATATTAAACGACAGACCCATTCCTAGAGGAATGGGTCTGTACCTCTTTCTTTACTGGAGCCCGCAACAGAAAAATTCAATCGTCTTCATAATGGAACAGTGAAAAACTCCAAAAACCATCAAAAAGCGGAAATTACCTGCTTATACGTATTTCGTTGTCAACGAGAGCATCCTCAGAGCGAAGTGACTGACGGAGCAGTGTCTGTCAGTGAACAGTCTGCTCCGTCAGTCACATAACTCTGAGGATTCTCTCGTTGAGAGCGAAATACGTATAAGCAGGTAATTTCCGCTTTTTGATGGGTTTTGGAGTTTTTCACTGTTCCACTATCATAGCCATCAGTGGCCTTTTCATACTTTATCGTCTTCATAATGATGATAGTATTTTATACACTATTTTCAATTTTTAATCATATCCAAGCAAATCCTTGGACCATTTTCGTAAACTGTGAATAACACTGAAATCATTTACTTCGCTTCCGGGACCGCAACTGCTCTCGTTTTTTTTATATTTTATGGTTCTTTTACAGCTTTCACTGCATAGCAAACGCAATGTAAGCACCAAATGGGCCAAGTTTTCACACTGAATATAGATGGTCTGATTTCCCTCAAAGTAGCGAAGTTATCCGATTTGGAATTCCGCGCTCCTCAGAGTAAATAAACGCAGAGGAGATAAGAGTGAAGGCGCATGAGTCGAGGACGGCCGAGTAGAGAAATAAAACTATTTTCTTATCTAACGCATCTTATCTTAGGCGGCAACTCTTCCGATTTTGAAACGACGGAAAGCTGGACATCGGGGGAAGCAATGGAAAAACATATGAATATAACAGCAAAGCAGCTTTTAAAAAACGATTATTCGTAAAAGCATTGCCTTTCAAAGTTGTAATGCTTAATGAAAGATGTTTCAAGATTGATTTGCGTGAAAACGCGAATATATCTAAAGCCGAGAAACTTCTTCCAAACAAGTTCTTAAAAGATATACGATGCTCGCTGTAGGTTTTCTACTATTTTAGGAACTCACCGGTGCTAGCATTGACCTTGGCGTTATTCATGAAAGTGAGTCCGTGCTGCAGATCCATCATCTCTCCAGCAAGTTTGTCAGCCATCACATCAACTAAGACTAATTCGGATGCAACATTCTATTAAAATAAAAATCGATTCTTTAAAATCGGTGACTGGGAAGAACATACACGGTGTCTAAATCAATGATTAGTATTTCAACTTGGCTCATGTTATAACTAAACTATATAGGCAAGTAAAATCAGTGTAGCTATAACTACTATGAAGCAAAACAACAACATTACAGTACAACAAAAAATGCAAATTTTGAAATAAAAATGTTTACTGATAGTTATAAATATTATAATGAAATTATATTTATTGTACGCACTTGTGTTAAAATGCTGAACGCACATGCCATCCCCACTGCTCCCACACCTACAACGGTGACCTTGCTTCCAGAAACTGGAGCAGGTTCTGCAATTTGGGTGAGCAGCATCTGTTCACTTTTGTTGCCGTTCTCCATTTTTGTTTCAAGTGAACTGAAAAAATCAAAATTGAGCCTATCAGTAAAAAGTTATCCATTTCATAACATGACAATTAGTTGATGATACGTTGGGGAATAGGGAAACAATGGCGAGCAACGCTGGATGTGTATGTGGTTGTCATCAGATTTAAAAAACCCTTACATTTAGTCCTTTTAAAATTTCATTGAATACATCCAGCAGGACTGGAAAGTAAAAGGTGATTAGACTGTACGATCATTTAAGATTGAGGTATCATTAGGTTGAATAACAAGTTAATCGAGGGTCGGTGCAGTCTTCATGAATTTAAGAAATGTCCTTCACAAAGAGTGGAAAATGGATTTTGTCACATCCAGGTTTAAATAGTAGGCACTATTCATGTCAATAGGATAATTTTATTGAGTAATTTTTAAAAAGTACCGATTTCAAATTAATTTCCAATTTTGGGCTTAGTAGAAAAGATTTTTCCTAAAAAAAATTGAAATACATTCCCTAGAAGTCAGTAACTGCATTTATAGGCCATAATATTCAAGGGTAACACAAGAGTTACAAAGTCGAGGTCACATGAAGGGCAGGGTGATTTCTAAATTTGGCAATTTTAAAACAGTCCAGTTAAAACGTTCCACTGCTGTAGCTTTATAAAACTAAATAAACATTTAATACCAATGCGATAAAAATGTAAATGAGACAACTAATTCAGTTATACATTACTGATGTAGTAGGGACTTCTAAACATCAGTTGATAGAAATGAATTGACTAAACTAAAGCATGTTATGCTGAACGATTCTGATGGAAACACAACGAACCTTCCCACACTATTGATGATTAAACATACGGTAGATTTAAGTAGAATATATGACTGAAAATTGGACGTTCGTTCCAAATTCAATTCTCTTGGGCTAAATTTGTAGGAGGTGAATATCAATTTCAATACAATATTCAAACTTTAACACAAAAGAATTATAAATTCCTTAAATATGATATTAACCTTGGGATGACCTCAGTCCCTAAAACTCGTGTAGGATTGGAACGTCGATCATTAGACTGGTATCTTTATTCATGCTATAAAAGTACCTTAAAAAGTGTAACATCAATAATAACAGACAAATTACTTTCTATGCAATCCTTCCGTAAATTAAAAATTGTTTCCACGAGAAATTAAGCGGATTTGTCTCCTTTCGATGACTACATTTGAACCAAATTTCATTCACAGCCATCCGTATATAATGAGAAAACAGCTTGTAAAATCTGTCAAAGAGAAAACGCTTCGAACTGCAATGCTTCATTGGGTGGGGAAAACTATTTTGCCGGCGATAGTTGAAGTATAGTTTCAGGTCATTGACATTGTCAAGCAGAGTGGCGGCAATTACAACATGCATTACAAATCTAACATATATTAAAATACCGGGAAAGAAATAAGCTACCCGTTAACTTTAATCTATATGAAATATGGATAAATCAGATCTTGATTCGAAAGGAATAGGCTTTTATTTTCTTTGGTAGACCAGATTTAGATTTGAATCATTAAATTTGGCGAAGAACTCCACGTTTATATATAAATAGTGTATTCTGAGGAAAACAGTAATGAAATGAATGCAAAACCTAAAGAAAGAATCACTCACTTTCAATGGAACCAAGCTTGCCGAATGTGAGCGTTGTCCGTTCCCGATCTGCCAGCAGACTAAAATTCTCGGAGCCGGGAGGTATGCTCATATAGTTGAAGGTGACCTCCACCAGACGTCACTACTCTCGAGTCAACTGAGGATTTTGCTTTTATTTTTTCGCCTCACGAAGATGGGTCTCAGAATAAGTATAAAAACGATGCCGAAATGGAAATTCTTTCGAAGGTTCTGAATACGATACATAATTAATACACAAGTGTACCTCATGAAGTTGCATCAGCGAGCGGATCGATTCAATGTATTGGCTACTACTTGCCTATTATCCTTTTCCTCGATTTCAGTAATTAATAAAGTTATCGAGTTAACCCGCACATGAGGCATCACCACAACAATTGGTACGATTAATCGCTTATATTTGATTAATTGCTTTATTTACCTGTAATTAAAATTTTAGAGAAACAAAAGAATTGGGAGATTTTATTTTATATCAAAATATTTAAGAATTATTATTCATTTTCAATAAAAGCGTTTTTTGGATAAAGAATAGGGAATACGTGATCTACGCACGAATGCGCTTCTAAGAAAGTGATTGAGCTTTTTAATCGCGTCATGAATTTCCAGGAAGGAAGTTAGCCGTAGACCACTGCAGACTTCCCTTTCACCAGCATTACTTACTTCGCAGGCAATTTTCATCAGATATTTTTTCTTCGCATGATTAGAGGGGTCTTTCGCGTAGGTATTCGGCTCTGATCTTCAAGGTCTTTATGTAAATTTGGAATTTGTCCGGCCACGTATCTCTAGGGCTGACAGCCAATCGACTGACGCTTTCACCAATAACTCGAGTTAACTGCCGATAATGAAGTAGATTATTCTCCATATTCCATGATGAATATTGTATTCTAACGAAGAGAAAGTAAAATTTGTAAAATCTGTCAGTTTTTAAATTCTTCCTCCACAGATTTTGCACTGCGCCGTGCCGTTCTGAATTTACAGCAGAAACTTTTTTTAATGTCCCTGAAGAGTCCGTTACTTCCAACCGAACGTAGCGTTTATTCATGTCGCAAATCAGCGTGTGGCAGGGGTTGTAAAAGATCCACCCCTTCATTCTGCTTATCTCTAACATGTTCGCGAAAGAAAACGCGTTTTCTTCCGCGAATTTCTCCTCGCTGCTTTCTTATTTTCCTGTTATTGTGAAGCATTATTTTCAGGATTCGAGCAACGAGGCGTTTTGCGGTATGTACCTGAGTAGGAAGAATTGCCTATAGAGCATCTTATTATCGATGAATGGATTGGAGGACCTTCTGATTGAGGCATTCAGCTCAGTGCAGAACCAACAGTTGGTTCTGATCCCGTGTGACACCTTTCTGGCGGTCGTTGGCCTCATGGAGGTCATCCGCTGAAGGTCAGCCATCCGAATTCGGACTAGTAAGACCAGTGTTACAAGTAATCAATGAGAGACCTCTTTTACTAGCGCTTCAACGAAATATACTTAAAATAACGAGTGTGCATGAGATTCATAAGCAGAAATTATAGCTAAGTGTAGAGTGGTCACAAGTAACTTGACAAATATGGGCGTAACCATCCGTGCTTCAGATTCAGCGTTTCGAGGCAGCATTAACTTGCTATCTCAACTGATGTCTTTTCCACTCGCATTTCAACAATTACGACGTCCATTAATACGATACGCAACTTAAACCTCAACAACTAATTTCTATTTATTGTTTTACTCGTATCAAGCTCTTCTCGAGTCGAGGAATAACTCAAATACTTCACTAAGTTACACGAGAGCAGTTTTTCATTATGATAGACTGTGAACAGTTACTTTTTACTTTGTTTTTAGGTTTCAAGTGTTGGATGATTTATTGCTGCTCATTGAGGATATTCTAATGCGGCCCTGAATGTAACTAAACCATGGACTCTGTATTTATTATTCAGTTTTCTATAGAACTGGCTCTCCAACTGTAACACGCAATTTGTAAAGGAGAGAAATCCTCGGAAGGAATTTAACGCGAACTTTAACTGACATCTGAGCTACAATAATCAGTGTCTAATTGTCAAGTTTGCCGGGAGGAAGTCGAACTCGCTCATAACATAACTTATTAAAGTTACCCTTGAATAAATTTTATTAGCTGACATTTCTAGTGTTGCCCTCGAGTGAAAAGTTATTTTTTCGATGAAATTAGACCTGATATACATTCCTAACAGACAACAATTTTAGCAAACAATGAAATTTTACGCATATTAAAATGGATTAGGGAAAGAAGTTAAGCTTTGGAAATATTATCAAATATTTGAATATTTTACACTGACGGATCTCGGCTATTTTTTAAATATCGCTTTATTCAAGGCAATATTAATGTTTTATAGTACCTAACAAATTCTTTGATTAATTAAATTTATTATTCATGTTCTCATGTTGTTTATAACTGAATTTCGAAATAAAGTAAACATAGCAGGCGTTAATACTGACTTTGATGAAACATGAAACTGAAATCCAGTAATTTGTATCTCTCTATCATCGTCGTGTAGGCTAAACGTGTAACGATTTTTCTACGACTAAAACTAATTTACAGTTCAATTTTTTATTGCAGAAATCCGTATGGAAAAATTGATACATCTTTAAATGCTCTTATTTTATAAACAACGAAAATAATAACAGGGTCCGTGTTTTGTCATTAGAGCAAAATTTAAGTGTATCAACTACTTACAGATCATGTTGTATCTCATGCTCCTGCAGTTTGCCCCTATTTCCTCGTGTTTGTTCTGATTTACTTGGCAAGATTCCGAAACCGCTCTATTTGTAAACAGTATGTTTTTACCCGCGTAACTGTAACCATAACTAAGGAATAATTCCATTGTACTATTTGATGAAATTATGAAAGATATATTGAATTAGTTGAAACACATGTGAGCATTTTTCTGCAGCAAAAGGTTGTTATGAATAAGAACACAATTGAAATATATATGTATTGAGTATTAATAAAATCGTCTTGACTTCTGAGTGATTTTCGAAAAACTTATTTCCTAAATTAGGCTAACACTACGAAGATATTCAATGGAAAAGGTAATTATTTGTTATTCAAAATGTTATCATGTAGATTTCTTGTTTACATTTCTAATGCAAAAGGATTCAGTTGTCACTTAACTTGTTATCAAACTGAAGAATGCTGTTGTAGGTAAATAAATAAACAACTATCAGCTCCCATTCTCACAAATAAAAAGTGATGGTGAGTACAGGTCTTTCAGCGTTTATCCTCTTTTTTATTATAAAATTAAATTCTCATCATTCATAACCGTTGAAATAATTCAAAATGAATTCCATAAAGAATCATATCGTCTTCTTGCAGTAAACACTTTGTATCTAACAAACATCAAAAACGTTTTATTGCATTTTTGAGATAGAATAACCTGCATCCCAACTAAAAATGAAAGGATGTCATTTTGCACTGTCCTGCGATTTGGAGAGGAAAAAGAAAATCAAGGCTTATGAAAAATTTGTTATCCTAAAATAGCGATGGTTTTCATTCTAGGCCAACGATATCCTAACCATTATACAATAGTAGTTTTCGGTTTGAAATCGCAGTAACAATGATATAATGAACGGCGTTTTGGTAACAATTTGCGGCTGTGCGACCGCAGGAAATCTTGAGGTCGCCTCCTGTAGGAAAGAACGGGGAAGATGGGGCCGTTGAGAACACGATGGGAATTAAATGACATAATATTTTACTATGAAAGAATACACTTTATTTTTTTGTGAAAAAGGAAGGATATTAGAATTCCGCGGAACCTATTACTTCCGCTGTGTCTATTTTAGTTTAAGAGCAAAACCTTTTCTTAAATATGATTCAATTTTCTTTCCATTCAACTCCAGTATCTTCAGCTTGTACTTTTTAATCGCCATTTAACTGAGGAACAGATCTTCAAATGTTACCTTCACAGGACATGCGTAGATCGGAAATCAGGTCATACATTGCAGAAAGAAAGAAAGAATTCTAAGAAGAATTGAGATAACTCAATCTTGTAGATGAAAAAGTAAAGGAGAGAATCTTTAGAAGTGTTTCTTCGTCTTCTACGGAAGTGACAAGGCTTCTGATAAAATACAGCCGATAAATCATAGCAGAGACTGTTGTTTAGTTTGCGCCGAAAATGGAATTGTGATTTCAGAGGTGAGCATTATTCTCCATTCAGCAAAGACCTGTTGAGAACAGAAACGAGTAGAAATGGAATTTCAGAACAGCACTTCCCAACTTTTCAGTCTTCAAAGGCACATTTACAAATCAATCTTTGCGGCACTCGTGGTGCGGGAGTTTGGTAATGGTAATTTTATCAAAGTTTTATCAATCTATTTGCTGCAATTTTCTGTGCATGCGTACAGGTATATTAGAAGGAAAAGAAACACGTTTACCAACGTCACATATTTAAGTTTTCCAAATCGAGGTATTGTCGCGTTTGTGTAAACGTTTCCGGTTTCCGTAATTTTCTATCCTAATTCGCTAACATCTTATGCGCGAATATAATTTTGTACACGGACTTCAAGTTTTATACTTAAGATGCGGGAAAGATTACAAACGAGAAAAGTAGGAGTAATTATTCTGGCAACTAATTAGAATCATAACCATGAAAAATAAAATGGTTAGTAGGGATTATGTTAACTTGGTTTTGTTTGCGAGTTTTCCATTGTTTTCCCCGTTGCACCATTTTATTGGAGTAGTTTCCGTAATATACCCGCTCTTATGTTTAGTTAACTGTTATTTCAGTTATAATTGTTAAAGAATCCACAAATGAAGGCAAAATTTACAACATTCACTTCAAAAAGGCAAACACAGGCAAAAAGTACAGAAATAAATTAATGCGACTGACATGGCCATGGTAGAAATCACCGTGGATACAGGAAAAAGGATCTATATTTCATATAAATCTATTGACAGAGCACTTAACATATTTTTCACATATATCCCAATATATATTTACATATATACCCAATACACATACATATATACCCAATAATATCTAATGATTAAAAAGATAATAGGGAATGTCCAAAATAGTTTTTAATGTGTAAAATTAAGTGAACGACATTAAAATATAAACCAAACTCTTCCTTTATTTAGATAATCTGTAAAAATGGGGCACCTCATAGTATTAATAAAAGCAAGTTCCAAACAAGCTGAAACAAAGCGTCAGAATAATCTTTGAAAATATGAGTAGAAAAGTAAAAGTATTATGTAAGTATGAAAAGTATGTTTACAAGTGATGAGTTAAAATGCAGGAATGTGTTGCGTTAAAAATGTTCCAATCTTTAAATGCTAAAGCCAATGCCGAAACTACCTATCAAACGGGGAGAAGTCATGACAAAAGAATGAGGCATTTTGAACGCTCAATTGGCGTTCATCAAGAAGGGGACAGCGTAAGAGCTGTCTATTGAAAATTGCGGAGGCATTTCGTAATGAAATAATTCTTTAAAAAACGAGGAGAAAATGGAATTTGCAAGGTTGACGGGTTAAAGGCGTAATTGACTGTTTTTTTGGTCAGTTAAGGATGCAAAGCGAAAGATTGGTGTGTGCTAAATATTTCCAAGACGGGGAACGATGGTACAATCTATATATATGTAAAGTGGAAGACATGTTCTTACTGTATGGATGTATGATTTAAAGATTGTTCGCCGAGAAGAGAAAATTTAGACTTAGCATTTAATTAAATGTATGCTTTATCCTATAGCATTAGCTTATTTTCCACACAAAATTGTCTAATAGACATCCCGTAGTGTTATATTTATCAATTACAATACATTTTATTAATAATTAAGAGACAAAATTTGACAAAGTCCACAAATATTAGTCCTTACTTGTGGACTTTGTCAAATTTTGTTTCTTAATTCTTAATAAATCATGGAGATGTTCCACCAAGCATCGCTTATCGCTTGATTGAATTTCGTTAATTACAATGCACTTAAAAATCAATTTTCGTCGTGCAGCATTATATTCTTTTAATTGAATATTATTTATTAACCCAAATAAACTCCTGGCATGAGCCATGAAAAATACATTTCCATAAATTACATAAAAAATATCATCTTGTAATCTACTTTTTGACTCAATCTAACGAACTCTTGGCCAAAAAAAGATATTTGGAAACACTTTGCGATATTGACATTCTTAATATTTCTTAAGAAAACGATGACTTTTTGCTACTGATTTCGGAATGAGATATTTTGGTATTTTTAAGCAAATGACAAGTTAAAAGGCGTTACGGAGGCACGGGAGAAGAACGCCTCGAATTTCAGGCGCTACTGTAATAATTTTACGCGAATTCGTGATTAAAGGAAAAATAAAACATAAAAACCTATTCTGCTTATAAGGAACTTTAATCGCTTTTGAAATATAACGTTCGTTCCAAATTCA